>VZTJ01000996.1:1111641-1156934 GCA_013397795.1 Orthonyx spaldingii | reverse complement strand
TTTTTTTTTTTGATAGGTGATTATTATTACACAGCAGGTCTGTCACTCTGGGCAGCTACGGCCATTCCCACATTGATGGTTCCTAGAACATGGCACAAAGAATTGTGGAGATGGAAGATGTGAAGGCAGTGCGAGGACACGGGGGTGGCTGCTGCTAGCCATGCCTCTTTCCAGGTGCTCCAACCCCCTCATGACTTCAGGACTTTGTCCAACCTACACTTCCTAAGGAAATTCCTTCCAGTGCATGACTATCCTTATGATGAGTAAGTCTAAATAAATCTTAGATTTTGCACTCTAAACCCTTGGCTGCTGCTCCTCCTCTCAGGGGTACGGAGCTCCTACTCACCTTCCCTGTGGCAAAACTGGAAATACGAGCAGGTTATGACATCTGCTCCACCAAAATCCCATCAGTCTTTTCTCACAGAACATATTCTCCAGGCCTCTACCACGTGTGCTCCTCACCCTTGGAGCTTTTCAGCCTCCATGAAGAGGATGGGCGTTGTTGGCTTTGCCCACCCTGGTAGATGCTCCAGGTCCTCAGGAAACAAGGGGAAGGCTGGTGCCAGGCAGGATCCAGACTGGAACTGGGAGAGCTCCCACCTGCAGCAGAGGACATTCACACTGTGGATCAGGTGAGAGAGATCCTCTGCTGCTTTAACCAGTCCTGCCTGACTTGCAGCTGCAGCACCACTGCACCAGGGATCAGCAACCCACAGACACAGCCCCAGTTTGGACAAAGTTACCGGCAGTGGGGCAGGAGATGGAGGTGGCACAGACAAACACGTTGCTGGTGCCGGACACCCACACCAGTGTCCAGCTCCTCATCTCATGCTGGGAGCACCTCAGCACTGCTTTGGCTTCGTGGTCCCTCTGCAGCCTCGGTCCTTGCAGGGCCTCCCCATGCCCCGTCTGCTGTGCTGGCAGCTCAGGCAGGGGCACAGCAGGGTCCCTGCACAGGGTGGGAGCTGTGCAGCCTGCCTGGGCAGTGCCTGCAGCCCGCTCCGTGCCCAGAGCCCCGTGCTCCTTGCCAGCCCCACGGCGGGTCCCACTGCAGGGGAGCGTTTTGCTAATCCCTTCATTCCTGCCCCGTGCCCAGCAGCACAGCCTCCTGCCAGCTCTGCAGGGAAAGGCTTTGGAAGCACCTGGGGCTTGAGCAAGGAATCCTTCCCTGTGAAGCAACCAGGGCAGGAGCCCCCTTCCAGCCCTGAGGGCTCCTAAACCACCCAAACAACCTCAGAACAGGCCCTTAGACACTGAGAGCAGATTTAACTCGCCCCAAGCTGAAACCAGACAGCTCATTCCCTCAGAAAATTGGCTGGCCTTCCTGACAGAGGGCCAGGACTGCTGGAAGAGGTCTGAGCAGGGGTGGACTGTAGAGCATTCCATTCTCCCATCCTGCTCCTGGACCGCGACTCAGCCTCCTCCACACGCAGAGAGCAACAGCTCTGCACAACCCCAAACTAACCACAAGTTATCACCCATGCCGCAATCTCAGCGGTGTTTGGAGGAGGATTAAATATTTATCTGGAAAACAAGGATGTGCACAATTGCATTCAGCAGGATTAATGACAAAGCTCATGAAGATCCTCTTGCTGGAGCCAGAGCCAGTTGCTCCCTTCCTGGGGATGCCTCATGCACCCAGGGGCTGGGTCACACTGTGCCAAGGCTCCTGCTCCCCTCACAGCCTTGTGGTTTGGAGGGAACGACTGTCACCTCCTCCCATAAACCTCAGCTGACACTTTTCTCTTTATAGTGCACCAGAGAGAAAACCCCTGTGCTGGTGTCCGCAAATTGCTCCCTCCCCAGCACGGATTAATCTAGGAACAGCTCTGGTTGAGTGAGAAGAGGACCCTCCTGGACCCTGGACACAGTGGAAAACGTGAGCCTTCAGCTCCCTGAAGGAGCTCCGTAGTAGTGTGGAGCCAGCAGCACTTTCTAGTACTCTTTAGAGCTTGGAGAGCTTTGTATCACACAAACAGCACGACAACCTGGAAATAAACCTCTAACATTCTCTCTCTGCACTCAGAGGAGCTTAAGATATATGTCACAGACTGTGTCTATAGTCTGACACTATAGCACAGCAGATGGGATCCTGCTAAGCATCCCTGGGATCAGCACTGCAGAAAACAAAAGGGTGGGAAAGGCCCGAGCACCCTCTTCTTTTCCACAACATGCGTGCCCGTACAGGAAAGGTGCCTTTGGACAGAGATTTTCCTGGAATAGCCAGGATTAATGGCATGCCAGAAATATATACGCAAGCAGGATGTTGCATTGGAGCTCAGCCACAGCCCAGCAAGGGTCTCCCACCACCCTGGGGAGCTGCCCAGTCTGCAGGCAGGAGCAGCTCCTTGCACAGCCCCAGACTCACTGCAGATGTTTAACATGTCCTTTCCCTGTAATATTTATTTCCCACGAGTCTGCTCTGGCTTACACAGTCCCTGGCAGGGAATACCATAGATATCTGTCATTATTTATCTTTTCGTCCAGGACAGGATTTAACTGGAAAGTATTTGTTTAAAAAGGAGAAAAGCTTATTAGCACATCAAGGAGGTCTCTGCCTTTTATTTGCATCATGTATATAATTCACTGGAAATCAAAGTATTCGAATGATTAGCGTAAGTTACTGGCCTCTCCCTGCCAGCCAGGAAGTTCAGCAGCCTGTGGTGGGGTCAGTACCTTTCCATGGCTTTTTAATTTTTTATTTTTCCAGAGGAAATAACTCAGCACAAGTCTATTTCCCTAATCCACGATCTTCTGCCAGAGTCCACACAAATATCTCTAAAACCTGATGGGACACGTCGCCAACCCCTCTCAGCCCAAGGAGCTGCTCTGCACCCAGATGCTTTGTTTTCTACATATTTTCTACTCCCTTTCCCCCTCCTACTTTGACTTTTCAGTCCTTTTTGAGTCCTTCTCAGAGCTGAGCTGCCATGTGTGATTCCCCAGGTTGGCTGCTACCTTCCAGGCATATCTTCACCATCTGAGGCTTTTCAGGAGCTCTTGTCTTTGCAAAATCTCATATTCCTGGAGTTCCAAACTTTCCCTGACTTCTCTTGCACTTTCCCATCTCCCAGCATTGGTGTAGCCTTTAATAACTGCTGCTTACACACACATCCACCCAGAATGTCAGAGACCTCTTGCCATTTCCTGACTCATTACTCACTCCTTGGCTCCACACACCCCACTCAGGGAATGTTACAGTTTCTGAGTGTCCCCGGTTGCTGCCTGGTGGAGGTGGCCATGTGGCAGGTCACCCATCAGATCTGATGAGTATCAAGTGCCTCCTTCCCTTCCAGAGCTTGCAGACAATGATGTTTTCCAGCCACAGGCTCTGCAGGTATCACATGTGCCACTTCCCAGGGTGCAGATGCACAGAGCACAGCAGTCCCTGCCACCAGGAATGCCCCTGCACGGCTCCTTTCACCTCGAGATCCGGCTGCTTTCCCACACTCCTTGCACAATCCGTGCAGGCTGCACCCTTTCCAGTGAACTCAGATTGAGTGTCTGACCTCATTCGGCCCCTCAGAGGCTCCACAGTCACCTGGCCATTGCACAGGGTGCGATTTTGAGGCTCCCCTGTGCTCAAGGGTTTGCAGAAGTGGTGGGTTTCCCTATGACCCAGATTCCCCTGCAAGTCTGAAGCCGCTCTGCCTCTGTATCCCAAAATGCACCCTCAAATTTCTCCAGAAGCTTTGGGAAGATAGAGCACCCTGAACTCAGAGCCTGCCCCCTGGACAGCAGTGCAAGGGGGCTGGAGAGAGAATCCTGCCCCAATAACCAGAGCACTTTGTCCCTACATGGCACTTCCCATCCTGAGACTTCCTGATGAAAGATTCCTGGTAGAGCAGAGCCATGCGAGGGCCCCTGTAATAAATCAACACCACAGCGACTTCGGCTGACGCAGACATTCCTGAGGAGATTTGAATCTTGTTTGTGAGGAGGGATCCCTCCTCGTCCACACTCCGCACACCCCAGCAACTTGAGAAGCATCTGGCAGCCAGTCCCCGGCTCTGCTACCCCAGACACCTCACAGGGGTGCTGATCAGCCGGAAAACTCTCCGGCTCCAGCAGATCATAAGCTTATTAAAGATAGATTTGTGCTTTGGTCTGCAGAGATAAACAGATCAAAGGCGTTTTGGTCTGCGCGCCAGTGCCGCCGGCATCCCCCTTTGGCAGAGAGGGAGGCTGGGATGTGCTCTCCATTCCCAGTGCAGGGCACTGGGGGAGCTCAGCCCAGCAGGGAGTGTGCCCAGGGCCACATCCAGACTGTAATAAGTCCATCCTCGGCTATTTGCATGGGGAACTTGAAAGCAGCTGGTGGGGACTGAAGCACCTCCCTCACAGGGCATCGCTCCCTACGCCGCTCTCCCTGCAAAGCCAGGGGGTGGCCAAGCTTCGCTGGAGTTCTGCTGCCAGCCCGGGACCTGCTCTGCTCAGGAGGGAGAGCTAAAATGGGAAACAGGTCCTCGCACAGCTGGCCCAGCAGCTGATATTTGCATAGCGCTTTGAAACCCACAGATGAAAGATTTGAGAGACACGAAAGGCTGTCACTGCCTGTTTGTCATTTCGTGTGGTTCCTCCCTGCTATCGCACGCAAAGGAGACGATTTTCAGGAGAGGTGAGTGCAGCCTCGAGGGAAAGATGAAACCGTGCGGGCTTTTCCTGCCACGTCCACTTGCACAAGGAGCAAATGTGCACCCCAGCACTGGCTGGGCTCCAGTTTCCTCCACCCACTTTACAGCTACCTCACCTTCTTCCTTATCTGTCTCCAGTTCAACACAAGAGTCTTCATCCTCCCTGAGCCATCAGTGGTATCGCACTCCAGGCTCAGCTGTGCTTGCTCTCAGGGGGCTCACACGGATTGCAGAGCCAAAAACTGCGAACGAGTGACGGCATCAGGGCTCCCGACAGCAGGCAAGTGTGCCGGGAGGGAAGGAACCTTTGCACATGGCAAACCAGCAGCAAGGGCCCTGAAACTCCAGGTGAGTGAAGAAGGTGATGGTATCGCTCAAGAAAGCAGCAGCGGGAGGCAGCGGGCATCCCACCGCCCTCTCTGTGCCAGGCACGGCTCGGCGGAGCCCGACACGCCGTGTGCTCGGAGCTGGGCTCACTTGCAGCATTTCAAATTTGCCGGATGATAACCCCGGTGTCTGAGGTCACAGCTCTGATCCCACCCACTTGAGGTCTGACTCATGTTGCAGTCACCGCTGCCTGGATATTGGTACGAGAGCAGGGAGGGAGGTTGGTTCGGGGGAAGGGAGGGAGCAAGGGAGGAGGAGAGGAGAGGGACGGAGGCAGCCGCCGCTCGCAGCACACGCTCCTGCCTTCACAACTGAGCCACACGCACCGGGGGAAAGTTGGAGTCAGTGCAGCCACTGAAGGCTCCCACTCGCTCAGGGGCTGTGAGAAAGCAGCACTTTTCCCAGGTAAAGCTTTTGCCTTACTACTTGCTGAGTTGTTACGCTGGTAAAAGACTTTCTAAGTGAGATTCAGAGGGGTCGGTGTGTCCCTGCTGAGTGGGACCCTGCAATGGGCCAGCTGGGGCAGGCCCTTGTGCCATCAGCATCCCGTGGTGGCTGGAGTGGAGGCCAGTTTGGGGACTTTTTTGTTTGTTGCTGGTGGGGACAGTTGGACGTGAGAACATCGGGATGAGAGGAAGGACAGGAGTGGAGTGTTCCCAGGGCACAGAGGCAGAGCCCTGCGCGTCTGTGGTGTGCAGCATCTCTGCCCAAGCACCTTCCCCACCGGGTTTGCTGCTGACTTCTTGCACCGACCTGCCCGAGCCCTTTCTCTGAGCACTCCAGCCCCGCACACCCTGGCAGCTGGTGGGGACCAGCCCAGGGCACGGTGAGATCTGTGGGGCAGGGTACCCGCAGGCTGGGCTGTGGCACAGGAGGGGTGGGCAGTCCCCGGGGCTGTGCAGTGTTTGTTGTCCCTGTCTGAAATAGGCTTCAGCAGGAGGTTGAACCCTGGAAACTCAGGCAGCTTCAAGCACACCCATGAGCCCGACCCCTCTGTTTTCAGTTTCACCTTTCCTGGACACTCTCTGCCGAGCAAACTTTCAAAATGCTGACTGCTCTGCTGGGTTCCACACAGCTCTTCACATTTCCTGATTTCAGGGGTCCTGAACAGCTTCTTACCCACAGAGATCCTTTCCTCCTGGGGAAGCATGCTGGAGGGCTGGTGGCAGTGATGGGAATTTTGTCCTGCCTCCCCCAGCCCCTCTGCTCATGCCAGAGGCAATAATTGCTGCTTTGTATCAGACGTCACCCTGGGATAGGACAGAGACAGCATCAAGCTCTGGACAAGACCAAAGAACAGGGACAGAAGTGTCTGGGGATGCAGCCAGGCAGGACACCAGTGTCCCCTCACATTTGTCCTCTCTCACATTGCCTTCAAGTCCTACCTCTGGCAAATTTGCTCTTGTCCCATTGTGAATCAGGCTCATGGGTCTGGCAGGGAATCAAGAAGCCCATTCCCAGCTTGGGAGTTTTGCAATTCCCACCATCAAACCTCAAACATCCTCTCTCAGACCAGAAGAAACCCCCACATTCCTGCCCATCTCTTGGCTGAAGTACCTCTCCCAGCATGCCCAGATGTTTAATCCCAGGAAGGAGTTGAATAGAATTTTAGAAAAAGCCATGATGCTCTGCTGCGACCTCTGCACAGCCAGGGAATTCTCTTTGCTCCTAAGTGACTTCTGCCAGCACTTTTCTCGGAAAGAATCTGTCATGGGAGGCAGAGTAACATTTCAGGTCTGCAAGGGCAGAGCCCTCCCATCCCAAGGACAGAACTAAAAGGCTTCATGTGGAGTTTCTCCTGAGCCCCCAGCCACCTCTGTCCTTTCCAGAAGTAGGAAACACTTCCCAAAGAGAGGCTGCCACGTTCAGGGACTCCCTGAGTGCTCCTCTCTGCCCGTGTGTCTGCTCATGGTGCCGATGTACCCAGCCTTTTAACAGGTTTAAAACAAACCTGTTATGCCAGAAGTAGAAGCACAGGAATGGAGAACAGCCAATGCATTCCCTGCCGGAGCCGGCGCTGCATCCCATTAATCTTGCTGCACAAGTGCACCCAGTGCTGGAATTAATGATGTTGGAGGAAAGGATGCTGAAAGGTGGGGAGGGGGAATAAAAAAGGTAAAATGCAACAGAAATTTACCGTGAATAAATGACAGCCCCCTCCCCAAAGGAGACAAATGCCATTTTAAAGGGGAATACAGTGGATCAAATGCAACATGGACTGCAATAGAGCAGAAAATATCTGTTCAGGCAAGAGAAGGCAGAAATTACTATGAGACTTGTAAAGAGGATAATGGGCAGACGATAGAATATTACAGCGGAAGGATCATTAATGCACCAGGGAAGGCTATTAACAGAGTTCCTTAAAGATCAGCCTAGAGGTAAATTTTATTTAATGGTTTTCATTAGTGATCTTGGCTCAGAAAATGAGGATTTCCTTAAGAGAAATGTACTGGTGAGAAACTTGGGAAAAGTTTTGCACTGGACAAGGGACTAAGTACTACAGGGGAAGAACCAGAGGATCTGAAGATTAACAGAAACACACCAGGCTGGCACAAACTCACATGCTTAGGGTCTAAAAGCAAAAATTGCTGCTCTAAGCAGCTGAAGACACCATAGGAAAAATACTTGGCTTTTAGGGAACCCCAGGATTACTGCAACAAAACAAATGCAACCTGGCAAGTCTTCAGAGCAGAGATAGTATCCATCAGTACACCAGAGCCACTGGAAAAGGCACGAGAAAGATGACCCAGAAGCAACACCCTGCTCTGGGTTCCTTCAATGTCAGGAGGGTGATTATGAACCAGGAACGGGTCCAGGCTGTGATAATGAGGATAATCAGGTAAATGTAAAAGCTGCCCGGTAAGACAGGGCTGGAAAGGTATCATTTATTCCGGCTGCCCTGGGAAAGAGCTGCTCCCCTCGTACACCGAGGAGGGAACCAACGTGCTCTGCCAAAGCACAACAGGAGCAGAGGACACAGGTACTGAAGGTGGCTGCGAGTGACCTGGGCAGAAAGCCAGGGGCACACCTGGAGTCACAGAGGGCCAATGCTCCCGGGGAGAGCTCTGAGCTGGATGCATCATCCTGGGGTCTGTGTCCTGACGGCAGTGAGCTGCCAGCTCCCCATCTACACCAGCCCTCCAGTCTGCTTTTCCTGCCAAGCCATGTCCAGAGGCTGGGCTCACCTGGGGGAAGGTTTCCATGAGATAATTTGGCTGAGGGATACGGGAAAATCTCCTGCACCTCCACCACAGTTAGGTTTGCAGCATCACACATCCAAGCTGGCAGGAGGCAGGTCCTGCCCCATTCCACGGAGGAACATCCCAAGGATTTGCAGGCAGCTGAGCCCTGCAGCCTACATTGGGCCACAGAGTCCCCAGCCCTACCCAGGCTCCCCTGCAGGGATGGGGACAACTCTGTCCCCTTGCAAGTGCCCATTCGTTGCCATGAGCTAATCTGAAAAACCAACAAGCAGCAAAACTCCTTCTGGGCACACCTGCAGTGCAGAGAGCTGCCCTGGCACCGTGGCAGGAGCTGAACATGCCAGTGTGCCCAGAGCTGGGAGCCACCAGCAGAGCCCGAGGTGAGGCCCAGCAGAGCCCGTGTGAGCTGCAAGAGCCAGAGGCAGGAGCAGGTTGTTGGTGTGTGGTGAAGCAGCCACGTAGGAGGCTGCCATCCACCCACAGCATTTCCTAAGTGTGCTACTCCCCCTATAATTTAATCTGCCATTTCCACATGTTGGGAGCAATGAAAAAACATCCCTTTCACTTGGAAAAACCCTTCTGTGAGAACAACCTGTTCTCCTCGCTGCCGTCAGTGGGCAGGCAGCGTTCAGCTTGTTCTGCACTCCTTTTGTGAGCGAACAAAGAGCTTTCCATGGCAAGAGCCTGCGCTGCAGCTGGAGGTGAGGAAGCGCTCCACACACTGCTGCCGTGGCTGGAAGCATCGCATCCCTCTCCCCACAGCCTCGATCCCAGCACCCAGACTCAGAGGATCTCCTGTCTGGCAATGAGTTTGCTCTGCTCAGCAAAAGGCCTCCCACGGGCTGGGTCAGGGTTTGTTGTTCGCCCTCCCTGCCTTTAGAAGCAGCAGGGCTCTGGGTATCGCCTCTAATCACAGTGGTCCAGTCCCAATCTCTCCCCCATGCAGTTCCTGGCAATCAGTGGTTGTTTACTCATGCAGTCTCCCTGGTATACTCCCTCCCATGGCCCCCATGCCTTTAGCCTTGAATCAAAGACATAAAGCATCTGCGGAGTGTTTCAACCTGCACCGCGGTGTTATCTTCTTGTTGCAGGGGGAGTTTAACGTTAAAATCTCGCCTTTGTCCTCTGACAAGGCTGGACCTTTTCCTTTCCTGGAGTTTCTTCTGATTGCTCCATCTCTGCAGCCTGTTGCGCTCTGCAGAGAATCAGCTCCACCTTCCTGCACAATCCTGGGCATCACATGGAGGGCTTCACTGCTGCTGCATGGGGTGCAGAGAGCCTGCAGAGCTGGGTCCTGCACCACCCATGGGGACCAGCACAGCTCTCAACCCCAGCACATCGAGGAGGATGGGGAGACCCCTCATCTGCTCTGGGAAGCTCATGGTGGGAGACCACAGCTTGGACACAGGCAGATCCACGAGGGTCAGCAAGTCAATCCTGCTCCTCAGCCCATTCCCAGCCCTCTTTCCTGTCCTTGCAGTGCCTCAGTTCCCCTTCAGATATCTTCCCACCGTGAATATTGCTTCCAGTCAAGGAGCCAAGGTCCCTCTGAATCTAGTAGTGGTGGGGTCGTGGAGATCACCATACTCAACAGCTCATTTGGAAGTTAGAGTGGTTTGCTCTGATGTTTCTTCCCTTGCAAAATGCGGCTTTTTGTTATTTGTATCCAGACAGAAAACAGCCAGAAAATGTAAGTCTGCAGGGGATGTTCTTCTTCTCTCCCAGGACCCAGAGCAGAGTGGGGATTTCCTATACAGGCTACAGGAGCTACTGTGACTTGTGATGGCAGGGACCAACCCAAGGCATGGGCTGCTGCAAAGCACAGATACAAGAGCAAAGTTTAATCAGACTGCCAGCCACAACCAAGATTCAGAATTTACGTAGTTGTGACTAATTTGGCTGCATTGCATAAGAACTGCTTTCCCAGGAAAATTGTTTCCTCATGTCCTCCTCATTCTCACTTTTGTTGCAAGCCCATGGGAACGTGATGGTTTTAAAATCCCTGCCCTTCTCTCAACATCCTTACGTTACATGGGCACCCCCCGGGGCTGGGAGAGCCCAGCTGGCAGGTACTTGGGTGTCTGGCTGCCAAAGGACTTTCCAATTTGGGTTTGAGTGGGCTGGAGCAGCCAAGGAGGTACAGACACGCAGTTTCTGGAGGGGTTTGAGGGGAAGCTCAAAGGGTCTTTGCCCACTGCAGCTCTGACTTGATGCTTTTATAGAATCACAGAATGGTTGGGGTTGGAAAGCATCTTACAGAGCATCTCATTCCACCCTCCTGCCATGGGCAAGGACAGCTTCCACTACCCCAAGCCCCATCCAACCGGGTTTTGAACACTTCCAGGGATGGGGCAGCCACAGTTTCTCCGGGCAATCTGTGCCAGAGCCTCACCAGACACTTTCTTTTGCAGGTTGTCCTCAGGAGGTGGCAAAGCTCCATCCGTGCTGGAGCGCTGCTGACCACTGTCACCTACCAAACATGCAGAAGGCATGAGACCCCACAGGACCTGACCCCATGGTGACTCAGAGGAAAGGAGAAGGCAGGAAAGGAAAAGGAGCAGTTGAGATCCACCAGCAGCTGCCACAGGGCATCGGCTCCAGCACTGAGCTCCCAGAGGGGGCCGAGAGGCACAAGTGAGTTGCAGTGCCACATCTTTCCTAGGCCATGTCATTCCCAGCACACAAGGCTGAACATGTAAAGTGACTCTGCAATGTTCTCCAAGGTCACTGTAGACCAAGGGTCACTTTGGGAAGGGTTCCAGGCCTGCCTGACAGAGGCTCACTCCAAACAGCTCTGGAGCCGATGAGAGTAGGACTGCTCCATCCATGCAGTGACACCATGGATCCATGTTACAACCATACAAGCTCTCAAAAGAGGATGGACTTTCCCCTACAGCTGCTGGTCGGGTCCTGCCTCGTCATCCTCATTGTGATCACTCTCTGTGGTAACATCATCGTCTGCCTGGCTGTCACCCTCGACCGCCGGCTCCGGAGCTTGACCAACTGCTTCATCGTCTCCTTGGCCATCACTGACCTTCTGCTGGGCCTCCTGGTGCTGCCATTCTCTGCCTTCTATGAACTTGCCAAGGAGTGGCCCTTTGGCAGCATTTTGTGCAACATCTACACCAGCCTGGACGTCATGCTGTGCACGGCCTCCATCCTCAACCTCTTCATGATCAGCCTGGACCGCTACTTCGCCGTCACCACCCCGCTGCGCTACCGCCAGGTGGTCACTCCCTCCCGCGTGGCTGTGGGCTTGGTTGTCATTTGGACCGTCTCACTGATGGTTTCCTTCCTCCCCATCCACCTGGGCTGGAACACCAACGGGACAGCAGTGCAAAACACGGGCCCCGCCTGCGACAAGGAGTGCACGCTGGAGGTGAACTCTGTGTATGGGTTAGTGGATGCCTTGCTCACCTTCTACATCCCTTTGGTCATCATGTGCGTCACCTACTACCGGATACTGAGGATAGCGAGGGAGCAAGCCAAGAGGATAAACCACACGTGCGGCAACACCCCCACGCCACCCATGGTGAAGGAGCACAAAGCCACCGTGACGCTGGCGGTGGTGCTGGGAGCGTTCATCGTGTGCTGGTTCCCCTATTTCACCGTCTTCACCTACCGGGGGGTGTGGGGGGACAGCAAGGTGAAAGGCACACCCATGTCCATTGTCCTCTGGCTGGGCTATGCCAACTCAGCCCTGAACCCCATCCTTTACGGGACACTCAACAGGGATTTCCGAGTGGCATACCAGCACTTGCTGCACTGCTGGAGGACGCGACACTCCAGGAACTCCCAGCTGCCTCCCCTCCAGAATGCCCAGCCCAGGGGCAGGCAGGGCCAGGGCAGGCAGGAGGGTAAACCCTTGAAACTGGAGGTGAGGAATAAGAAGGGGACCCTACTCACCGATGGAGCCCTCAAGAGGTAAGAGCCTTCCTACACTCAGGACTTTGATGGTAGGTCTGTCCCCAGAGAGGAAGGCAGAGGTGGGGACCCCATAGTGTCCATGAACTTTTAAGCAACAAGATGATGCCCGAGCAGGAGATCCTTGCCCAGGGAACTCCTAAATTCAGCCACTCAGAAATTCATTACCCCCTACAGGAACCCAGCTTGCGTCCCCTCCATGCTGGCAGCACAAGTCCAGGTACTGGACATGGCTGGCCCTCCCCTGGAACTGCCACCATTCACAGGGGGCACGAAATGTTCCCTGACTTTGCTGGGTAATGGGGACAGTTTTGCCATCAGAATTTGCTGTACAGAATGGGGTGCAGCCGTAAGCTGGGGCTGCTCCCCAAAAACAGCCGTGTCCCGGGGAGGAACAGCCAGCAAAGTCTGGGCACACAGCAGAGCTACAGGGGCCCAGGAAAGGTGACTGCCCATCATAGAGGGGAAAACGGGAAATAGTCCTGGGGCACAGAGTCAGAGCACCTGCAGCCAGGCTGAGAATCCCTGCAGGAGCCAAGATCTGGGTTCCCAGCTCCCTGCAGGGCAGCTCGGCCACTTCCCTTTTCCGTCTGAGCCACACACCCTCAGCATTTTGGCCATCAGTTCACATCAGCAGTAAATTCAGCCAACAGCAAGTTCCATTCCCATCTCTGGAAGGGGGCAGGAGTAGCCCAAATTAGGTTGGCAAATGTTTTTAGAAATACAAATACCCATGTAAAGTTAGAGCCAAAAATTCCCTCAACGTCATCCCAAGCATGTTACGAGGGTCAGCCCCACCGTGGGGTTGCAGGGGTTACGAGGGGTGCAGTGAGGGAGCAGGATGGGTGCAAAGTGGGCAGGTTCTGTGCCAGGCTGTGTCCCCAGCCCTGTCCCTGGGCACCCACGTCCCCACAGGGCCGTGCCACCCTCTCACTGCCTCACTCCAAGGTGCTCACTCAGCCAAGCACAAGGAGAACGGAGAAGCAGGCTGTCAGTCTGCTGCTCCTGAGACTAATCTAACCTCTAAGCAGTGCCTGATAAGCAGCCCAGAAACTTTCCATCCATAGATAAGGAGTCCTTTGATTCCCTGTTCCCGGCGTGCCAGCAAAGAAGCCGCGCTCGTGCGCTCTCGCAGCACGTGCCCTTGATCCTGCCCCAGAAACAGCCTTAAACCACCAAAAGGAGAACTCGGGGAGGTGAACCAAAGTTCAGAGCCATCCAAATGGCTGAGCCAGCATCGTGCCTCCCCCAGGGCACCACTGTGACTTTACCCAAGGGGGGGGGAGCAGAAAAATAGCTACAGAGGGATGGATTAAGGTGAACAAATACAAGAATGCAGATCCTGGGGCTGCATTTTTCCGTTTCCAAGGAATTAATGAAGAGCCCAAAGTTGTAGCATTTGGTAAATTGTAGGTTGTATATGAAAACATATGGAAAACATGTGTCTGAGGTGGTGGAGGTGTTTCTGCAAACATGCAGAGACAAAGAGAGCTATCCTGTTTACTCACACAGAAGTGCAGCCCCTGGGCAAACCAGGAGCTCCTGCACTGAGGCTCTGCAGCTGAACTGGGAGAGCTGGCGGTGGGGGACAGGCTGTTGGGATTTCCCTGCACAGCCAAGAAAGAAGAGAATATAAATGTCAGTGTCTTCTCAAAATGCTGCCTTGCCACAAAGGGAGAATAATGACTTGGAGGGAGATAAAAGGGGAAGAAAAATGGGTTTCTGTTCCTCAGGCAGAGAGCACGGTCACTGTTTCCTGGCTTTTCCGTGTAAAAAAGATTCTTCCCCTTATTCCCCAGAGGGAAGACTCAAGCAAGGGGATGTTTCTTGTCCTTTCAAAATCCAGAGAGCTCCCTCCCCATCCTACACAGCATCAGCACTGTGGTTTCTGCTCACTATCAGATAAGAGTTGTTCAAGTACCTCGAGTTACTGCTTTTACTTTCTCTCCTTCTCTTCATAGCCCTCTCACCTCACAGCAGTGATGAACCAACATGTGGCCCCTTCCAGCCCTTTTTTCCATAGTCAGATATATAAAGATCTGCCGTTGGCAGATGATCAGGATTAACTAATACCACACAAGACAGGTGAGCACAGGATTTACCTGTTCACCAAAAACCTGGCAGGGGATTTCACCCCCAGCACAAACAGAGCTGGTTCCTCTCCCTTCTTCTTCTCCACAGAGTCTTCCGAGTCATCTGCCCTGAACATGTTAACAGGAAAAGACCAACATAAATCATTCCAAAAACTTATAACCCCCAGCTAAGAGCACCCAGAGCTCAGAAGAGCTCTGCTCAGAGCAGCTCCATAGGGTCATCCAAGGGAAATCACAACCAGCAGAATTTTGAACCGTTGCCCTTAAAAACAATGTTCTTTTCAGTTATGAGGTATAGGGGAAGGACTAACAAAGAAGAGTGGAAATACTGGAGAATAGTGCAGACAGTCTCGGGGGTCACTCAGAGTCTCAGTCAAGAGCAGGACAGGGCACCAAAAGCCACAGGAGGGAATTTCCATGGGTAAGGACCAGGTAGGGTGGGGAGTGCAGGGCCAAGCAGAGATTCAAGGGAAGACAGCTGCTCCCATTTTCCCACTGGGCATCAGAGAGGAAGGCAGCTCACACAAAACCAGTAATGAAAAGCACTGAAGTGCTCTCAGGAACCTGCTTCAGTGCAGTGGAACAGGGCTCTAAAGAGACCTGGTGCTTGGCCTGCTCGTGGCTGTGGGCTGTGAGACCAGACCCTGATGTCCAGAGAGATTAAAATCCTGTGAGAGGGAGCGTTCAGCACTAACAGGGAAGTTCTGGGGAAGAAAACGCTGGAACTGAGTGAGTGGCTCTGGATCACATTCTTGCATGTCAGCTGTGCTCAGAGCAGCTTGGGGCAGGACCATGGCCACAATCTACGGGCAGAGGAAAAGCCAGTTCCCATCGGGAAGGGTCACTGTCCTAGTCACAACACGCCTGCCCCAGCTGCCAGCCTCAGGGGACAGACACCAGGCAGACCCTACCTGGTGCTTCACAGAGCAAAGCCAGGCTCAAGCAGGCTGGCACTGACAGACTGGTCTGTTCCTTTTCTCTTTTTTCTGTCTTCATGTGCAATCGAACCTTTCCAGCACCGGAGCTTTTCTGTGAGTCTCAGCCAGCCTGCTGCCCTAGGACCCACATCTCCCAGCCTTCAGCTCCTGGCTGCCCTCTTCCAAAATCCTGTGTGTGAGGTTGAAAGGACAACACTCAGCTTTCCTCAGCAAGAAACTCAACAGCAGAGGCGAGAGAGCAGGGTGAGTGCAAGGCCAGGGTCACTGGGTGCAAATGAGGGAGGAGACAGCTCTCCCCGCTGTGACATCCACTGCATTTTTCCTGGTGCAGGAATCCCATCCTGATGGTACCTGGTACAAAGGGTGATACCATCAGAGATGTATCCTCACTCCTTTATCCAGCACCATTTGCTGTCCAAACCCAGTCCCAAGCACAACGCTGGGCCCCTTCTTGGCTGCCCTGGAGGTTTGGGCTTATAGAACCAGCCTGAGATGGCCTGGAAGATGCTGCATCCTGCCTGTCCCTCACACACTGCAGAGGCAGCTGCATTCAGACCCTGAATTTCCAGCACACTTCATTTTCATGCAAGCCTACATGCACATAAATTGCCAGCAGCTTTGGCGGAGATGCTGGCAGGGCTCCCGAGGTGAAGAGCTGATGCTGCACCAGGCATTGCTGCTCTCTCCAAATGGTGCTGAGCTGGAGGCCACGACTGCCGTGCATGGGGATGCCTCTCAGCTCCAGAGAGCCACTTTGTGCAGCCTTTCTCAGGGAGTCAGGCAAGGTCACCCTGTCCTCCACATGGTCTCCCCTCCAAAGCTGCCTGCTGATAACCTGGGCTCGCCATGTTGACTGTGCCTTGGGGGGGAAATACGGTCACCCACGTGCTGGGAGCGGGGCACACTTTGTCCCTGCTGCACACCGAGCACTTCCAACCCTCGCTAAGGTCACAGCAACACCAGGAGCCAGCGCTGTCTGTCCACACACACAGCTGGGAGGGAGCTGGAGCACAGGAACCCCCTGCCCTGGGGTGCAGCATCAACCTGCACTGCTCGGAGGGACTCCCTGTGAATCACCGTGGAAATGCCATTGTCCATCAGCAGAAGGAGAACCAGAGGACTGAAGGCTGCAGATGCTGCTCTTTGGGGAGGCATCACTGCTGCCCTGCAGGAAGGAGCAGAGTGAGCCCCCCAGTCTGGAAACCACAAAGCAAAGTTTCCCAGGGCAGGCACAGCACTCACCCCCCTGGCAGTGCAGACACAAGGCAGAGTCATCTGTGTTGCTGTCACTGCCCAGCAACAGGGGCAGAGGGGACACCAATTCCAGCTCTTCTGCTTCCTGCTTTCCATCTCTCTGCATATTTTCCAAGACACATGTAGTTTCTGTGAGGTAAAGGCAAAATGCCAGCCATCCCCTAAGAGGCTGCTGATCTAATCAGCAGAATGAAGCAAAGGTCTGGGAGAGGTTTGCAGGAGATCTGAGGTCCTGGTGTGACCACAGATTTCCTCTCTGCACCGTGGGGGTGGGGACAGGAAGAGCCACCTCATACAGGACGCCCACCCAAAGAGTCCCTGACCAAAAAATTCCCTAGCCCACAGCAGCAGCAGCAGGGAGAGGGGCCATGGGAGAAGCAGCAGCCAGGAGCAGAGCACTGCCAACCTCAGGTCACCAACTTTTGTCAAGCTACAACTCTGACAGCCCTGCTGCTGCTGGCTGGCCTGAGGGACAGGAAGAACAGGCAGAGAAAGCCACAAAGCAAAGTGATACTGCTCAGAGAGTTGGGTGATAGGTCTTGGGGTGATGCAAGCCTGCTCAGCTCTGCCCAAATGTCAGCACTCGGCATTTAACCGAGGATGCCGAGAGCATCCTCACAGCATCACATCCCAGTCCCTCCCAGGCACAGCTGGTGCTGAATGCAGCATCCATTACACCGGGGAGCAGGAGAGGGGGGAAATGGACCCATCTGCATCCTGTAAAGCCTTTGATCACCCTCTGTGTTCCCCTGCAGGATCCCTGCTCTGGTATTTGCTCCATCCCCAAACACTGCTGGAGAGGCCTCTGCCCACCCAGGTTTCTTCCCAGGAGGGTGCTGTGTTAGAGGAGCCCTCGGAGGAGCTGCAGAAGAACATCTTCCCTGCCCTGTCTGGGCAGTGACACTTTCAGCATCAAGCCCCACAGCAGCAGGAAGAGATGCCTGAGGAGCTGCATCAGGAACCAGTGTGTGCCCCTGGCAGGGCTGGGATGGGGTTGCCCTCTCCAGACCCACGGCAGTGGATCAGGCTGCAGGGCACGGGGTGCAGGGGAAAAGGGGCTGCTGTTGAGGTCTTGGTGCCAGGCAGTCCAGCCTAGGATGGAAAAAGGCAACACAGGCACGACCTTCCCTGGTACCCTGTCCTCTGGATGTATCCACCCCTCAGAGGGGGCAAGGTCCTGGCAGATGGGGGTGATGTGGCAGGAGGGCTCAGCGTGGTGGGTGGCAGCAGCCACGAGTGCTGGGTGTCCATGCACAGGACATCCCAGCCCCTCAGCATCAGTGCTGGGACAAGGCTGCCTCCCACTTTAGGGATGGTTTGGCATCCCTGGGGCTGTCCTTACGCCACACCCCCTGTCCCAGCGCTACTGCGAGAGAAGGAGAAGCCCTGGAGCCTGCTGGGCCATGGGGAGACGCTGAGCAGCCAGGGTTTGCCCCAGGCTCTGCCCTCCCCAGCAGCTCAACACTAAGACTCCCAAAAGAGGAGGTTTCTGCCCCAAACCTGTGCAGAACTCATCAGTGATATAAAAACCTGTTTAAGACAGAAGTAAAATGAGATGCTTGATTTCTTTGGGCGTGCTTTGTCCTGAGAAGAGCCTCTTTGTCCTGCCACACCCTGCTGTCCCATCCCCATCCCTCTGCTAGGACAGAACCCGGACACACAGCACGAACTCCCAGGCCACGGGTCACAGCTGCCCTGGGCACGGTTGGCACCTCCAGAGCACATCTTGCCCTGTGGGACCAGCCAGATGTCCCTGAGCTGATGGGAAGAAGGGAGCAGGGGCAGCAGGCAGCGAGGACCGGGCAGGATGGGAACAAACAAGGATCCCTTGCTTCTGCACCAGTTTTCCTCCTGGAATACGCCTGACACGCATCACCTCGGGTACAGCATCCCGGGACACACGCAGACCCTGTCTGCAGGATCCTCCGGGAAGGGAACGGAGCTCCTTCCGTGTGCGCCGGGAGCGGGCACGGGCGAGGGCAGAGCGCGATCCCCGTGCAACCTCGGCTGCCCCGGGACACCCCTGCCCCGAGCTCCGGGGGGCTCCCGGGGCAGGGGAGCTGCCTAGACAGGGCTCCAGCACGGGGCCAGACTGGGGAGCCGGCACCCACACGGTGAGTGTCCGGACCGAGGGGAGCAGGGGACACACGGAGCGAGCAGGGGACACCCCGGGAGGGGGGAGCAGGGCACCCCCGCCGCCCCCCAGGCGCGGACCCGGAGGGGCGGCACCGCTGGCTCGGAGCTCCCCCTGCTTGCTGCGGCCACTGGGCATCACCCGCGGCGGGGCCGGGCTCCCCAGCCCGGCACAGCGCACCCCACTCACTCCCCCAGAGCCACCACAGCCCGGAGTGTCAGCACCCGCCACCGGTTCCTCCGTGGGTTTCACCCTTCCACCGGTAATTAGCGGTTCCAGAGAGCAAACGGCTCCCAGAGAGCACGGAAGGCTGAGAGAGGGGGGTGTTGCAGCCCCAGTGCCCCGGCTGAGCAGTGCCAAATCCCACCAAAACATCAGTGGGCAAGGAAACATCCCCAGCAAGGTGATGCCCTGGCAGACAATGTCCCCTCATGGTCCTCCCTCATGAGGCCTTGGGATAAGGAGCTCCGAGACCCCTGGGCTGAGCCCTCCAGAGCAGACTGAGAAATTGCCTCATCAGCAGCTCTAGAGAGCAGCAGGAGCCGAGTCCCTGCAGAGGAGCACACGGAGAGCTCTCTTCCCCAAACAAACCAGGCAGGAGCAGGCCTGAACCGCCTGTAGCATCCACGCTCCGCTCCAGCTCGGAGGAGAACTGGCAAACACACACCCAAACCCCTGCCACCCATGATAACAATTAGAGACTTATCTAATTGCAAAAATAATTGCAATTGAAGTGTTTAATTACCATACTAAGCAGGAAGAGCCATTTCCTACTGTTCCAGGAGCACTCCCGATCCATCAAACAAGGTTTGGGGCTTGTTTGGGTGCTGGGTTTCTTTTTTTTTTTCTTTTTTTTTTCTTTTTTTTTTGATTATTAGATTGCAGCCCCAGGGGATGAAGAGATTTGCTAATTAGGGTCTTGGAGAACAGCTACCAATTCTCAAACACTTGCTTTTAATTTCAATACTAACGAGGCTGGAAGGGGGAGAAACCCAAAATGCAGAACATCTGTGGCAGTGCCGGCTGCCCCCAGCCCCTCCTCACTGGGCTGACACCGCTCCTGGACCATCCCAGAGACCACGGGGATGGGTTAGGGAGGGGTTGGCTCAGTGCAAGCACAGGCAGGGTGGAGCTGCTGCTGTGGGTTGCTGCTGTCACCGCAGCCACCACACAAACTAATCCCAGCATCGATCATTTGTCTAATCCCCTCAGGGACCATCGGCTTTCTCAGTGATGGGCTAATCCTGGTCCTGAGGCAGCCGTTCCATCCCCTGGGGGTGCAGCAGCAAGAATTTCTCCAGGTGACATTTGGTTTTGTTCTCCTCTAAACTGACAACAAAAGAGAATTTAATTCTCTCGCCAAGCAGCAATTCTGTGAGGGAAGAGAAACTGCTTAGGAAGCTCCCAACCAACATCTGCTCCTTCAGATAGGAAATATCCCCTGTTAGTGGAGGGAGCAGAGGCAGGGCTGGCTGCCAAGTGCATGG
Organism: Orthonyx spaldingii; assembly: GCA_013397795.1. Taxonomy (NCBI): domain Eukaryota; kingdom Metazoa; phylum Chordata; class Aves; order Passeriformes; family Orthonychidae; genus Orthonyx; species Orthonyx spaldingii. The sequence goes on along the minus strand of VZTJ01000996.1, from coordinate 1,136,880 downwards.
GGACATCCCCATCCCCCTGTCCCTGCAGGGGACACAGCAGCTCACACTGCCCTAAATATGAGACCCCATCCTCACCTTGCTCCATCAGCCACCCCAGAGCCCCACAGTGCCGGCTGGGCTTCCTCCACCAAACCACCTTTCCCACAGCTCTGGGTAGGGCCCAAAAACCCGCGGAGAGGAGCCACGGGGAAGGAGAGAAGCGCACGGGAGGCAGGAGCAGCCTCAGGGCATCCAGGCGTCCTGTCCCCCAGGAGCGCAGCTCAGACGCGGTGGCTGCCATGGGCTGGAGGCAAAGGAGCGTTTTATTTCTTTGAGATAAAAGAGAAACATCAGTAGAATGGGAAAAAAAGTGTGTTGGTTTTTTTTTTCTTTAGGCTGTCATGTGATTAAACACAGAGGAAACAGAAAGGTAGAGAACAGCCCCAAGCAGTCAAAAATGAGAAACTTTGTGTTAGAAATCTCAAGATTGGATTTTCTGGAATAAAATACATTTTGGGGTCGCTCACTCAATAGTTTTGGCAGGGAAATCAAGCCTCTGGAAAGGTTATGGAATCCATTGCCTCCCCCCAGATCTAAAAATTACATTTTCATGCCGAAGCATCTTGAAACCAAGGACAAGCATGAAGGAGATACCCATGGGGAAGGCATCAGACAGTACGGAGCTGCCTTGAGCCAAACCCTTCTTGCCCAGCACTTCCTCACCACCGAGAATGCCAAGGCTGGCAGTGCCAGAGGCGCAGGCTGACCCCAGGCACCGCGGGATGGTGGCCATGAGACCAGGAGCGTGGTCGTGTCACTGGGATGGTGGCCAAGGGACCAGAGCGAGAGGACAAAGCCACTAGAGGGCACAAGTATGACAGAAACATCCAGGGACCTCCGGCTTGTGCAGCTCAACAGTCCCAGAGGTCCCCAAAACCCCTCATCACCCCCTCCTCCAAAAAGCCCACCCTTAGCTGTCCCCCACCAGCAACACACCTTCTCCTGGCAGCCCAAGCCCCCACCACGCAGGGCTGGCTGTGCAGAGCCGGGTGCCCCGGCCAGGCAGCGAGATGTGGGTCCTGCAAGGAGCCACCTGGTGATCCCCAAGGGTCACTTCCAACGTCCTTTTGTCCTTTTCTTCTCCTTTCTCCCCCAGAGCATCCTTCAGGCAGGCGCTCACCTCCTCATTCCCGCAGCCGCCACCGCTTTCATTATGGCTCTACCACCAAACCAAACACCATTTGTCAGGGGAACGGCTGCCAGAGGCAGCTCTGCTGGAACAGATGCCCCCGTGTCCCCCAGCAAACAGACGTTGTCACATCCGCCTGCCTGGGCTGCCACACACCTGCACCCACACGTGTGTGTGCTGCCTGCGTGGGTTTGCTGCCCTCGGTGCAGGATGGGGGTCACAGAGCCCTCTTTCCCGAGCTATATTCCTGCTCCCAGCCCCATGAGCACCTTGGGACTCCTGTGTGGGCGTCTGAGCCGCTCTCAGCTCCTCTGCTGCCCCGTCACTCCACCCGCCCTGGGCGTAGCTGGCAGGTGCTGTTGGCCCGGGGGTGTTTGCACAGCTGTCAGGGCCTCCCGGATGGATCTGCTCTCCTTGCTCACAATCCCATCCCACCGGCAGCAGCCGATCTCCTCCCTGCCGGCAGGAACCCGGAGCCGCTGGAGGCAGAGGCAGCAACGCCCTCCGACCCCGCACGCACAGGGACTTTTGCTGATTAAACGCAGCCCTGGTGCTGATAATTAATTTCTCAGAGGATGAATTACTTGGGAAAGCTCCAGAATGAGTGTTGTTCTTCCTGCCACACAACCGTTAGGTCTATTTGGGCTTTTAAAAAATCTAACAGCAAAGGGAAAGAACATCCCCTGATGAAGAACCGCAGCCGTGCCCTGGGCTAGGGGTGCCTGCAGGGTTTGGAATCTCTACTGGGGCTCTTCTCTGGGTCCCTGAGGATGCAGGCAGGGCCAGAGGACAGCCCAAGTCCCAGAATTAGGAGACCCTCAGAACTGGCTGTGGGCATTGGCAAACCCCCTCCAGCAGCTCCTTAGACCCACCCCAGTCCACACCATGGGCTGAGGCAGCCCAGTCTCCCCATGGGACCTGCCCAGGGAATCACAGGGATCTGTGTGGAGAACATCCACCTGCCCTCTGCCAGGCCCTGCCTGCCCTCCCTGGGGCTGGATGTGGCTGTCCCCACCCCGAGCTGCAGGGCTGGGGCTCGTCCCCACCGTGTCCCTCAGCCCGTCTGCTGTAGCACGGCTCCCTCCGGGCGCTGGATGCAAACACGGAGCGAGCAGCCCCTGCAGACAGCACTATTACACAGGGCTCTCCATCCCTTTTGCTTAATAGGAAGCATTTTTCTGTTTCATTTCCCTTACCCTTGGAGCTGAAACCGCCTTTCTGCAGCAAAACACACAAAGCCAAGGAAATTCTTCTCCCTTTCCAGCTCGTGAACTCCCCTCCCTCCTCCATCAGCAGCAATGCCCACCCCACAGGCCAGGCCTTGCCTGGGGTACATTGTGCTGTTGGAGGGACAAGTGATTCCCATCCCTGTCCTCCCACTGGCACCTTGGGGACAGCAGGGGCAGAGGTATTGAGGGGATGCAGAATTCTCTTCTTTCCGTGTACAGGTCTTGCAAATATTCCCAAATACGGCAGAAGGCAAAGCCTGCCCTCGGCTCACCTCCTCTGGCCCTCCCCGAGGGCACTTCACTCGCTTGGCCTGCTTCAAGGCTGAGCTAAGTCCACCATTCGTTGTTGGGTAATTAAGCTCTTAATTAACAGGCTGATTTCCCCTCAGAGCCCTGCCAGCAAGTCTTGGTCCCTGTGTCAGCTGCCTCCTGGCAGGGCAAAACCTGCTGGGCCTGGGGAGTGCTCCTGTCCCCGGCACAGCTCCGAGGCGTTTTTCCTGCCTCCCCCATGGTCTGTTCCTGCCTCCCCCACGATCTGTTCCTGCCAGCCTGGCGCTGGGGCACCGTGACCCAGCCTGAAGGCGTGAGTCTGCTCCAAAAATGCGCCTGCGGCACAAGCGAGCCTGACACGTCTGGGCTCAGAGTGACACCGAGGAGTCGGGGGCAAGCAGGGGTGAGACATTGCCACTGCAAGTGATGCTTAAGCCTAAAACTCCAAGACTAGAAAACCTCCGAGCTTATAAGCCTTAAGAGAAAAAAAAAGAAAAATACAATATTGGAGATATTCCTGCCTAAAGAAAAAAACCTCTCAGCAACCTTTGCCGCCAGCATGTCCCCTCTGCGTGCTCCTCCCTCCTTGGGGACTGAGCAGGGAAAGGAGGCAGCGGTGCCATGCCCCAACCCCAAGTTGGCTGGACCGTAGGGGACCACATGGAGACCCTGCCCCAGGCTCCCCACCAGCCTCCAAACCTCAGAGAACCGCAGCAAACCAGCCGTGATGAGCCGCCGTCCTCGGTGAGATGGCAGGGGCTGCCCTGCAGCGCTCCGGCTTTCGTGTATTCATCACTTGTCAGTTCCCCTTAGCCGTGAAAAGAGAATTATCCTCCCCCCGGGGCAGAGCCGTCCCGGTCCCAGCACGGCTGGGGACACAGGAGGCTGGCACTGAGCGTCCCCATCCCGCTGCCGGGGTGTCTGGGTGGGAGGAGAGACGCGAGTTTGGCTAATCCAAGTGGAAACTAATTGTGTTTCATTGAGGTTTTATCTCTGCAACTGGCAACATGCTCCTGCAGGAGATTTAGTGTGAAGTCGTCTGGTCCCTGCCAAGAAGGCTGGGGTTTTTTTAGAGAAAACACATTATGCATCAAAGTTGAAATTCAAATCCCTTTCCCTTCATTCCCAGGGTATATTTATGACGCTCCAGATATTCCTTGGTGCATCACGGTTTGTGGGAAGCCCCCAGTCACTGCAGGAGCCCGGGACCAGCTCAAAGAGCTGCCTGAACTTTTTCTGCTTTATGGTTTTTCCCTTTGCTTTATGTTGTTACTGCGTGATTGGGGAACGGTGGGCAGGCAGGGATGAAGCTGATGCACATGAATGGCTCCAGGTGAACTCCCCCCAGACCTCCCAAGGCTTCCCAACCAAGAGCTGCTCCTCTCCATCCCAGCCCTGCTGTAGTTTCCACACCCCCATGCCCCCCATGTGCAGTCTGGTGTCTGCAGTCTCATCCTGGATGGGGCTGGCAGCAAATCGGGTGTTTTTCCCTAAAGATGCTCCCCTTCTCCTTTCGTGGGGGTTTAGCAGGTGTCAGGTACAGCCATGACAGGAGGTGAATCAGCCCAGCCTGGAGCCTGCACCAGTGAGGGGGACGAAAGGGGTGGGGGCACAAGGAGGGGCACGTGTGGGAATGCAGAGGGGGAAACACAGGACTGCAGCCCTCTCATCCAAACCCTTCGGGGTGTGAACCCACCTGGTTTGCTGAAGCAGGCTGGGAGGGTGGATGGGTGGGGGGCTCCTTCTCCCCACCCAACAGCTCCTCTCAATGCGTCAGGACAGGCCCAGCATCTGCAGTCACTGGAAAATCACGCTCCATTTCCAGAAAGGAAAGCAAAGTGTAAATCTCCCTCTCAGACACACATTTGTTCCTCTGCAGCAAGAAAAGTGGCGAAAGCTTTAATTTCCGAGCTGGGAGGGAGAGACAAATACATCAGCAGCACCCCGGGAGCAGAGGAAGAAAACATCAATTCTGGGATTACACCAGCGGCCACTGAGATTTCTCCCTCCCTGGCTGTAACCCAGAAACGCCACAGGTTTCTCTGCCGGCCCCGCAGCTCTTACCTCTCGCCGTGTTTGGGGGAAATCTGGACACCTTCGTGGTCGTGAGGGTGGTTATTGCATCGGTGTGTGCCCAGAAGTGCCAGGCTGGGGGGAGGCAGGGATTCCCCCGGCTGCATCTCACATTCAGAGCAGGCTGGCCGTAGTGCTCGGCTCTCCCCAGAGGTTCCCTTCATAAGAGGGAGCAAATTCCACTTATCTGTCCAGGGGAAATTTGCATTTTAAATATCCCAACTCCAAATGTCACCCAGTTTGATCCCCTAAGCTGAACAAATGCAGTGGAGCAGGGAGGGGGTGCCTCGCCAGTGTGAACAGCCAGGAAGAAAGGAAAAAACCAAGGTTAAAAGCCTGTACAGATGTTTAATCTGTGCTGAGGCTGAGGATGGGAGCAAACATGGCAGAGACCTTCCCCCCCTTGCAGCCTCCATTGGGCAGGACACGGGGGAACAGGTATTCGAGGCTCCAACCATTAAGGATTAGGGATTTTGTGTTGGAGATTTTGTTTACACAATAAGACTTAAGACTGCATGGAGTGTAGGTGGATTCTCCCTGGTGCCTGCAGAGGGATTAGTGCCTATAAAGCAGCCAGAATGAGCTAAAAATTGGAGAGATCAAAGTGCAGGAAGAGGAATTCCACATTCTCAGGGATGGGAGGAAAGGGGAGGAAGAGGGCAATGGTCAAGGCTGAGACAATTGAGGCTGCTGGCCCTGGAGAATGTGGGGAAAGGCATGGAGCATCCTCACACTGCAGTTGCAGGGATGCCAGAAGGCATCTCAGGGAGCAGACAGAGTCTGGGTGTTTTCCATCCACTCCTGAGGCTGCAAAATCTCCCTGACCAGCCCTAGTCCACAGGAGAGGGATGACCCTGGCCCTTCCTGAGCTCTCTGTTGCCCCGGGGCCATCTCTGGGGAGGAGTGTCCAGCCTGGAGCCCTCTGCAGCGCTGGGGCACAGGGGGAGCTCAGCACGGTGCCCTGCAGGGAGGGGAGCCTGACCCTGCTGTTCCTGCCGACCCCCCATGGCCAAGGTGACACTGCCACGTGTCAGCCCATGCCACATGAGGAAGGGACACCCTCACCTGGGCCTGGGGGGGCTCTGCCAAAGCCCTGGACCTGCAGTGCCCAGCCTGCTCTCCCTGCCTGGCTGAGCAAATGAGCCTTCTCCTCTTCCCCTCACTAAAGCCATGAGCTGATTCAATTAAAATGGGGCACCAACCCTCATCCCCAGAAGGCAAATGGGACAAATGTCTAAGGCATGAAATTTTCTGGCCCCCAGTGCCTCATTACCTCTCCAACCCCCAGTGCACAGGGCACTGCCTCCCGCCAGCTCCCTGCCTGCCATGCCCGGCAGCTGCCTGTGCCTGGGGGCAGGCAAACTCACCTAGGGCAGGAGCAGTGCCAGCCCCACACTACAGCAGGGCCCAGGCACCCGAGCCCAGCGGGGCCACACACATGGAAAAGCAGCCCAGGCACAGCAGGCTTAGAGTTACCTCCAGTGCTTTCACCTTGGGGGTGTCTCTGGCTGCAGCATCCCATGGCTGGGGGGCTCACAGATCTACAGGCAGTCCCTTTTCCTCCTTGGCATCTGCAGTGATCAAATTTGCTCCATCACTGTTTTTTGGGATGCAAAGGGTGCCTGTGCTCACCCTGCATCCCGAGCCTCTCCCGCACTCAGGCACAGGACACAAGTTTTATCCTCTCCCCCGTCTCCAAACCTGCGGGCAGGCAGGCACTCCCTTGCCAGAAATGAGTCTGAAACGGTTCACAGAACTAATTCCCTCCCTCCTTAATGCATGGAAGCCTCTTACGCTAAATCTATACAGACACAATTAGCATTATTCATATTCCATATGCTCCGCTCCCTTGTGATGAATATTAATCTCCTTCCTGCTCCCAGGCATCAGAGATAAGGGCGTTGCACGGTGCTGCTGCGGCGGCACAGAGGGTCTGAGGCAGTGATGCTGCAGGTGCAGAGTCTCACCCCCGTGTCGGGAAGGGCAGGTTTTGTGTCCTTTGGGAGGGGAGCTGCTTTTACAGCTGCGGGGCTGGGCTGAAACAGGGTTCTTTCTGCTCCTTTCTGCTCCCACTCCCGGCTGAGCTGGTCTCCACTGAGGCTGCTTCAGTGCCTCCAGGGCACATGGTTGTGTTGGGCATCATGAAGCCCCAACCCTCCCTGCACCTTCCAGCTCTCCACAGGTTTTGGAGGTGGAGTAGGACTCAGCCAGACCATCCTGCTTCTGCCAGCTCACATTTTGCAGCGTTTCTCAGGCTGAAAAGTGATCACGGGCATTGCAGGAGCTAAACTGATGCCCCATGGTGTTGCCGAGGGCAGGAGCAGCTCTGCCAGCATCCCAGAGCATCCCCGCTGCAGCCCCTGGAGTCAGCACAGCTGGGCAGCTGCAGCACCCGGGTCACTGTCCCAGCCCCGTTCCCAGCTCTCTGCACAGGATCTCCCCCTAGACGGGGCACAGCAGCCCCCGCTGATGCTGCACAAGGAGCGCAAGAAGGCGGCAGAGGAAAACGATGCAGCAAATGCGGCTCATCCACTGCCGCTACACGGCGGGATTTACAGTTCAAGGAGGGGCCATCCCGCACACAGGCAGGGCTGCACGGACCGTACAGAACCCCGTGTTCGCCTGTCCGTCCAGCCTTGCCCTCCGCGTGTGGCGCCAGGCCAGGCCGGGCGTGCTGTGAGTGGGGGGCCCGGGGGCTGTGAATGGAAGCGCCATACGCGTGGTGGGGGCGGAGAGGATGCAGGCCAGGAGGCACCGCGTCTCCACACATCCATTTGCATGCCTAATCCGCTGCCGGGGAGTGGAGCGGCAGGCCCCCCATCTGCTCCGCAGCTCACATCATTAGCTGGCTGGTTTCCGAGCCGGCTCCGAGCAGAGGTGGGAGTCGAGCAGAGAGGGGAGAAGGGAGGCTGCGCCCAGCCCCACGCATGGAGGTGGACCCTGCCCTTTGCCGGAGCTGGTGGGCAGCGCACAGGGGACAGAGAGGGGTGTGGGTGGAGGAGGGCGTCGATTCCTGTGGGTTCCTGGGATGCTGCTGTGCTCCAGGCTTCTCCCTGGGCAGTGTGAGTGGCACAGGGCATCTCCTCGCCCATCACGGGTGCTGCCCACACTTTAAGTTTGCCCCAGGGCAGCAAAAGTCCCCGCAGCTGGTTCTTTGCTGCAGGCAAACCAGAAAGAACCCACAGCCACCAGCCCACTCACGAGGCTCAGCTCTGCCACGGGGACCAGCCACATCAGCCATCCCCACTGCCCCTAACCCGGCGTGACGGCCCTGGGACACAGCCCCTTTAAATCCCCACACTCACAGGCTGGGCTGGGACACCGTAAAGGGAAAAATAAGGCAAAGAAATTATTTTCTTCTCGCCAGCAAGCCTGGATTGCTGCCCGTTCCTCGGCAGCGCTGCCAGCCCGCCCACGCACCGCACAGCGAGGACTGCAGAGGCCAGCGTGGGCTGGGGGATGCCAGCGGGGTCGGGGTGCAGCGAGGGACCCCCATGCTGGGCACCTCTGCCCACTGGGATGCCATGGAGGGAGATGTCCCACCCAGCCCTTCTCTCCCTGGGATGCACAGAACATCCTTCTGCTCCATTACCTGCTCCATTCTCTAGGGCCATTCCCACCTCTGAGCTCCAAAAGGGCTCAAACTCATTCAAAATCCCTGCTGAACTCCCGAGGCTGGGGCCACAAGGAGCTACTCCAGCCAGCAGTGCTGGGCAAAAGGGGGTTTCTCAGCAAGCAGCAATGAAAAGGGGGTCAGAGGGATGAAGGGGCTGGGTGATGAGGGGAACAGGGGGAAAAAGAGCCCCACATTCCCACAGGGTCCATCGCCCCCTCTGCTTTCACGCCTGGCTGGGTTCCTTCATTACTTACCCAAGCTGTAAATTGTCTAATTTGGAGCACACCATTTATCCCTGATGTGCACTTGAGCAGCCAGATTTTGTTTTCAGGTGTGTAATTAATTTTTTTAACGTGATTTCTCTCCTAGGAAACTGCAAACAAACAGTTCTGGCTTTCATGGCTGGGCACCTCGGGTGAGCGTCAGGGCAGGGATTAGGCAGGCGAGGAGCCGAGGCCGGATCTCAGAGGTTGTGAGGAGCTGGGGTTTTGCAGAAACCCCTTGCTCCTACTTTCCAAATCCTTCATCTTTCAGTGCAGCCCTCTGCCTCCTCCAGCACCACCACGCTCTCCATGGGCACTGGAGAAGGCTTGAAAGGGGAAGCAACAGCCACCTTCCCTGTTCCCAACTCAATCTGCTGGGAATTACCATTTTTATTGAGACCTAACATGTCCTTGGCTGCTGGGAATGTGATTTGCTCCTGGAATGAGATTACAGCAGCTCCTGAGGATCCCATATCAGCATCCACCTCACTGTGATGATGCTCCCATCCCCAGACAGAGGTGCCTCTGTCAGTGGATGCTCACAGGCGTCTCCACCTCAAGGAGAGGTTGTGCTCAGGTGTAGCACAGGGGGGATCCATTATCCTGAGCTCTTTCCCCTCTGCTGGGATGTTTGCTGTCTGGGAATGATGCCGTTTGCATCACCCATCATCTCTCACAGGGCAGGCACAAGGGAGGATGGAGGAGAAGCAGTGACCGAGGGTGGGTAATGTCTGTCCCCGCTGCACGTCCCAGTGCCCAGCTGAGTGTCCTCGGGGACACAGGGGTTCCCAAGTGCTGCTCTGCACCCCGAGCCAGAGCCATCCTCCTCTGAGCAGCACGGAGAATCACCTGCTGTGAATGTGCCAGAGAAATCTCTCCAACGCTCCTGCTGCCAGGGAAGTTGTTAGATGACTTTTGCCGGCGGTTTTCCAGATGAAAGGAGGTGAAAATCACCTCCATTAGTTGGCAGAGGCAGGTGGGAGGATCTGTGGAGAGAACACTTCGGGGCTGATTGCAGATCCCAACCCTCCGCCCTGAAAGACCCCCGGACATGGGGTGGCAGTCTGGGGGCACAGGAGATGCTCTTGTGTCACCCCAACAAGGGGACTTTGGATGGTGCTGACGCTGTGGGAGTTTAGGGGTGGCTGGGAGGGAGCAGCCATAGGGAGGACTCCAGCTGGGGACACCCCTGGGACAGATCCCCTGCACTTCTCTGCTTCCTGTCCCACCAGCACAGGGGGTCCCACCAGTGGCAGCTGCCTGCAAAATAAAGCCACAGCCTCCCTCAAAATGATCCTCCGTGAGTGGATTTTGGCCACCACAAAACAGGCTATGACCTCTTGAGTGGGGATCCCACTACCCAGACCTCCAGAACCATGGGCCAGATTTCTTGGGGGTTTTTTCCTCCGTGTTTGAGTCTCTGTTGCGACTTTCAGGGACAGTGCAATCCTTGGGGGCCATAGGAGGGGGCTGAGTGCTCTGCTCCCCCATCCTGCTGCACTCTGTTCTTTGAAACTGCCTTCCGAGGAGCTGCTTAGCATTCGGAGCAGGCACCTACACCCTTTCAGGGCAAAAATTCTGGTTTGCCTTCAAAAACACATCGATCTTCTGCAGTCTGCCATGAAGGGCAGCTCCTGCCCTCCAAAACAGGACAGAGGGCACGTGCAAAGCCTGGTTTGGCTTTCCAAAATGTACACGGTATAAAGGGCGCATGCTCCATCCCACAGCCCATCACCACCCAGCTCTGCAAGCCCCTGCGTTCAAAGGAAAAGGCATCAAAACCCCAATCTCTTCAATTTCCCTTTGGTCTTTTTTTTTTTCCCCTTCTCCACTGAAGGAGTTCAGCTCCCAGATACCGCCTGCACAGACACAGAAAAGAAAATTTCCAGGAATTGCTGCTCTCTCTGGGAAATTCATCACAGGGGTCCAGGCAGCTGAGATGATGCCAGTCACTTTCTGCCCAGTGTTTGGCCGCTGGTGGGACTGTGTGCAGGCTGTATCCTGGCTGCCCCCAGCATCCAGCAGGAACCAGCACCTTTTCCCAACAAGGTTTGGTGCCACATGGGGGGTATAAGCTCGTCCGCCTAAGGAGAATGGCTGATCTATCTGCATTCCCTTTCCTGATAAAGGCCTGGCTGTGGGCTCACCAGGCGGAGGAGGCAATACTGAAATAGCTTCTTTTCTTATACTTCACGTGGGGATTATTATTATGCCTCTCTTGAGTCCCCCCTCTGCTGCCAGCACAGGAAAAACCCCCACGGTGCCACCATCAGCAGGCACTGCCACCAGGCAGAATGGGACCGTGTCCCCTGGAACTGCAGCCAAGCCCCTGGCACCACGGGCTTCCCTCTTCCACCCACACACGGTGGGAACATCCTCCCAGGCACCTGCAGGGGCACAGGCAGGGCCGTGGAGCTGAGCATCCCCTCCTGCACTGCACCTGCGCGACTGCCCTGAAGGGTGAAATGTGTCCCTGCAGGGAACAAACTCCCAGCACGCCACAAGCCCGTGGACCTTTGCTCCAAAGTGTTTGCTTATGACTAATCACAGCTATCCCAGTGCCAGCATTCCCAGCTGGGGACCGGTGTCCGTTGTCCCTGTGGTCTCAGCAGCCGCCGGCTCACCGGTGCCTGGTGGCAAAGCCCCAGGCTGTGACAGCACCGCAGCTCTTGGGGACTCTTATCCTAAGGATGCAAAGGAGAAGGGTCCAACTCCAGCCCGCCCATGGCCATCTCCTCCTGGCAGCTGTGGAGAAGTGGCAGGGCTGGTGGCTCCCATTAGCGAGGTGAAGGCTGGGGAGAAAAACGAGCATTGATCGTCCCTGCGAGTCTGGCATGAGGCACGCACAGCCCACGGCCGCGATCGATAGTGCCGGGGAGGCATTTGCGCTCAGTGAGGTTTTTGTGTCCGTCTGGGGCTCCAGGAGGAAGCTTGTGCTGTGCCAGCACCCAGCACGGCCCCTGCTCCACTCTCCACAGTGCACCCTCTGCCAAGCTCTCTGAGCCAGTATCTCCAACCGTAGGAAGCTCGAGGGCAGGGATGCTCACACGGGCACGGCAGGGGTGAGAAGGCAAAGCAGCCATCCCACGGCTGGAGCCTCTCCACGCCCTCAATTCCCATTCCCTCAGTTTCCACACTGGTGGCACGGAGACAGCCCCAAGGATTCTCTGCCTGCCTCAGCTCTCTCTGTCAGAGCCCTGTGGGCTCCCACCTCGGCAGGGATGCTCTGTGCACACGGGCTCCCACGAGAGCTGTGTTCCTGTCCTGCTCCACATCCCCAGGGATGATTGTCCTGGTGTTTCATGGGGCGCTGAGCCTTGGTGCAACCGGAGGAAGGGGCTGAAAATTAGAGATTTCCGTCGTCCCTCCAGAGGAGGATGTCGGCAGAGGATGAAGGCAGAACTACACTTCCCAGAGTGCTCCTGGCACTGCCGGGGGAAAGGCTGAGGGACCCAGACACCAGCTCCTCCCTGCTCCTATATTATTCTCCTTCTTGTTTATTTGTGGGTTTTCTGCACTTAACTGGCTGCCTCATCCACTTAATTGGGGGATTATTGCCACTACCTGCCTGCCCGCCAGAGCCCAACTCATTACTGGGGTTTATTTATTAGCAGCGAGGCAGCAGAAACGCACCCTGCAGCTCCCTCTTCTCCTGCTCCTGCACAGGCAGCTGGAGGCGATGGAGGAAAGCGAGCAGGAACCAGGAGGGAGCCAGTGACAGCGGCCACAGTTTGGCCAGGGCCGGGTCTAAGCCAGCCTCTGCCACGCCTGGGGGCATCGCAGTCCCCCGGCATCAGCCTGGGGCACCGCTGCGCTTGGCAAGGCACAGAAGGAGGACCAAAAGCCTGGCTGCTCCTTTAAAGTGTTCCCTGAGCTCGGGAAAGGTCAGTCGCACAGCGCTGTCCTTCTGCTCGCAGCAAGGGACCCCTCTCCTCGGCTCGGTGGCAGCTGAGTGACAGCCGTGTGGCCGGGCGATGCCACCGGCTCGCGGAAACCCACGGCAGGGAGGCGAAGAGGCCGCTGCCCCCCGAGCCCAGGAGGAGCCGGCAGCGCCCCACGGCTCCTCTTCAAACCGCTGCTCCCATTTCCAGGCGGGAGAATCTGGGGGAAATGTGGGACAGCAGGAGAGAGCTGCATATTGAGCGCTTTGATAAATAAAACATGTGGAGAAGGCAATCAGAGCTGCCCACTTGGCTGCAGCAGCTCTGTCTGCGGCGGCTGCATGGGGGGAATTCACAAGCGGTGCCACCCCGGCCGTCAGGCCGCCAGCCCCGGCGCTGCTCCTCTGCTCGCATCCAAGTTTTGCTGCCTCAGCACCGAGGGGGATTGATTTATTCATCAGCCTCTCCATCCCGCAGCAGCCCTGCAAGAAGGAGTGGTGCAGAGCTGCTGCGTGATGTGACGAGCAGCACGGCGGGAGAAGGGAGGGATAACCGGAGGTGGCTGCCGGCTGACCCGCGTCTGACCCTACCGTGCTGCCTGGTGGAGGAAGGATTCCCCAGGGTGGGAAATGTGAGCAGCAAACTCCCCTGGGGTGTGCTGAGCCCTTCTCGGGCACTAAGACACGGCTGCTTTGTACCCCCTTTTCAGGAGGGAGAGGCAGGACCCCGCTCTTCAGAGAGCGGTCAGAGATGCTAAAGGCCAGACAGGTTGCAAAGACGAGTTGCAATGCAGGGAGCCCAGCCCAGAAAGCACCAGCTCCAGAGCATCTCCAGGGCTTGGTGGGAGCTGTTCTGAGCACCCACAAACCCAAAGTAAAACCTAGGGGGGCAAAGGGCTTCACCTGCCTGGCAGGAGCACAAGGACAGCAGCCTGTGGAGAGGGACTGAGCAGGGCGGGATGAGTTCCAGCCCCTCAGGCCAGTGCGGATCTTGCAGTCCTCTTGGCCGTGCTCTGCACCAATCCCTGAACCGGAGTTTGGCTTCTTAAAACCTCTGTGGGGAAGTTGTTGCTCTTCTCACACTCCCTCCTGCTGCTCACTACCCCATGCAGCAGCTCATGGCCAGTCTGCCCAAATCCCCATCCCGGAGCTCTGCAGCCCCCAGAGCAGCCCCTGCTCCAGCCTCTCCACCTCCTCTGTTCCCCTTGGCTTTCCTGTGAGTCCTGCAGGCTCCAGGGGGCTCATGGCTCTTCATCACCCCCATCCTCAGCACAGCCTGCAAGAGAACCTGGGCAAGGGCTTTGTGCAACAGGGATCTCTGATTTGGGGAGCACTGCTGGCACCCTGAGACACCCAGAGATGCCCTGTGTAGAGACCCCTCCTCTGGGGGGGCTAGCAGTGCCATGGGAGAGGAACCACGAACTCAAGGGGGAGAGAAGCACCAGGGTCTGTGGGGAGAGAGCAAATACTGGAAGAAATTGCTGGATGGGGGAAAACTGGCAGGTCCAGTGGATCCAGAGGGATGGCCAGGGCATGGGGTGAATTGCTGGGTACTGGAGAAATGTGTGGTCAAGAAATGGTACTGGAAGGTATGGCCACGTACTGGGGGTGGATATTATGGCACTGGAGGCACAAGTGCTACTGGGAGGGCGCTACGTACTGGGGGTGATGCTGGGTGAGGGGGGGCACAGCCGGGTCGCAGGGGGCAGATGGTTGAATAGCGGGGGGGCATCTCGGTCCCGGAGGAGCAACCAGCGGGTGCCGGAGGGGACCCGCCCGGTACCCGGGGCGGAAGGCCGGGCCGGGGGCTGCCGCCCGGGGCGCGGGGCGGTCCGGAGGCGGGCACGGAGGCGGCCCCGCCCGGGAGGCCGTGCGGCGGAGGGGGAGCCAGCACCGGGCCCCCCCTGTACCGCTACGGCTCCCGCCTCCCTTCCGGCGGCGGCTCCTTCCCTGCGCCGGGGGCGGACGGGGCGCACCGGAGCCGCGCCGAGCCAGCCAGGTGGGTGNGGGACCGGCCCGCCGAGCCTCCCGGGGCCGCCGGCTTATATAACGGGGCGGCGGCCGCGGAAAGCGGGATGCGGCATGCGGGGCGGGATGCGGGGTGCGGGAAGGATGCAGGTGATGCGGGGTGCGGGGAAGGATGCAGGTGATGCGGGGTGCGGGTGCAAGGTGCAGGGCTGAGCGGCGCGCCCCCGGACTGCCCGCCCGCAAGGCTGGGGAGGAGGGACGCGCCGGTGTGCGGGGCATGGCAGGAGAAGGGCTGTCACCCCCGCACCGGGCTTTGGATCGCCCCTCCGGCCCCTCCGTGCCCGGCCATCCCCTGCGGGGGGGCTCCGCAGAGCGGGGCTGTGGGCAGGGAGAGGATGGACCCGATCCCGCCATCACCCCTTGCCTGCAGCCGGGAGGCTCCGTGCACCTTTCTGCCGTGGGGATCTCCCGGTACCTGCCGGGCTCTTCCCGTGCCTCCCCATCGCTGGCTCCCTCCTCCACCCTGCTCTCCACGGCTAAGTCCAACTGCGCGTGGAGCGTTCCAGCTGCACCGTCCCCAGTCCCCTGAGATCCAACCCTTCTCCCCTCTGCACTGTCCCCACAAGGCGCCTCCCAAGCCCCCCACTGCAGCCCCTCTCCCTGCCGTGCCCCCAGCACCAGGGCTGCAGCACACGGGCAGGCGGCTGCCGTGATCCAGGCCCTGGCAGCACGCGGTGGCACTGCCACCCGCATGGCACGAGCGTGACCGGGCAGCCCCTGCCCGAGGCTGGCGGTGCAGTGAGTCAGAGCGGCGAGGCAGGGCTGGCACCGTCGCTCAGAACAGGGCTCAGGGCTTCTCCCTGCGACCAGCCGGGCTCCGCGGTGGTGGCAGCTGCTGGCCGGGGCTGGGGAAGGAGCTGGAGCGGTTCGAGTCAAGCTGAGGTGCTGGGCTTGGCAAAGAGAGGATGAGGAAGGATGGGCCGGGCTCAGGGTGCAGAGAAGTGTCCTCCCTGCTAAACCTGCCCTCATGCCTCTGAGGCTGCAGGACCCCAAGGGTTGCCAGGACAGGCTCCAGTATGAAAACAAAAGAGCTCAGACCCCATCCAGTAGCTCTGCTCACAGTGTCTGACCCTCACCCTCCTGGGGAAACTGGAGACAGCTCAGCTGAGACAAACTGGCACAGAAAAATGTCTCAAAGTCTCGCTTGGCTGTGGGCCGAGTGTTTACTTCTTCGATTGCCTTGCGTGATGACATTAGTATTGAAATGACCCCGAGCAGACAGAGCTCTGAACACCTCACAGCACTGAAGAATGATTGTGTTTCACACCTTGGCTCTTCCCTGGGTTTCTGCAGAGGCTGCTGCCAGGCACAGCCCACCAGGCCCATATCAGGAGCCGAGGGCAGCTGTGTTGTTGCCCAGCCTGGTTTATGCTCTGGAGATGAGAAGTCCCAGTAGAGGTCGAGTCCTGTGGAAAAGCCATCTGGGGAAGAGCTGGTGATCGCTGGCAGTGTGGCACATCTCCATTCCCACCACTGGGCACCAATGTGCCCCCGTGGCCCGGAGCTCGGGAGGTCTGGTAGGGCAGAGGAACACGGTCACTGCAGCCCAGGCTGGTGCCTCTGCCACCGGCACCGAGCCCAAGCCCTCGGGCACCACACACCGCCCCAACAGCCAGGGCTGCACCCAGAGGACCTTCCCTGTGGCCAGAGGATCTCTGCTCTCGCCCACAGCCTCTGTGTGTTGCTGGCCAGGCCTTCCCATTTGTTCTTATGCCAGCATCATCCTCGAGTTTAAATGATCCTTCTCCCTCCCCGGTGTTTATTCGCCGGGTGTATTTATAGAGAGCAATCAGGCCTGCTCAGCCAGGGTAAACAAGCTGCGCTCCTGCGGGCTGCTCTCGCGTGAGCGCTCTCTGCTCACTCGTCCCAGGAGCTTTTCCCTCCGCCTCTGCTGGTCCCACGAAGCCTTCCCGGCTGCAGAGACTCGGCCCGTCTGCCTTGTCCAGCTGTGGGCTCTCCAGGCTGTGCCTCCAGGCTCACTAGGTCACCCAGTGCCTTGCCAAGAGCCGCTGTCACCTTTACTGTGTTGTTCTGCACAGCAGGTCCCTGCTCCTCCTGTACACAGCCAGGCCAGCAGGGCCATCCCTCCCTAAGTGGTGTCACCAGCCCCTGCTGTGACACTCATCAGAGGCTCAGAAACATTGCTCATCTCAGCCAAATCCCAGAGCCCCACAGTGGTGCGACCCAGACCTGCCCCAGTCTGAGACGAGAGGAATTGTGCAAGAGGCACTGAGATGTTTGAGGCTGAGGATCTGCTTTTTGAAGGCAAGGCAGGTCAGCTCAGGTACAGGACCTCAACTGGGGAATGCCTCTGGGGGCTGCCTGGTGTGGTGTGGCACCCTGAGCCCTTTGCATCCCTGCGTGACAGCCAGGACAGCACACTGCCAGCACAGACTTGCCCCAAACATTGCCTCTGAACCTTCCTTCTCACCTGCTGCCCAGACAGGAAACTGGTGCCAGTCCCAAGGCAGATCCCAGGAGCATCTCCCTTAAGCGAGGAAAGCGCTTTGAGATGTGCCCTGAGTTTCTCAGCCCGTGCATATCGCAGCTCACCCTCCTCCTTCCCCAGCCCACCCTCCTCACAGACATTTGGACAAGCTCAGCTATTCAAACAGAGCTGGATGTGCCAAAGCAAAAGAGCTGTGGACTCACTAATGTCTCACCTCGAGCATTAAGTTTTTCCTGGATACTCTGTCTTGTGTCCAGACCTTGGCTGGATCATCCCTGCCAGCACCTGGGGGCACTGCTATCCCTGGAGCTGGGGGTGTTCTGGCCATCTGACCATCACCCTGCTCTGCTTTTGGCTGTGGTTGGTGTCTGGCTGCCTGGACAGACAGACAGACTCAGCTAGTGCTGCTGTCCAGGTGAGATGCATCTTGATGGTACTGGCAGGCTCTGCCCGTTGCAAAGGAGATAAAAAAACTCTTTGGTCTGGCTCAAATGAAAAGTACCCTGCAGGGATTGGAGCTGCACCCCTCAGGACTCTCTGCGTCCTCTCAGGTACCTGGGCAGGGCCTCCCTGCTCTTCCCACCCTCTGAGATTTCAGCAAACATCTGCTGCTTTGCACCCCAGGCCGTGGCCAGCAGAGCCAAACCGATTCTGTCCCAGCCCAGCTGTCTCCTTGGCAGGCGCTGTCTGGAAAGCAGACGCCCCCAGGCACACATCCCTGCAGCTCTGCAGCCCGTCTCACCCTGCTCCAGAGCCTTCTCACATCCCAAAGGAGGCAGTGCTTGTCCCCAGCAAAGGTCACCTTCACGCTGTTGCCGAGCCCTTTCCAGGCTGAGCTCTCAGCACTGCATTTCCCAGGGCACCCATCACCGTTCTGGGGTCTCCTCGGAGATCCCACTGGGGACCCTTTGCCTCTTTCCACAGCCAACCTCTCCCCAAACCCTGTTCCCAGGGGCTGTCAGTGTTTCCTGCTCCCGGGGTTGGAATGAGGCACCCCTGCTCTGTAAAGCTTTTAAAAATGCAGCCTCCATCCATCCCAGCCCCTGCGCCTCCGCAGCGTCGGTGTTTGCCTGTGTTTCCCCTGGCTCCCCTGGGTCATATATTTATCTCCAATTTGCCAAAGCCTCCCTGCTTCCCTAGGGTGGAGGAAAAGCCTTTGCTTGAAGTCAGGATGAATTTGTAACTTCCCCAGGAACCTGCTCCTCAAGTTGTAGAGGAGAAATCACGCTCATGGCACGTCACAGTGACACGAGCCACACCACAGGGACAGCCCACCCCAGAAACTGCCAGTGTGGCACCCAACACCTTGGTATCCCTGCACAGCCCCTGTCCAGGCCAGCACCCACCAGGAGCACCCACTGCATCTCCCCAAGCATCACAGGGGGATTTCAAGGACATTTGAGGAAGGGATGAGATCCCCAGACAGAAGTTTCCTGAGACCCAGCAGGAGGGGGGAGCCCAGAGCAGCGTCAGGCTTCTTCCAGTTGCTGACTCCTAGGAAGGACTTTTGTTTGGTGGCTTGTTTTAACTTGCCATTATGTTCTCCAAAGAAGAAATCCATCATGTGCAAGCTAAGGAAGGCAGAGTTAATGTGAAATTTTAAAACCCTTGAAGAGTTGAGAGCCTTCTAAATTTTTAATGAAGGCATCCAAACTGCCGGGTGCCTGCAGAGACGGCCAGGAGCCCTCTGCCAGCAGCAGAGTGGGTGCCCCTGATCCAGGAGAGGACCAAGGACTCTGATGAGCTGCCTCCTCCTGTAGCCTGTCACCCTTTGCATGCCCTGCTGGGCTCCCACCTGCAGGGAGATGGTGGCTCTTGGCTGCAGGTCTCTCCCATTCTTGCAGGTCGGGATGTGGGGAGGACACAGACCCACCCAGGTGCAGGAGAGGGCAGCAAGCAGTGGTGTGCCCTGTCTGTCACCCATCAAGTGACTCCATTTTGTCGATGCTGTGGCCCCTCCAGGGCTCTCATCCTGTCGCTGTTGGTGTCTCTGCAGGCCCTGCTCTCCCTGCGATGCCCAGCCAGCCCTGCGAGGTCCTTGTCCCCCTGCGTTAGGTGCTGAAGCAGCAGACACCTGGTGCTGCACACACCAAGGTAGGCAGCGCTCTGGCTCTTGGGGGGTTGGGGGGCGTTTACACTCCCTGTGGTGTGGGGGGCACAGCACAGCCATGGGACGGATGGGGAGGCTCAGAGGAACCACGTGGGGCTGCTGCAGTGGAGCCAGGCAGGTCACCCAAGATGGGGGGGTCTCATCCTGGTGACACAGGGCAAGAGGCACCTGAAGCAGCTCAGGACCAGGCAGAGGCCATGGGAGTGAGGGGACCAGCTCAGGCTCTCAGCAGATGCTGGGCACGGTCCCACCTGGAGACCATGGCAAGTGATGGTGACTGTGGAGGTGGCACAGGGCCAGGGGTTTTTTTCTTTCTTCTTTTTTTTTTTTTTTTTTCTTTTGAAAGCCCCCAGATGGGAAAGGTACGAGCCAAACCCCACTGAAAGCAGCCAAGAATGAATTTTCTGGCCCAAGCCCCAGCAGCTCTTGGAGCAGCACCGTGCCTGTCCAGCATCACGCCGCAGCAGAAACCTCGAGCACAGGCAGGCTGGGGGAAGTCTCAGCTGGGGTGGGCAGCAAGCCCCACACCCATCCCAGCGACTCCCTGGTGTGGAGATCTCACCCCTCCCCACCTCCCCAGCCAGGGCAGCTCAGGCTCATCCTGCTCCCACCGAGCTGCACTTGGCTGGAGCCCAGGCACCCAGATGTCTCCCCCCACGCTGCCAGGGAGCCCCCCACCATGCAGCCATCTGCTGCCATCGAGGACAGGGTGTCCCTAGGGTTGTCCCCCTTATCCAGCTCTGTTGCCCAGGCCATGGGGGGCATCTGGACTCCCAAAGCCCCCCTCTCATGGAATACAGTGAGAAGGCAGATGCTCTCCCAGAGCCAGGCTGGCAGTTTGGGTCACTGCTCCTCGCTTCATCCCACTCCGCAGCACTGGAGGTACAGAGAGGGGTTAAAACACCCCAGTCTCTGTCCTCAGCTCGGGTGCCCCAAGGAGGTTACAGGATGTTTGCGAAACCAACACGGTATCAGCATGAGGCTGAACCCCAGGGGAGCAGTGCCCAGGGTCTCATTTTTTAGGATGTTTCAGCTGGAGAGGGGACAGGTGGGGGCTGCCACTGCTCTGCCCTGTCCTGGATGCCCAGCCTGGAGCCAAGCATGCCCTTGCCCTTCATGTCTTTTTTCTGTCAGTGAGATGAGGGTGTATATAACTGCTCTGAGGCTTTCTATGGGGAGTGGGTGCCCAAATCCCATCCTGACACGGAGCCAGGAGATGATCCTTGTGCACCCACTGCCCGCGCAGTCCTGACCACCTCATTCACTGGTGCCTGCACAGGCCCTGTCAGTGTGGTGAGGATGGAAATCAGGGTGGGTCGATGGGGAGGCAGCACAGGGGCTCGGGGGGGCTTTTGCCTGCTTCCCCAGCAGTGTCTGGTGTGCTGCGCCTGGCTCGGCTCCGCACCGGCCCCTGCAGAGCTGCGCGGGTGTGCGTGCCTGCCATAAATATTGATGGGGTAGACTCGGCGCAAGTGTGCCCTTGTAGAGGCGATTGGGATGTAAATGCTGGACCTGCTGTGTGGGCAGGGCAGCGCCGCGTAGGTGAGAGCGCCGAGGCTGAACGCAGGGTCTGTTTCACCAGCGAGGTGGGATCTATCTTATACGGGGTGGGGGGTTGGAAGCGGCCACGTGAGTAAGCCCAGGGGTCATAAACCTGTTTGGGGAACTGTCCAGACCTGCAGTGAGCCTAAATCTTGCAGCTGAGTCTGCAGCGAGCCAGCGCGGCTCTCACAGCCTGTCCCCACATAGCCACACCAGGATAAACAGCGAGGGGCTGCAGTGCCTCTGTTTAATAATGCACGGCACAGAGGCACCGGACACACGCTGGGAGTCGGGAGCTGCGGGGATGAGGAGTCACCACTGCAGCACTCCAGTGGCAGGGGCCATCCTGGTGTCCCCTGGCACTTACAGGTCCGTCCTGGTTCTCATGGGATGTGGACTCCTTGGGGTTCTGGGTGGCCCTGAGGCTGGAGTTGCATGAGCAGAGCTCCACAGGGCACAGAGCAGTGGTGGCAAAGCCAAGGTGCTCGGTCACACCATGGCTGACACCCCGGCCACTCTGGAGTCTGCTTAGCTGGAGCCTGGAGCTGGGTCCCTGTCCCTGTCTGTTTGGGAGGTCTCAGCCCCTCCATCACTCTGATGTAGGTGTGGATGGTCATTCTGGGGAGCTCTGGAGGGCTGAGCAGCACTGGGAGCACCCCTCTCTCTCTGGTATCCTCCTGGGACACCGCCCTGCTGGGAACAGCTGGAAGCCACGGGCCCAGTCTGCTCCTCACCCCATCCCTCCGTCAGCCGCAGCCTCCCGGGCTCCAGGCACGAGCAGGTGCGTGGTGGGGCCCTGCAGGCGCCAGTTCACAGCCAGCTCCCGTGAATGGCCCCCCGGGGACGTCCCTCCTTGTGTGCAGTTCCGTGATCCGGCCCCACCGACCATCTGCTGTGGCAGTTCCCTGCCACCCACACACTCCCCGCAGCACGGAGTGGGACAGGGACAAGCTGAGGGTGCCCAGTGCACCCTCTGCCCAGCGAGGAGAGGGCAGACAGGTCAGCCAGAGTGACAGTGACAGTGACAAAGCTGTGGTAGCCATGCAGATGGGTATTAATGCAGACGGACCCGTGTGGTGATGCAGGAGCAGCCGCAGCCTCAGCCCAGAGCTCTTCTGGCTGCAGGGGTGCACAGGGTGGGCAGCAGGAGCTCCCCCCAGCCAGCAAAGCCCAGGGACAGGGAGACCCTTAGGGCTTGGGGCCAGAAGTTACCACATGAGGGTGGTTTCAGCCCATTTGCTCTGTCCCTCTCTGGTGAGCTCGGGGAGCCCTGTCAGTGCTGCTCCCACAGCTGGGAGCATCACGGTGGAGCTGGGGCCAAGCTATGGCATGAGCCCACCTCCCTCCCCACCAGCCCCAGGGCTCCTGGAGAGTGCGGGACAAGCGGTGAGACCACATTCACACCCCGTGTGTGACGTGGGTGTGATGACGGGTGAGTGGGTGCTGGTGTCTCCCTCACGGGTGCTGGGGGGCTGTGACTTGCTGCAGGGGCAGAGTGGTGGCCCCGGCATCCCCAGGGGATGGATGTGGGCGGCTCTGAGCACCACAGACTTGCCTGGCCCTGAGCACAGCGTGAGGGAGTGACCCGGGGTCCCCCTTGGCCCTGAGCAGGCTGTGTTCAGCCATGAGCTGAAGGGTCTGGCTCCAGACTGATCCTACAGCACGGCTGGTGCCTGTCCCTGTCCCTGTCCCTGCCCCCGCCGGGTGCCAGCCCCAAGGGAGCAGCGCTGCTCTTCAGAGGCTGCAGCTGCTGCATGTTTCGTGCTGCCTCTTCTCCCCGCTGCTGTTTTTGTTTTGTTTAAGAGGCTGGGTTACGAATTTTAAACAGGCTCCTGAAAAACCCAATTACCTCCAGAAGACAACCTGATAAAAGCTGCCTAAGTGGCACTGTGGAAATCGCCTTGTGCAGCAGCTGAGGGAAAACCAACATAACAAAGCTTTTGGAAATGGAGTTAACCACTTTTAATCCCTCGGTGCAATGAGAAGGACCAATAATTATTTTCTGCAAAGATGTTGGGGGGCGGATAAGTGAAATAACTGCCCTGTGCTAATGGGTGGCAGTGGGCTGGGCTGGCAGTGCCGCAGGGATGGGTGCAGGTAATTCCCTCTGCCTCAGAGCTTTGCAGGGGCCCGCAGAGGCTGTGACCTTGCAGGGACCCCGTCTGGCTGTCGGGGGACAATGGGGACGATGCCAGCAGGCAGGTGCCACTCAGGCATTGCTGACGGCAGATGCTGTGGCCGATGTGGCGGCACCAGCCAGCCCTGTTCCCTTTCCCTGGGCGCCAGCGTGGAGGGGAGCACGGAGCTGCCGGGGCCCTGGCACCTCTGCCAACTCCACGGAGGCGACTTTGCAGGGCTTGGCGGTGCCAAGAGCTTCCTCCTCCATTTGGCTGCGGTGCTGCTCCCCCAGTCCCTCACATCTCTCCCCATCCCTTCCCTTCCTGCCTCCCCCAGCAGCTCCAGGCAGCCACCCAGCAGGTGACACTGCCCAGGATGATGCCAAGGATCGGCCGGATCTAAGGAGTGCCAGCACTGAGCACGAGCGCCAGGAGCATCCCCCAAACACCAGCCAGAGCTAGCTCAGCTCTGGGGCTGTGGGGGTCCATCCCTGTCCCAGGGCAGGAGGCAATGCCCAGGGCTGGTGACAAGCCCTTGGCTGCTCCTCCCGTGGGAGCCTGGCCAGCAGGGCAGGGCTGGGTGCCCGCCAGCCCGGCGGCTGCGGTCGCACTGCTGGCAGCGGCAGCTGGAGCGCCGGGGCGAGTGGCCTCGGCTCACACGAGCCTCGTGCTTCCCGCGGCAGCAGGGACGGGGGCTGCTGCGCCCACCTCCCCTCGGCCAGCCCGCACCCCGCGTGGGGACAGCGCTTGGGGACAGCACTCCGGGTCACTGACTCCCGAGAAAGGCGAGCCCGACTTAGCACTGGGCACTGGCACAAGGGATGTCCCTGCCAGTTTGGCCTCAGCTCGTACTGGGAGCGGTCCTCTGGCACACTGGGATCTACTGGAGGAGGCTGTGCTTAATGAGCCGAGGCATCTCCAAAGATTGAAATACTCAAGGACCCATCCCAGGAACAAAAGGAGGCGTTTGTCAGGCGCTGAGAGACGGGCTCGTTAATTCCTCCTGGCTGTCACACTTATCTGTAATGAATTTGTGCTCCGCTGTATTATTTTTAATACAATAGGAGCGGTGCCGCCCGCCCACCGCCCGGCTGCCGGGAGCGCTGACGTCAACGCCCGGAGCAGGGCTGCCGCAGGACGGACGGACGGACAGACGGACGGGCCAAGCGCAGGCCTGTCTTGCCGCCCACATGCCCGTCCCACCAGCTGCCCGCAGGCAGAGCGGAGCTGGGCACCAGGGCAGGAGGCTTTTTTACCTTGGAGGTGGAAAAAGGAGTTGTTGGTCAATGTCAGACGGGGGGCTCGGGGCTGGTGGAGATGGGTTGCTCCAGGGGGTGTTTTGGGAGCAGCGAGAGCGGGTGAACAAGAGGGACGAGTCCCTGATGCGCTGTCCCTGTGCTGAGAGTTGTCCGCGGCAGCGGCCGCGCGTTGAGGCAGGAGTTGGCAGCGGGTGCACACGCACAGATCTGCCGGTGCAGCAGCCCTGTGGAGGTGGCACTTGCGAGCCAGTTTTGGCCCCCCTGGCTGCGAGATGTCCCCCCACTCCTGCCCCACATCCTGCATCGCCCCCAGCCTTCCCACAGCAGCCGCAGCAGCGCCGGCAGCTCCTCCGCAGCCCACTCCGAGGGGTTTGTGGGGGCAGCTGCAGCCCGTCCCGGCTCCCTGCAGCCTCCCACGTTTAGGGGGGGGACATCCCTTAGAGGACCCCGCACCCAGACCCTCCCCAACGCTCTTCCGGGCCCCTCAGGCTGCTACTCCAGAGCCTCACCATTAAACACCTGCTATCCCAAAGCCCGGCTCCAAGCACCGCTAATGAGATTTGCACAGGGCTCATCTTGTCTCTAAGAACCCAGGGCTGGATTAATCAGGAGGCACCGGCTGCCCCTCTGAGGGGCACACACGGTCCCAGTGCTTGGGGACAAGGGCGGGAGACCCGCGGAGTCCTGTCCCGCACTGCAGGAACACGGGAGGGGCTGCAGGAGCCCATCTCCCTTCCGCCGGCTGCAGGGGGGCCGGGCAGGGCGGTGCACCCCATTTCCTGCCTGGGAACCCTGTGCTGAAAGGGGTCCTGAGCTCTGCGAGCATCACATCCTCGATGCCACGGCAAACCCCCTCTGGCGTCCCCTCTCTGAGCACCCCACACCCGCCCCGGGAGCCCCGCGAGGGGAACAGCACCAAAAATCCAAACCTGGGGCCCCGGGGGGGCAGCTGCTGGCGGAGGGAGGATGCGATGATTTATCAGGGACTTTAATTAAACTCCCGCAGCCGCCCCGCACCGCTGCAGAGGGGCCGGGGTGCTGCGGGTCGGGTGAGGGAGCCGGGGGGCGCGGACTGGGGGCACCTCCGGCTGATTAACGCCCCGTTAATTGCCGCGGCGGTGAATCATTAACCCCGCGCGGGAGGCGCTGGCCCCGTGTCCCTCCGCTGCGGGAGCGCGGGGCGGTGTCGGGGGGTGCCCGGGAGCGCTGCGAGGCTCCCCGGGACGCTTCCCCGG
>VZTJ01000996.1:1070839-1110514 GCA_013397795.1 Orthonyx spaldingii | reverse complement strand
ACCCCCACACGCACACACACACTGCCTGCGAATGTGCGCGCACAGCCCCCCGTGCCGCCTGCAAACCCACGGACCTGCACGCACAGCCCCCCACACGCACACCAACACCGCCCGCAGCACCCCCTCGGTGTGCAAACACTCACACACCCGCGGCACAAACACCCCGGCACGGGCACAGCCCCAAACCTGCGCGCACACAGCCGCAGAGCCCGCACACCCCAAAACTCGCACACGCCACGCTCAGAGCTCGCAGACGGGCTGCAAACCCGCACGTCGCGGGGGCACGCGCAGCCTGCAGCCCCGCAAACTTATCCGCACGCACCCCCCGTGCAAACACAGCCTGCAGCCGCCCGCAAACACAGCTCTTGAGCAAACACAGCCTGCACGCAGGGTTCACACACAGCGCAGCCGCTGGGTCCTGCACAGGCAGTGCCCCTGCACTGTCACCCACCCGCGTGCATCACACACACACTCACGGGCTGCTGCCTGCAACCCCTGCAGCCCCCAGGCACCGCCACGACCTGCCAGCAGCCTCTTCCCCGTCCCTCTGCAGAGCACTCGCACCGCCAGACACACGCGTGCACACGCAGCAGCCCGGGTCTGGCTGCGCCGCGCCGGCACCCCCAGGCAGGGTCTGACACCCCCTCCCATAAAGCAGGGGCACACGGTGCGTGGTGGTGCGGTGGGTCCCCATCCCACCAGCCCCCAGGCAGCACCCCGGGGCTCCTGGTGCCACAGCAAGGGCAGTGCTGAGGTGGAACTTCCCTCTGGAGTTACTGCCTTGGTGCCTCCACAGGTCCTCAAGGCCAGAAGGGATGTAAGGAGGGGGCTGAGGGCAGCAGACACAGTCACCTTTTGCCTGCAGAGCCCAGGAGTTGCCTCTGCCCATCCTGGAAGGTGTTTGGGCTGAGGATGCAGAGGGTGCAAAGTGCAGCCTCAGAGATCGTTCCAGCCCTCGTGCCTGGGCAGTAGGGAACCTTGGTGTGGTGTCCCCAGCCCTGTCCTTCTCTGCCTGCACAGGTGGCCCAGGTCAGCAAGCCCGGACAGCGGTGGATGAGTGCTGGGCACTGGCCTAGCCACACGCACACACCGGCACCATGGACTTCGTCATGAAGCAAGCGCTGGGCGGTGAGTGGGAGCTGTTCCCCCCTCAGGGTCCCCCCTCTGGGAGCAATGCTGGCCCAGCACCCCAGGAGTGCAGCGGGAGGGACGTGGCAAGGGGACAGAGTCACACAGAGAGCCACCGGCAGTGGGGAGCTGCTGCTAGAGCCCTGCAGGGTTCCCGCTTCCAGCGCCGTCAGCGGCTGGCTGGGGAATCCTGGCTCTCCTGCCGCTAAGTGGGATTCCCCAGCGGGTCCCCTGGGTGCTGAAGAAAGAGCTGCCGGCGTCTCCCCCGACTGACGCTGAACTAGGGCAGAACAGCCAGCCTGTGGCACTCCCCGTCCCCACAGCCTCCCGAGCCTGTCCGCAGCCCGCTTCGGCACGGGTGGCCCTGGGGATGTCCCAGGTCCTCCTTGCCAGGGGGCTCCTTGCCCTCCCTGCCGCTGCAGGGGCTTTAGTGGCTGCAGCACCCTCGGGGACCAACCAATGGTCTTGTGATGCGCAGGGGCCACCAAGGACATGGGGAAGATGCTGGGAGGCGAGGAGGAGAAGGACCCCGACGCGCAGAAGAAGGAGGAGGAGAGGCAGGAAGCCCTGCGCCAGCAGGAGGAGGAGCGGAAAGCCAAGCACGCCCGCATGGAAGCGGAGCGGGAGAAAGTCCGGCAGCAGATCCGTGACAAGGTGGGCACACACCTCCCCTGTGCCCGCCCCTGCCCGGGGTGGGGCTGGGACAGGGAGCCGGCGCGGCCGGGAGGAGGGTGGCCCGAGGCGGTGGCGATGGGCACAGGGCACGGCGCAGGCAGTGCCCGCTGCCTGCCCCGCTGAGGGCCTGTGTCCCCTCAGTACGGGCTGAAGAAGAAGGAGGAGAAGGAAGCAGAGGAGAAAGCTGCGCTGGAGCAGCCGTGTGAGGGCAGCCTGACGCGCCCCAAGAAGGCGATCCCGGCGGGCTGCGGGGACGAGGAAGAGGAGGAGGAGGAGAGCATCCTGGACACCGTCCTCAAGTACCTGCCCGGCCCGCTGCAGGATATGTTCAAGAAGTAACAGCACCGTCAACCCTGCCATAGGGTGCTGGGGCACGGGCGCCCTCTCCCCTACAACTCCTCCATCAGTTCCCTTGGCCCCGGAGAGGGGGTCCCCACACCCCCTCCCATCCCCTCCTGCCCTGTCCCCCGACCAGACCAAAAGCCCGCCCCGTCCCGTCCAGGCAGGGCCCCCCCGCCACGCCAAAGGGGAGCAGCCCTGGCCGGACAGGGCGAACCGGGACCAAATGCACTGATGTAACCTCGCGGCAGGCTAGGGGCACCCAGGCCCTACCGGCCCCCCCGGGGTGGCTCCTCGTGCCCCCTGCCCTGCCCCTTCTGTTCTCCCAGGGGACTCCAGCAGGCCTCTGCTCGCCTGCCCTCGTCCCCAACACTGCCATCCCCCTGCCCCGTCCCGCCCTGGGCCAAGCCCAAAGCACAAAGCCAGGCGCCGTGCCCGCAGCTCCCCCATCCCCGGTCGTCGGGCACGGGGGTCCCCCGGGGCTGCCCGGTGTGCCCCTGCATCGGGGGGTCGGAGGGGACCCCTCTCCCCGCATCTCTGGCCCCATAGTTAAAGCCATATCAGTTAGACTGCAATACTTCAGCACCGGGAGGAGCGGGCGCCGCGCTCCGCCGACCGTGTACAAAGGCACGCGCGGGGCAGGGGCCCCCCTGCCTCGTCCCCCCGTCCCCGCCGCTCGCTCTGTCCGTGTCTTGGCCCCGCTGGCCCCCGTCCTCGCATTGGTGTCTCTGTGCCAGGGTGCGCCCCGTCGCTCCATGCGTCCTCGTGTCCGCTGCTCAGCCTCCCGCCCCCGACCCCCACCGTCCCCGGGTGCCGCCCGCGGCGCCCCGAGCCGCGCTGCCGGGACCCCCTCTCTGCCTCCTGCAATAAAGCCAGCGCAGAGCCGAGGGCTGCCGGGCCAGGCCCGGGCTGGGAGCACCCGGCTGCCCCCGCCTGACGCTGGACACATGGGTCCCCGGGCCTGGGAAGGGATCCCTGGGCGAGCGCCCCGGGATGTCCCAGGAGCCGCTGCTTGCACCCCAGCGCGGGGAGGCAGGGGCACACCCTCATCCCGGCCCGTCCCTTGCCGCACCGTGCTCCCCCTGCCCCGTGCTTCCTCAGCCACGGCCCCCAGCCGCTCACCAGGGCCCTGCCGGGAGGTGGCGGGCAGCTCGGGGCCCCACAGACATGCTGTGACCATCCTGCTCGAACTAGTCTTTGACGAACTAATAAAATAAAGGGATTTGTACATTGCTCCGGCCTCTTCTCTCATCCGTTGCTTTCCTGGGCCCCCGTGTCAGCTCCCTCACCCGGCCAACCTCAGGGTTGAAATCTGGCAGCTCAGTCACACGTGGGCTGGCCCCCAACAGGCCCCTACAGGTGCAGGAAGCAGCCACATGTGGCTCCCAGAGTCCTGCTCATTCCTGCTGCCTTCCCACTCCACAGGCGTCTGTCCTCTCTGGGTTGGGGACAAGACAAAAGGGATGTCCCACACACAGGGCATGAGGGTTTCTGCCCCTTCCCCTTGACTCTGGGACTTCCCTCACTGGGGATATCCAGGGGTCCAGGGGCTGTTTCTGATGGCTCACAGCCAAGAGACAGGCATGAGGCTGTGGGCACGGGGCACCTCATGCCCCCGCAGCAAGGCAGAGGTCCTGGCAGTGCCCAGGCTTGGCACAGCCCTGGAGGCTTCAGCCTAGTGCCAGCCTCAGCTCCGACTGATGTGCCATCATTTACCAGCAAAGAGCTCAGCTGTTACCCAGGCGGCATCAGCAGAGCAGTCACCCAGAAAAGCTTCTGTCAGAAGGAAATAGGAGGGCAGGAAACGGCAGAGATCTCACAGGCAAGGTCTCCATCGCAGGCAGGCTGTGCCCAGTGACCCAGCACGATGGTGCAGGCGGGGAGAAATCCCTCCCTGGGCAGTGGGGGCAGGGCAGGGCTCTGCCTGGGGCTGGTGGCCGTGGCATGGAACCCACAGTGTCCTCCATGTCTCCATCTGAGCAGTGTCCCCATTGGATTGGAGCAGTGTCCCCATCGGAGCAGTGTTGCCATCGGAGCAGTGTCCCCATAGGAGCAGTGTCCCCATGTCCCCATCGGAGCAGTGTCCCCGCTGTCACCTGTCCCCACCGTGGGGACGCAGCGCCCCCTGGCGTGGTGACAGCGCAGGACAGGGGACACGGAGAGCGGGGACAAGGGGGACAACCCTCGACAGACCCCTCTGCCAGGGGACAAGAGGGACAATCCTCGACAGACCCCTCTGCCAGGGCCTTGCCATGGCCAAGGGAAGGAGGCAGGGGAAGGGAGAGCAGCTCAGCACCCCCTTTTGTCCCCTTCAAATAGCCACAGGCACCTTCGTTCAGGAAGAGGATTTATCAAAATTAGAAAAAGACATCACAAACATTTTTAAAAAAAGCCCCAGCTGGGGAAACGTCTACCAGTCCACATCCCCCCACCCTCCCCTCATCGCCCCAGCGCTGGGAAGTGACATGGGATGCCTGGGAGGGGAAGAGGCAGGCTGTGCTCCCAGAGCTGCCCCTGCCACCAGGCTTTTGGGGACAAGGGGACAGTCACGTAGCTCATCACTGCTGGGGAGCCTGCTCAGAGCAGAGCACCTCTCATGGGAGGCTCCTCAGCAGCCACCCTCAGTGACTGATTTTCTTTGGCCACTTGCCTTTGGAACAACACCCCCACGCCCCAGAGGGGAGGCGGCAGAGGGGGGCCCTGCCAGCATCCCCCACTTCTCCCCAGCACAAAGCTGCCTGTTTACAAAAACTCCCAAGAGCAGGACACACGGAGCTAGCCCGACGTCACAGCCCTGCCAGACTGGCAAGGAGATGAGCCAGCTCCTTGCCCCACCTGTGCTATCCAAGCTCCCACCCCCGAGAGCAGGCAGGTGTTGCCTCCCCGGGTGCAGCAGCTTCATCAGGAGTCGTTGGGGAGCCCAAAGAGTTTGACAGTGCCGGCCTCCCGGCTGCTGTCATATTTGCCATCTTTGTCATCACAGGCGAAGGCCAGCAGCGGCCTCTTCGGGTGCCAGGCCACTGTGAAGGTGGGGGACTCGCACTGCACCTCCCAGAGCTTCTCTCCTGCATGGAAAAGGAGCCACGTCAGCCTAGAGAGCCTCCAGCCCCCTCTGCTGCTCAGCTCCCCAGAGCCAAGCACCTGCTGCTTCTCTCAGCGCAGGGCAGAGGCAGCACAAACGCTGCTCCAGCGCCTTTCAGGCACCCAGTGACGAGGTACAGACATGACAGGCACCTCTGCCACCGACTACCGAGGCAGAGGCTCCCCCTCACGGCATTCTGCTCTGCACAGCAAAGCTCTTCCTTGGCAGACGGATTCTCCCCATGTCCTCCCAGCTCCTCCAGCACTTCTCCATCCAACTCCCTCCTTGCTGTTCCCCAAAATAAAACCATTACCTGTCTCCACCTCGGCAATGTCAATGAAGTGATCTTCTGATGCCGAGGCCAGCATCTTCCCATCATGGCTAAAGCTCAGCGTTCGCACGGGCCAGTCAAGCCTGCAGCAACCAAGGGCAGCAGACAGTGAGGCACTGCCACCACAGTCCCCAGAGAGGAGGGAAAACAGCTTTGGGACAGCTCTACCTACCTAGAGAAGCACCTCACACACACCAGCTCATCCACATCCCAGAGGCTGACCAACGCATCAGCACTGCCCGTGGCAAAGTACTTCCCCATGGGGTCGAACTTGATGCAGATGCAGTTGGAAGGGTGGGCGTTGATGGACTGGATGGGTTTCAGCTCTGGGTAGCTGTGGAGGTGAAGGGAGAGGGCAGGGAGCAGTGAGAGAGGCACAGGGATTGCCTAGAGCAGGGCAGGCACGAGGCACACCCGGACTGGAAGCAAACCCAGTCGAGACACTGAGTGTCCAGTGAATGAGGCAAAGCATCAGGGACCTCTCAGGGAGCTGAGCCCAGCCCAGAACTCCAGCAGCCTCAGCTCCAGGCAAGCTCATTCCCACCAGAGGGCAGGGGATTGCTGGGGTGTGGGACTCGGGTTTCCCAAAAGCAGCAAAGACTCTTGCAAATGACTGCAGCCAGCCCACCCACCCGGCCCACCAGCAGCCATGGGCACCTGCCTGAGGATGTTGATGCAGCCGTTCCCATTGGTGAGGAAGAACATGTTGTTATCGTTGTTCCAGGAGATCTCATTCACCTCAAACTTGAACTGCTCCTCAGCTTTGGAGCGATGTGTCTTGGCATCAATGAAGGTGACCACATCATCCTTGTTCCCCACAGCGATGGTCTGTCCATCGGGGCTCCAGCAAATGTTGATGTTCTCACCTGAAGGGGCAGAAAGGCAGCAGGTCCCACTTCCACTCCATTCCCAAATGGGAAAGAGTGCCAGTTCTTCAGTCTAACACACAAACTCTGCACAGTAGCTATCCAGTAAAACCAAACTTAGGAGAAGTACAGCTTGAAAACAAAATGCCACATCCCATTTCAGCCAAAATGGGTCCACAACAATAACCACACAAGGTCAAGCCAAAGATCCTCTCAATCTCCTGATCTCTGAGATCTAGAAGAAGTGGAAGCCAACAATAAATACCTTTGAATGAAGGTAAGAACAAGGCAGGTTGCTGTTATACGACCTTACAATGCCACTCCCAGCCCCAACAACTCAAAACTGGACATTTCCATGAGCAGAGATGGTATCTGGGTTAAGCAGCACAAGAATTCAAATAACTGTTTCTCTGAATCCACACAAACTTTTATTTCCACCATGGCTCTCTGTAAACATGCTTTTCACCAGTCTCTAGCCTCACAGCCCACTGACTCCAGAGACAGGTACACAGGACATCTCAACAGCCAACACCATATTTCAGTAGTCCCTCCAGTCCTGGCCCCACAGTAAATCAGCCTTCACATGATGAGCACAACACAAAGATAAAGCAGTCAGCAAAGTTGTCCCAACCAGAAATAACCACAGGAAGAGTCCATAGTTCTGTGCCACTGCAGATGGGTCCCACACAGCTCAGGTCCTGCCAGAACCCACTTGGGAAGGCTCCTGGAAAGGGAGGGACTCACCTTTAGTGTTGACAGTGGCGATGCACTTGGTGGTGCGGACATCCCAGATGCGGATGGTTTTGTCCCCTGACGCTGTGACAAAAAGGTCAGGGTTGCTGGGGTGCCAGCAGAGCTGATCCACGCTGTCCCCGTGGCCCCGGTAGTTGTTCTCCTTCACCTGGAAGGAGAAGGCAGCCGACGTGAGGATGTGCCTGGCTCTGCTCCCACTCCTGCCCCACATCCCAGCACGCTGCATCCCGGATGGGATGGCTCAGGAGCCGCTCCCGGAGCCCCTCCACCACCGCAGCCACGCTCCCGCCCACGGCCGGCCGGGATGGAGAATCCCCGGCGCCCTTCCCGCCAGGCACCAGCTGCATTCCCGGCTCGCAGACCGGCCTGGCGATGCTCCCGTTCCGGTGCACACCGAGCACCCACCCCAGCCCCGGTACCGACCACCGGGACACACTCCCGGTTCGGACACCCCGCCCAAGCACCCGCACCCGGGGTGCCCAAGGGCTCCCGGCACCGCTGCCGGGGGCTCTCACCAGCCGGTCCTTCTCCAGCACGAAGACGCTGGCGGTCTTGTCGAAGGAGCCGGAGGCGAGGCGGCGGCCGCAGCAGCTCCAGGCCACCGAGTGCACCTTGGCGCCGTGCGCCGGGAACTCGCGGCTCCGCGTGTTGGCGCGGAACAGCTCCTGCATGGCCTGCACGTAGGGCGACAGCGCCATGGCGGGGCCGCCCCCGCCGCCGGCCCCGCGCCCCGCCCCGGCCCCGCGCCTGACGCCACTTCCTCCGCTCCCGCCGCTTCCGCCGTCCCCGCCCGCCGCGGCCCCACCGGCGGGGCGGCCGGGATGGACGGCTTGGATGGGATGGACGGCTTGCACGGGATGGACGGGATGGACGGAGTGGACGGCAGCGTGGTGCTCGTCAGCGACTCGGACTCGGAGGGCGCCCGCTCGCCGCCGCGCCGGCCCTGCCGCTCCCGCCGCCCGCTGCCCGCCCCCGCCGTGAGTCCGGGGCTCCCGCCGCCGCTGCCCCACACAGAAGCCTCGGGGGCGGTGGAGGGGTGGGCGTGTGTTCCCGGGGAGCCCTGGGTCCCGTCCCGCCCCAGCCGCATCCCCAGGGAGCTCCCACCCTCTGCCCAGCCGGGCGCGGATCCCCGCGGCCGCCGCCCGCCGGCAGAGCGCGTTCCGCCAGCGGTCCCAGCCAGCCGGGCCGGGTACCCTTAGAAACAGCCCGGAGCCCGCCGTGGAGCGCCGCGATGCCCTCGCCGCACCCCGGGCCGGGTCCAGCCCTGCAGCGCTCAGCCCCCGGCGGGGTCCGGCCGGTTGCCGTCTCTGCCCGGTGCCGTTGCTCTGCCCCGTCCCGCTCCGCCGGCGGGTGCGGGGCCGGTGGGGCCGTGCGGCGGCGGTTCCGGGCTCGAGGCTCAGCCCCGGGAACGGTCGGGCCCCGGCCCCGCACCGCTGTCCCGCGTCCTGAGGCAGTTGGAGCCCCGCACCTCCCACCCTCCGCAGCTCCTCTGGCGTGCCGGGGCCCGCCGGGCTTTGCCACCTCCATGGGGAAGGCAGCAGGTCGGAGGCAGGGGGGAGAAATGGATTTAAATTGTCTGCTAAGCGTGTTCCCTGCTTTGAGGTGCTGAGGGGGATTTTTCCTAAGAGCAAACAGGCGCTGATCCGTCCTGGGCACAACAGATCTTTGGAAGCGCTGTGTCTGGCCTGCTGCTGGTGCAGGCACAGCTGCCTACTCCTGTTGCCCCCCTGCCCCTGCATCGCCCAGCAAGGCCTAGGTGGGAGTCCCCAAAGTCTCAGGGCTGCTGTAGCTTCAGATTGGTGCCACAGATCAAAAGGCAGCTCTGTTTCCTGCTGCTCCTGTCCTCCAGAGCGGGTGAGGTCATGCCACGGAAGAGG
Source organism: Orthonyx spaldingii (assembly GCA_013397795.1). Lineage (NCBI taxonomy): Eukaryota > Metazoa > Chordata > Aves > Passeriformes > Orthonychidae > Orthonyx > Orthonyx spaldingii. Next base: position 1,101,463 of record VZTJ01000996.1, on the reverse strand, counting down.
TGCCAGGGTTTGGATCCTGTGCTGTTCTTGCCAGTGCCTGCGGACAGGAGAGCTCCCTGTGCTTCCCTTGCCCTCCCTGGACATGCCAGCAGGACTGGTGTTTGCCTGTCATGGGAAGGAGCTGAGCAGGCAGCCAGGTCTGCTCTGAGCCAAGGCATGAGGACATGAGCTGTGAGGGGAGTGGGGAAGAAGAGCCTGGGTCGGACTCAGGCTCAGCTGTGCTACTAGGGGAGGCTGATCCCAGAGCTCAGGGCCACAGGCCCCCTTGGACAGGCAGAAGGGTCTTTGCCCCTGTTTTCCTGGGCTGGTGCCCTTTTCCCTCTTGGACTGGGGCTACAGTGCCACCATAGCAGAGGCTCCTGGCAGGACAGGACACTGACACTACTGCTCTGTCCCCACAGGAGATCATTGACCTGACATGTGAGGACACAGACCCGACGCCGTCGAGCAGCCTCGCCATCATTGACCTGACTGAGGACATGTACAGCCCTCTCCACTCCACCCTTGGCACTGCCCAGAACCCCAGAAACGCGCCTGCTGCCCCAGCAGCACACACGTCCCATCCCCAGCTCTGCCCCACTGCAGAAGAAGAAATTCAGGCAGTGGCAGAGCCGAGCCCTGCACCAGCATGGCACAGCACCCCTGTGAAGCTCAGTTCCACCATGGACACGGAAGAAATCACAGAGGACTGGAGCTGCCTCTCTCCTGCCTCGAGCTGCCACAGCTGGAGCTCAGAGCAGGACTACAGCACTACCACGTTTAACAGCGACTTGGACTCGCAGCTGGACTCAGACATGCTGTCCCTGTCCCCTCCTCCCCCCAGCCTGGACAGCAACAGCAGCTGGAGAGCTGATGGCCCAGAGGAAGATCCTCCCCAGCTCTGCCAGGAAAGGAACCTTCCCCCAAGGCTGAGCCCAGCCCCAGCCAGTCCTATAACCCCAGGAAAGGCCCAAAGGTCTTTGCTGGAAGCAAGTGACTTCCCACCACACCAACCAATCCAGCAAGCCACCCCAGCCAGGACTGATGCTGACAGCAAGGCCTGGCTGGACAAACTGCACAATTTCAGGAGAAGTGGAGTCCAGCACCTCTTCTTCCAAGACATAGCACCCAACGGGGAAACACAGCAGGTAAACAGGGTTTGGAGCAGCCCCTGCGGTAGAGGATGGAGCAAGGGCAGCCCCTGCTCCCCTTGTCCTTTGCCAGGCAGTCAGGGGCTCTGGTTATTGCAGTTCCCTTCACAGTGGGCCCCACATCACAGCTGGGTTTCTCTGTGTCGGGGGAGCTTTCACCCACTGCCTTGCCTTGCACACAGCAGAAACCTGGGCTCATCCCCAGCGGGAAGCTGAGTATGGTGCGCGCTGCCATGCAGGAGAACATCCTAGAGGGCACCTTGTATTTCCTGAGCGAGTTTGTCTCCTCCCAGCACTGTCCCCCCAAAGAAAATATCTGCCACCTGATCAGACAGATGCTGTTGGACAGCCATGAAGAAGAGAACCTGAAGGACATCTACATGCTGCTGATGAAGATCCAAATGTACGTGTTCCCCTTGTCCTAGTGCTCTGGGGTTGGCTAGGTGCTCCCAGGGGTCTGCCCAGCATAAGGGTTATTCTCTGTGGTGCTCACCCACAGAACAGGGAGTGATTTCCTCTGTAACCCAGGATACTCCTCCTGCCAACACAGGCACACCCTGGGCTCTCTGAGGGTGGGTCAGGCACAGCTCATGACACCAGGGAGCCCTTGGGGAGAGAAGAGTGTGTTTTGCCTTGCCCTGAAGCATAGGTTTCATTCTTCACTGCTGTGACATGGCAGAAGTGCTTTCCCTGGGCTGCAGGTATGCCAGCAGTGGCTGGAGCTGCTCCCTCATTTCCCTCAGGCTTCCCATAGAGAGGTACAATGTTTTATGAGGCAATGGGCCCAGGAGTCCTGGGCATCTCCATGGGGTATAGCCCCTGTCAGGTGCTTCCCAAAAATTAATGTGGTATGGGGAGAAGGGGTGAGGGCAAAGATGGAGAGGAGAAGGCAGGGGAGGCACCTGAGCAAGTGGGACTGGGAGTGGCTGGGGAAGGGCTGAGGGACTGCCATGCCTCCAGGCAGGTGGTCAGGCAGTTCAGCACCAATGGACAGGGCTGTCCTTGCAGGCTCCATCCAGCCAACGTCACCACAGTGGGATGGGACTGGACACTGGTGAAATCCGTCATGGAGGACCAGGTACTCGGCACCGTGTGTGTTCACGAGGGGCAGGGATCATCCAGCACACGCCGCCTGAGGGTGAGCCTTGCCCAGGGGCCTCCCATGGCTGTGCTCTGCTGCAGAGCTGGGCAGTCCAACCATGAGTGCCAGCTGGGAATCCCACATTTATCCACAGTGCTCCCTTAACCCTCTGCCCAGCTTTAGGCAGGTTGTCCACTGAAGAAGGCACAGCTCTGGGTCACAGCACTAGTGCAATGCCCCTCAGGGACTTGCCTGAGCCAGGCACCTCCTCTTACAACTACTCCTCAGTCATGTACATCAGGCCACTCCCAAGACAGCCAAATTCCCTGGTGTTCCTCACCCTGTGGCCCCACCAGGCTCATACGCTCTCCATCTCCCCCAGGAGAAGCCCCCCGGCCGGCTCCTCTTCCTGCAGTACGTGGTGCAGACCCTGGAGGACGACTTGCAGCACAATCTGAGGTCACACCTGCTGCACAAGTCAATTGCCAAGAAAGTGCTTTCGTGTGACTTGTGTTTCACCAATGTCAAGTAAGAGACACCTCCTCCTCCTTGATCTCTAACCAGAAGCTGAGAAGCAGAGCCTCAGGGAACACGTGTTGAGACTCCAGTCAGACTTTCAGACTTTCCAAGAAGCAGACTTGAGAGACAAAGGGAAGTGTAGGGCCAGTTATAGGGGCTAGGAAACTTTTTACAATAGCAAACCACCAGAGATGATGCAAGGCTTTTCCAGTAGGCTTTTCCAGGAATGAGGTCAGATTTGCATTGCTCAGGATAGGACTGAGAAGGAGGCACTCCTGTGGACAAGTGTACAAATCAAGAGACATCTTCTGCTGAGCTGCCTCAACAGAGCTACTCCCTAACCTGTCCAAATGGGTGGGACATTCTCTTCATTCTCAGGGTCTTTCCTCAAGCTCCAAGTGGATCTAGAGGTCCAAACACAGCAAAACAAGGCACATCTTCACTAAAATTCTTGTTTCTGTCCCAGGGAAGTGGTCAAGTGGTTGGTGGCAGCAGTTAAAGGAGTCGGGTTCTCCCAATCCCCAGAGCAGCTGCAAGAAGCCAGGGCTGAACACAGCTCATCTGCACCAAGGCTGGCCAGCACTGACCAGGCTCAGACAGCTTTCTTTGCCCAAAAGTAAGCTCCAGAATTCCAAACTCCTTACTGGCATTATCATGGACCCAAGTCAGGCAGAAGCCAGAGTCTCTCCCTCTCTCTCTCCCTGTCAGTTCAAGGAAGCCAGGCTGTACCTGTGACCAGCTTTGCTGGTTCTTCTTTGGGTTAGACAGAAGACTTGGTGAGCAAAAGACTCCCACCTGGTAGGAAACTGACTCAGGGTCATCCTCTTGCATGAAGTGTAAGGCTGGAGCTCTTGGCCCACACTGAGGACAGCCACTGAGACCTCCTGAGGGTCAATCCGGGGATGAGCTCTGCTTACAAGAGCATCAGATTCAGAAGCCACCAGGAGACACCAAACCTGGCCTGCTGCCTTCCCATGTCCCTCACTGCATGAGGCTGAACTAGGGGCCATCCCCAAGGCTTTGCTTGGCAAGCTGAGGGGCACAGTCTCCCTGTGCTGTCCCTCTCGCCCAGGGTGATGCTGCTGCTCCAGCGGATGTTGGCCATGGCAGTGGAAGTGGACAGATCTCCCACCTGCAGCTCCCGGAAGATCGCTGATGACATATTCCCGTTGATACTGAATATCCCCCTGAGGAGCCAAAGGTGAGACAAGTGTGTGCAAGGCAGCATTTGCCTGTGTGAACAATGGTCTTACTCCCAATTTACATCCAAGTCTGGATGCATAAAGTTCTACAGGGTATAGAAAGGCCAGCCAGCAAGAGCATGGAGATACATCTGCCCAGGTGCTGTGTCGCTGAGACCAGCCAATTGTCCCACTTGTTAAAGTTGTCTGACTTTAAAACTGTAAAGAGAGCCTGAAAAGCAGCACTGTGCATCAGCACAGCCAAGCACTGGCAAACACTGATTCCCATGGGCAATCAGGTAGTCAGAAATACCATAGGGTTTCTCCAGCTTTGTCTTGACATCCTTTGTTTGCTTCTTCAAGAAATGCAAATCTGAAGCCAAAGCACAAAGGCCTGACCGGCTCTGGTACAAACAAGAGGCCACCAGGCCCATTTCAAACCCACATTTGCCATGCCCAGCAGGCAGCCCTTCATACCCTTTCTGCAGAACTCTGTGCATGCACCAGGTATGGCCAAGCCAAACTGATTCTAAACAAGCTGTCACTTTGCCAAGGACAGATATAGATCCAGCTGCCCCTGACCCCAGTCACCCTTGCTTGGCTGTGCTCCCTGCAAGTCAGCAGGAATGAGCCACTGCCACACAGGCTGCTGGGCAGGGTGAAGTGAAGCAGCTCAGTTTGCTTTATAGACTGTACCAGCCTCCAGCTGCTGCAGGTCACACCTGAGGATGAAAACAAGGCCATGGCCAAGCTGCATAACAAAGGTCTCTCACCACATCTGGTGGTCTTCCTTCCTCAACACGGTTGGGCAGCCTCTGCAGTCACCCCACATCTGTACTGGGTCAGCAGAGCAGGAGCATGCTGGAACAGTTGTCTCTGGTCAGGCTGTGCTGTCTCTCCCAAAGTAAATTCCTTCTGTGTTCCAGGGAAGCTTTATTAAACACCATGGAGAGCCAGCTCCTGCGCTGCAGACTGCTGGAGCTGTTATTCCAGCATAGCTGTGATGTGCCCACAACCTCATCCATGTCTCTGGACAAGATCCTGTATTTCCTGAGCCACTCCTCTGTGCTGCCACAATTCCAGGTATCCAGTCCAACCTCTCCTTTGACTTGCTTTTCTTTGAGAAAACATCTAACAACCAAATACTGTCTCCTGTCCTAGGATGAAACAGCAACATGGCAAAGGTGGGACGAGATGCTGCAGTACTTGAGTTTGCTGCTGATGAGTTACCAAAGTGTAAAACTGGGTAAGCAGTGCTTGTTCTGGCCCTAACAAACAGTCTCATCAAGAGGCCAAATTCCTCTTCCTCCTCTCTTCTCATCACTCTTGAACTCATGGCTACTGAATCTTAGACAATGTGCCTCCAGCCATGATAGTAACTACTGCCAGGAGTAGAATAAGTGATTTTGCATCAATCATAGCACCCAACTTGCTTTGCCAAGTTTAGCCCCTACAAAATAGTCTTTTTCCTAAAGGAAGGAGGCACTTCCCAGCACTGGAAAGTACACAAGAGAGGGTGTTTTGTACCCACTGTTGTCTAAATTGCTGCACAGTGGGTGGAAGAATAGGGTGGTTTAGGAAGAAAAGCAGAAGGCAAATAGAATATCCCGAGTTGGAAGGGATCCACAAGAATCATTGAGTTCAAATCCTGGCCCTGCACAGACACCCCATAATCCCACCCTGTGCCTGAGAGCATTGTCCAAACGCTCCTGGAGCTCTGGCAGCCCTGGGGCCATGACCATTCCCTGGGGAGCCTGGGCAGTGCCCCCACCACCCTGAGGGGCAAGACTTTTTTACTAATAGCCAACCTCAACCTCCCCTGGCACATCTGCAGTCATTCCCTCAGGAGCTGTCACTGTCCTACAGAGCAGAGATCAGAGTGGCCCTTCCTGAGGAAGCTGCAGACCCCAGTGAGGTCTGATCTGTGTCCTTGAGGCTGAACACACCAAGTGACCTCAGCCACTCCTCATGTGGCTTCACCATCTCCAAAGCCCTCCTTTGAGCAAGCCAGGACACTTTCAGCCCTTAGTTAACTGGGCAGAGAGCACCACTCACAGCAGCCACGGAAGGAGCACCACACTTCTGACCCCAGGAGTCACAAAACACTCTGTAAAACTACCTAAAGTAATTTTGCCGTAAGTCTCTTCCAACTTCAGGTGCTTTAGCCCAGGGTGAAAGCTCTCATGAATGAATGCAGAGGAATCCACCACCACATGTGCAAAGTCTCACTCTCCCTGAAGCCCTGGACAATCACTGTTGTTGGGCTCTTTGGAGAGTCCCTTGCAGCTGCCCATTCTGCCATTCACACTAAAGACCAGGATTATACAAGCCTTGTCCCTTCCCAGTTCCCTGGGCTCTCTCCACATGCAGAATGAGCTCCAGGAGGGGCCAGTTCCTTCTTCCCAAAGTCTTGTGCAGAACCATCAAGGATAAGGAGAGGACCAGCCCCATTCCCAGCACTGCCTGTGGCACACTGGGATCGATCCCAGCAGCTCAGGCAGCCCCTTGGGTGTTGCCTCTCCCCAGCAGCATTTCCTCTTGCAGAGCACCTGCGGAGCTCCCTCAGTGACCGGATGGATTTGATCGTTCAGAAAGCCAAGCCCAGGCTCCAGGACAGTGATGACATCAGCCAGCTGGACATTCAGCTGAAGATGAACGACTTCATCAACAGAATGCAAGAGGCCCTGGGGCAGCCTCTTCCCCCACAAATCCAGGAGAAATTGTTCATGCTGCAGGAGTTGTTCTCCATTGTCACTGCTACCTGATGGAGACAACCACTGCAGCAAGGGGGACAAAACTTGATGTTCTCAATATAAAACCCCCCAACTCGTGCTGCAATCTCAACATCATGGGGATTGGTTTGTACATTTCTTTGGAAAGATGTTTGGTTTACATTGTCTCAGCATTTCCTTTCTAATTTGCCTCATTGTACAGTTTTACCAGGCACTTTGTACACTTTAAAAAATAAATTATTTTCATATTTGCTAAGACCCTTTCGTCTTGGTGTCAGCCCTGCCCAAAGAAGTGCAGAGCTCTTATCAGCTCACACCACAAGGCCCTGCTTTAACCCCAGCCTTCCCAATCTGTGAGATTCACCTGTGTCAGGACCACAGCAGCAGCCTGTACCTCAGTACCTGAATCTAATCCATGACTTTTAGCTCAGCTGACACTCCAGGAACACAAGGAACATTCAGCTCAGACATCCCCAGCCCAGGTGAACCATGTGCTCCATCAGCAGGACTTTAAAGGGCAGCTAAAAACACTACAACAGCACCAAACCACAACTTTCCAGAGGGGAACTGGGCACCTTTAGGGAAATACCAGCCTGGTTCCCACACTTGTGCCCACCTCCACAGTACAGGTGGAAACACAGCACAAAAGCAACAAGGGGCACAATCTCAGGAACATGAAGAATTTGGATTGCTGAAAACACAAAGACTTCATGTTTAGTTTCATCTGCACAAGCCCTACGACAACTGAGCCTGGCTGTAAACCCAGTCTTGCCCTCAAAGGAGAGTTTGTGGGCAAATATTTCACCCTACTGAGGTGCTGCCAGAGCCTCACCCATCAGAACCTTGACCCCACACTCATTGGAGAGCCCCACATTTCTCCCACAGATGCTCTGCCAGCATCATCCCACACTGTGAGCCTCCATTCCACAAGGATTTTATTGTCCTGTAACAAACAAAACAAACATACACATTAGGAGACATGAATACAGACAACAAATAAATTAATGTCAAATGAGAGCCTGATTGCCAAGGTGCAAATGAGTGGTGACACAACTGCTGGGTTGGGTGGGGGACTTCCACACAACACGTCACTGGCAGTGCTGCTGAAGCTTGAGAGAAAGCAGTGCTACAAAAGGTGCTGCTTCAGAGGGGCCAGCAGCCAGCCAGGGGAGCCAACCCTGCCTCACCCTCCAGGGAGGATGTTTGGTTTAAGAAGGCAGAAACCCTGGAGCTCAACAGTTACCAGCTGTTAAGGACCCTCTGTAAAATGTCCTGGCAACAGAGAAGTTTCCACTTCCAGATGCGAGGCTGCTGCTGGCTGAGGGACTCTGCAACACAGTGGTGAGATCAAGAGCAGACCTGAGGAGACCCATCTGCCACAGCACAGGTGAGGATTACAGAGCAATGCTGCCTGTCATGCTCAAGAGATTAGGTGGTAGCCAGGAGTTCCTTCCACTTCTCCTGAAAGCCAGCGTTAGCTGTTCCCAGGAACTGTTCTGACTAGGTCAGGGATCACATCCAGCTATACCTTAGAATGGAGGAATGTTCAGCCTTGATCTGCCCTCGGTCCTCCCCCAGCCCTGCAGAACACACTTAATGCTGATAGAACAGAATACCCTGTCTGAGAAGTGTTTTCTGTGTCTAATATATTCTACATGATTCCAGGGAAAAAAAAACCCAACAAAAACAAATCAAGCAGCACCCACAGTTCCAAAACACCTGCAAATCTGCTGTCTAGAAGGCAGGACAGTGCTGTTTTGCAGAAAAGAGAGGAGGATTACTTGGTTCAAGCCACACCAGCTTTGGTCATTTCCACCCTCTCAGAGGAACATGAAGAGTTGGAAGAAAAGGAATTCTTCCTCATTACTTCCAAGCTCCATTAGATTCTGCTCCCTGCCTTTCCAATGAGAGCACCTTAGAATGGTCCCTTTTCCTTTGAAAAAACATTCCAAGAACAAAAAACATGGTCACACTGGATAGTAAGGGAGTGCCACATTTATACTGACCCACCACACACCCCATCTTCCTTCTGGCAGTTAATGGTCCAGTTTTCAGTCCTTGCTTGTTCACATCATTTTCTGCTTGAGCTCTGACAGAACCAGTCCTCCTATGGCTCCTTCAGCACTGAGCAGGACAAGACAACCAGACTCCAGGCACAGAAGCCAGGTGCTCACACACCACATTGAATCCTGTCCCAAAAAAAACACGGCTCAGGGTTTCAATGTGGTGTGATGTACTGGGAAGCACATCCATAGCAGCCTGGCAGCCCAAACCAGTGCAGTGCAGCAGACAGGATGGTTTACATTAGTTTAGGACTGGTGCAGGAGTTTTTCCGAGACTGGCTTTAGCAGGACAATCACAACTGTTTCTTTTTCTGAGATGAAGAGCTGGAAAGGGAGACCTTCCTACTTTACTGCAGCACACAGGACAGGGAAGCAGAGCCTAAGACACCCTGTAGCCTGCTAAAGACACTGGAAGCTTTCCTCTAGAACCCAGTGGGAGTGAGCACGTTCAGATCCCGAGGTTTGATACTGTGGGAACGTGGAGATTGTTTCCTCCCATCTGTGCCTGGAATGTCCATTTTGGGTGGCTTGAAGGTGCCTGGATCCTCTGTCATCCTTGTAGCCTGAGCACGCATCAGTTCCATCGGGGATGGCTTCTGGGCACCCTTATAGGACTGAATGGTAAATCCTCCTGATTAAAAAAAAAAAGAAAATCACACTAAAAGCCAGGAAAACCAATCCAATCCTTTACCTAACTGCTGCCAGGAGTGAGCAGTGTCACTGACACAACACCACAGACAGCCTGTGCAAATTTCAGCAGCTTCATATCATCTCAAGCCTATTCCACATCAGAGGCTGGCACTTCCAGTCCTGGTTGCATCACACATCAGAGAAAGAGTAAAAAGCTGTCACCTTCACACCCTGCCCTTCCACTGCAACTCACTGCAAGTTATTTCTACTTCCAGATCCTTGGCACAGGTTTTACCCAACTGCTCTATATTTAGGCACAGAAATTATATGACTAACACACATTCCCAAGGTGGTTTTGGAGAGTAACAAGGCAAGCAGGATAAGACTCCAGAAAGAGCCAGCAAGTCTGCTGTGTGACAGTTCTCCCCCTTGCTCTTTCAAGGGAGATTTTCAAGGACATACCTGCATCACTGGTGGACCTCTGAACAGCTTTGGGTCCAAAAAAGCTCCATCTTTCAGAGGACAATCTGTCAGCACCACCTTCCATAGCAAAGTCTGAGCCAGTGATAGAAGCAGAGGATCCCTGACTAAACCAACCCCTAAGGAAAAAAAAAATCATTGAGATGTTTAGAACATGAGAATAAATACTTCAAGTGACCCCACCATGCCAGGAACTTTCCATGTAGTTAACAGGGGCAATTTAATAAATCTTACTAGGTTAGTTACCACCCAGGATAAGATATGCATGCTCAAGTTCCACAGGCTTCCAACACTTGGATCTATCCAACACAAATCCTCAGCAGGCTCTGAATTTCACCCCATACAGTCCCTCACTGGGTAAGAATGTTACTTGTAGCAGTTCCCACCTCAGCAACCTGTAGGAAACCAAAGGAGGCAGAGTACCTGTTTTTATGCCTGGGGGAGGAGTGGGGGGTGCTGCTTGGAGTGGACTGAGCAGAAGAATTCTGTTTGTCATCTTTTGTTGTCTCTCCATTCTGCATTTTTAGGGTCTGTCAGGAGAGGCAAGAAAAACAGAAGCAACACAGCTTAAATAGGGGACATAAGGAACAACACTCAGCTTTACTGTCAAAACCAGACAATTGCTTCTATCAGAGGTGGTAAAGAGTAAGTGTCACTTCACCTAAAGTTGTACCCAGTATTGCAAAAACTACATGAACCCCTTAAGTTTCTCTCCACATCAAATATAAGCATTTTCAAAGTTCACTTCAGGCTACAGAAGGAACAGCAGCACTCATAGGGAGGTTGTGGATGCAGCAGAGCTCATTTCAGCTACCTGGTAACAGGTTTAAATGCCACAGAACCCATCTGTCTCCAGGATTTTTCAGAGCAACAAAGCTTTCATTCCCACCAGCTCTCCACTGAGGGTGAGACCAGTTCTCATAGAAGGTACAAGGCCAGGAGTACCAGACCCTGTGAAGCAATCAGTGTACACCAGGATGGAAACACTGCTCTGGAGCAGAGATGAACCTGGGCACAAAATAAACAGGAACTGGGCGTATGCAAACCATGTTATTACAAGCTGGACAGTACAAACTGAACTTTGAAGGAGTCACTTGAAGGGCAGTTACAGTTCAAACACAAAACACACAGGGGACCTTGTAATGTTTCCTGTGGCCATTCAAGCCACACTAATGCAATTCACCGACGCAGTTATTGAAACTTTGACCTCGTGGGAGGACACTTGGAAGAGGTGACCATTAAACTCCAACTGCAAGATTTTTTTAAGAGCTCAGTAGCCCACAGTAACCTGTTCACTCAAGAGCTTTGTTTTCAGTAAGACACATCTGGTAACTTCCATAATGGAAATGCACAGTTTACAAGTTCTCTTCAGACACAGTTACAGAAATCAACTGCAGGGCACCATTCAAAAGTACAGCAAGAAATGAGACTGTGTAGGGTTGTCCTCACTTGGAAAGACAATGGTAACAGTGTGACATGACAGTGAAATGTGACAATTTCAGAAAAAAAATTGTTTCAAAACTACAAAAGTTAACTTTAAAATAAAAGTGGGTAAACTTTTCTACACAATGAGCTCAAAGCCTTCAGAGGAAGCAGCTTAAGGAGAGTCTTGGCAACACGCTCCGAAAGTTATGTCACCAGATAAATGTTACACTAGACACATCCTGCATGGAGAAATCCAGTGGAAAACAAGCCTTACGTGGACTGCCTCAGCCACTCGGTGGTACTTGGTCTCCTCGGTGGTGAGGCCTTTGTGGGGTGTGTAGCCAGCTTCCCTCAGCCCTGCCTGCTGCTCAAAGCGCTGGATGCTCTCCTGAGTCTGCTCTGGAACACACAAGAGCACAAATTCACACAGAAATGCCACCACAAGAAATTCTAGCAAAGCCAGCCCCAGCAATTGAATGGTTTTTTTTCATCATTTACACGTTGTAACAAGCTGAGGCAGAAAGGTGAAGCTGATGAGATATTCTGACTTCACAACTACTCTGAGACACAGGGCTCAGTCAGATGAGCAGAGATTTGTTCCAAATCACCAGATATATCACAAATGCAACACCTGTAATTAATCCCATCTCACCCCAGACACTGCATGACTCCTACTCACAGTTTCATAAATCTAGGAGAACCCAGTAAGCTGGACACTTTAAGTGGCCCACTACATTCAAGGCAGCCATGCAGATCATGCTCTAAAGACTCCCAGTGATTTTAGATCAGGTAAAATAAGCTATTTCAGCCAGATGCAGAGCCAGCATCTAACACACTGGTATCAACTTCAGTTCTGAAAAACATAAGCACTTTCTCCAAACCCCAGCATAAAATATTCACTCCCTAGTGGAACTAGGAGAAAAGTCAAAAGGAATCAGAGCACAAAAAGGTTACTGGAAAAGCTCGTTGTCTTCTTTAAAACAGATAACACTTCCCATATTGAAGTTATTTTCAGATCCCTGTTATTTGTAGCTGCTGAAAGAAGAGGCAGCATGGACAGATTAACACAGATTAATTCCTCTTATTGCAAAAGGGCACATCATCTCTGCAAACATAACTGACCCAATTTTATTTTAAAGCATCATGATTTATGTTTTGAAGTGTTACTGTTAGCAAGGCAGCTGCTGCTGCTAACTAACATAAATGCCAGCAAGTGCTCCTTTAGCACAGTGTGCCAGCCCTCCTCACCACTTGGGTTAATGGCAGAGCTCTGCCTGTCACTTAGAAACAGCAAGTTAATAAGCAAACAGAGCAGCAGCAGCCTCTGCACTCCAGCAACATGGACTGCAGTGTCCTGTCAGCAAACAACAAACTCTGCACTCCTCCCCCAGCCCCTGGAAACACAGAAGCACCACGTGCGGCCTATTCCCCAGTTCCTTGCTTCCTTCTAGAAACATCCTCCGAAAAAAATAAACTCACACAGCACCAGAGCAGAGTCAGTCTGAACCCAAGAGTTCTCCAGAAGTTACCCTGAGGCATCACCTGGAGCACCCTCAGTGCCCACCCCCAGGCGAGAAGTGAGTTCTTACTTGTGATGAGGGAGTTCATGATGATGTGAGTGGCCTTGGCCTTCACCACAGGCACCTTGTTCACACTTTCTGTGGACGATGAAGGAGTTATGACAGGTTTCATGTTGGCATCCCCTTCCTCATCCTGTGGGGAAGCAGCAAGGAACAGTTTGAGATGGGGAAGTATCTCAGCACTTGGCCAGGACACGTCCCTAACTACACAAGTGAGACAAGGCAACACCGCTCTGAGCCTTCATCCCATGGGAGAAATCCCCACTCTGCACTCACTGCAGCCCAGGAATGTTCAGAACCTTAGAATTCGTAGCAATGAACAAGCGATTTGCATCCAACACTTGAAAACCTACCAGGCTCAGAGGCAACAAGTTGTTAGCCCAAGTACAAAAAGGTCAACAGGAAAGAAACCAGAACATCTGTTCTTCTCCTAAATGCAAACTGGACTTCAAGGTCAAATGGGCAAAAGCACCAAGGCAGCTCAAGCACCAGCTGTTCACAGGATGCCACTCACACAGCAGAGCCTGTGTGTGTGAACAGCTTGTTTTCTCACCTCATTCCTTGTATGTTGCTTGCTCAGTGTGTCAAGTGGTCATAGTTCTACCACTGACCACAAGACCCCAGCAAAGAAACAGAAAATAAATGCTAGAAAACAAGAAATCCTGGGAAACACTGACTTCCTCCTCCCAAAACAGGAGTTCCCTGACTGCAGAGTTTACTCTTTGTACCAAACCACAGCTTTTGGTTGTCTCCCACAAGAGACTTAAAAACCAAGGAGGTATAAAGTAGACGTTAAGCTCAAAGGGATGCAGTTACGTACTTTCATCCAACAGCATTTAACTTCATTTCAAACTTAGAAAACAGCATTTAAATTTAAAAGGGCTGGTCCTGCACTCAACGCAGAGAACCCCAGAATGGTTTGGGTTGGAAAGGACCTTAAGGGTCATCCAGTTCCAACTTCCTGCCACAGCAGGGGGACACTTTCCACTAGAGAAGGTTGTTCAGAGCTCCCGCCAACCTGGCCTTGACCATTTCCAGGGATGGGGCAGCCACAGTTTCTCTGAGCAAGCTGTGCCAGTGCCTCACCACCCTCACTGTAAAGGATTTACTTCCAACCTCAACCCACTCTTATGCTCTAGTTTATTTACACCTGGTTGCCGGGGGGCTTTTTATCCACAAACACCGAGGAGCTCAGCACACACTTGTCCCACCAGAGCAGGGCCAGGCAGCAATACCGGGCTGTCCCCAGCCCCTCCCGAGGGTCCTGCTGCGAGGGCAGGGGGCAGCGCCAGCCAGGCCGGAGGGGATGCCTGGGAGACGGGGGATGCCAGAGCTGAGGGGTACCCAAGGACACGCCGGGGCCAGGGCACCGCCGGGCCCGTACCTTCGAGAGCTCCTGGTACTTGCGCTCGGGGATAACCGGCTGCTTCCAGAGGACGCTGGCGCACAGATCGGCGGGCGGCGGCGTCATGGGCGCCGTGTCCTCCAGGGCATCGTCGTAGCTGAAGGTGCGGCGCGGGACGCCGAGGGGCAGCGACATCCTGCCCGGGCGGGCCCCGCCGCCCGGCTCCAGCGCTGCGGAGAGAGCGCGGCACTCAGCGCCCGCCGCCGCGAGCGACCGAGGCCGGCGGGGAGCGCGGGGAGAACCTTACCGGGAGCGTCGGGCTGCCCAGAGCTCATGGCGGGGGCTCAGCGGGGCTCGGCGAGGGGCAGCGGAGCCAGGCCCGGAGCGCCCATACCGGAGCCGCCACAGCCGGCGGCTGTCTACGGCTGCGGGGGCGTTCTTATAGACACCAGATCTCGCGAGCTGTGGTGTTCTCGCGTGGGGCACGCTGGGAGGTGTAGTTCGCGTGGAGAAGGCGGCGTCTGCCGGACAGGCGGGGCCGCGGCGGGTCCCCAACGGGTCCCCAGCGCACCCACGGCCCCGGTGGCGGGGCTGGGGCCGTGTCCTGCTCAATGTCCTGTCCTCCTGCAGACAGGAGGCTGCTGGGTCCTGGGAAACCAATCGTAGAAGCCGGCAAGTCCATCAGGGAACAGGAGTACGGGTCAAACTCAGTGTGACACTTTTTCTACAGCTGCTCCTTCATTCTGTCAATACAAAGGGTGATCTCTCTGCTGCTCCCCAGTTCCTCGGCAGGGAAGGGACCCCAGCCTGGTCTCCCAAGCTGCAGGCACAGGGGAAGGAAGCAGTACGTGGCCCTGCTCGAACTTATGCTGCCCACAGTACAATCAGCAAGTGCTGCCCACACCCAGCCCTGTCACCGCAGAGGGTGACACGTGCCCAATGCCAGTGTCACACAGGCTGGCACCAGGAGCCCTCCAAAGCAGCAGTGCACCAAGCAAGAGCCCACAAGCAAGACATTCACAACCTGCTAGAAAGAGTATTTTATTTTAGCAAAGCTAAAGAAGAGTTGGCTGCCACACAGAACGTGAGCAGCACAGCACAGTCAGTGCCAGTGCCAAAGAGCCTTTCATGGACAATTACAACCAACTCTGTCTAATGACAGTCCTTCCTCCATGGCCAGAGGCCTTTTTCAGTTCGGGAAATGGTCATATCAACCCTGCACTTGCAGGTACACCTGAGGAAAAAGAGCAGTCACTGCACTTCCATTTTTTCTGGCTTGAGTGATGCAATGAAATTCTTGTACTCCTCGGGATAGAAATTCTTGTACACATTGATCTTTCTCTTAATCTGTTTGGGAGTATCCTGGTAGTAATTCTTCTCATCCCGAGCCATTTCCTGTGACAAAGGAGAGGGTAAGTCAGAGGAGCAGCCCCAAGAGCAACACCAAACCAGCCCACCCACACCAGTGTGATCACTGCCTGCCTCAGACAGGGATCTGGCCACAGTTCAAAGCGCTGCTTTCCCTTAAGAATCAGCTGACTGCGAAACAGGATCCAGGACAGAGAGGATTAGCAGTTCCCATCCTGCAGGTGATCCAGGAGTGAATCACTTGCTCTGGAATGTACCTTGTAGTTCTCCCCGTGGTTCTGGATCATGTATCGCACATAGTCAATGAGGTCTCGTGAGAGCGTGTTCGACTTCTTCTCAGGGAGGCTGGCCTCCAGTTCCATCTCTGGGCAGAGGGCAGAGGCAGCATGAGGCAGGGGAAGGAAGCAACAACACCTCAGAGGTCCCCAACCTCCCCCAAGGCTGACTCCAGCCACGCAGCGCAGCTGCTTGTGCATGCAGGGACATTTCCCAGCATGATGGTGCAGGAAAATGGCCAAGACAACAGCTCTCTACACGGGCTGCAGGCCTCCAGCCTGCACTGCAGCTCTTCTCCAGCTCACATAAGGGGAGCAGACCATTTCAGGCTGCAGAGTGTGACTGCTCAGAGCTGCCCAGCCCATCACTAAAACACATGAGGTACTGCATCCTTGGCTTCTTGTCACCAACATCTCACGGTGACAAGAGCCCTCTTGTATTTGTAGGACAGATACTGTGGAAATGACGTGCTCCTCCACAGGACTGGGTAAGAAGTAACACCTTTCCCTACCCCTGGCACAGCACAGGGTGACAAAATAACCCACAGGGGCTTAGGAGAACCCCAAATGCAGCACTGACCGTTCACCACATACGGCTTCCGCACTATTTTCTTTCCTGGCTGTTGTCCATCGCTTTCCACTTCCATCCCCTGAATTACAGCAGAGAAAAGATAAATAAAGAAAAGAAAAGCCCATTTGGAAGAGTGCTGTATCCCTACACATTGCTCCCAAAACTCCAAACATGGCTGCAAGGGGCAGGAAATCCCAGCTGGCTTAAGCAGAGCCTTACTTGTGCCATTAAACTGGCTCATGGGCAAGGCTGTCAGCTGAGAAACGCTGTGTGAATGGAGACAAACGGCAAACAAGGTCACTCCTGCTTTTTCCTTGAGTTTCATGGGGCCACCTTTCACCTGGAAGCGCTGCCCTCTTATGCAGATGAGACAGGCTGGCACTGCTGTACACAAAGAGCCTTTCTTTGTTATCAGGAGCAACTTGGCTGCAGTGTTCCCAACCCCACCTGTCTCTGGCAAGTCCCAGGAGATGGCCTGACGTTATTTATATTTGTTCTAAAGTCCATTATGTCTCTGTAGCGCTGTAGCGCTTTCCCACGCCAGGATCTTGGTGACATAAGCGTGCAGATCAAGATAAGAAACGTGTCCACCGCCAGACACCGATCCAGAGCCACCTGCCCTGCGCTGCGAAGCTGGCTGCTCTCCGCTCTGCTTTCCCCAGCCTCCTCCAACCCCCACAAAGGAACGGTCCCCGCCAAACTTTCCCTTACCACACTCACCAGCAGCTTCTTCGGGATGGGGACGGCCTTGTTGGGGTCCTCGGCCAGGCCCATCTCGGCCAGGTTCTGCGCCACCGACTTGTGCGGGTCCCAGGCATGACGGATGTGGGAGCTGTGAGGGGACAAGGGACATCATCAGGGTGCGCGGCCCCCTTCCCACCGACACCGGCCGCCCTGCCCCAGCCCCCCGCGGCCCCGGCGCTCACCAGGCGATGCGGGGCGCGGCGCGGCGGCGAGCGCTGCGGTAGAGCCGCTTGCGGTTGAGGTTGTAGGAGTATCTGTGCCGCCGGCTCTTCCCCTTGGCCTTCGGCATGGCGGACACGCGCGGGCCGCCCGCGGGGCTGCCGGCCGCACCCTGGGGCACCACGGGAAGTGTAGTTCCCAGACAGCGGCGCCGCGCGGGAAGTGCGGGCGTCGGACTGCAACCCCCGGCATGCACTGCATGGGAGGCGGGGGCTACGGCGGTCGGGAAGGGCCGCCGTTGTCACCTTGGCCATGGCGGCCGGGCCGCCCCCGCCGCTGGAGCCCAGCCCGCTGCCCACGTTCGAGGAGGAGGGACTGGGGGAGAAGTTCCTGCGCAAGACCCGCGAGAACCCCCTGGTGCCCCTCGGTGAGGGTGGGGCGGGGGATGGCGGGACGGAGGCTGAGTGAGAGGCGAGGGCGAGCGCGGTGGTCGCTGGTGAGGGGTCGGTCCCTCAGCGCCAGCGCGGCTGTCCCCGGGGAGGCGCGGCTCGGGTGTGGGATGCAGTGGAAGCGGCCGGCGGCGCTCGGGCCCGGGGCGAGCCGCGCCTCACAGCCCCCGTCCCTCCCCGCAGGCTGCCTGTGCACCATCGGCGCCCTGACCTACGGACTGATCAGCTTCAAGAAAGGCAACACGCGGCGCTCGCAGCTGATGATGAGGGCGCGTGTCCTGGCCCAGGGCTTCACCTTCGCCGCCCTGCTGGGGGGCATGGTGGCCTCGGCCATCAAATCCCGACAGTGACATCGGGCAAGGGCGAAGCTGCGGCCACGGGCAGGCGTCTACCAGTGGATCCTGGCTGCGGATGGAGTTTTCTGAGAGACTGTTGTGATGTCTTAGTGGAGCCAGTTCTGGAGCACTTGAAATGGGGTGAATACACTCTGTGATTAACGTGTGATTTGGGCCGTGGCATTTTTTTGTTTCCCCAAGAGCTCACCCTCCTGCAGCACTGAGGCTGCACGTCTCTAAGGCTCACCACCCCTGTCAGACTTCTTGTCCCTGCCTGGTGCTGTCACAGGCTGATAAAATTGTGTCTTCTTGGTCTGAGGTGTGGCTGTAGTCGGGCAGTGCACCACCATTTGAGAAATGAGCTGCCCATGAGGAAGGAACCATTGTTTATGGCTTGGTCCTGGCAGGACAGAGTCCATAGGCAGCGAGGGAGGCAGTTTGGGAGGTTGTGTGACCTGTTTAATTGAAACTGGTGAGTAATAAAGTGAATTGCAGCAAGATTCTGACTGATACTGGATTGCAGAGCATTGAGAAGCCACAGCAGTAAACAGTGCAAGGGAGACAAGGGAGTGGGCATGTCTGTCTTGAAGCTGTGGTGATGCAAGCAGGACACAAGACATGAAACTCCTTGTGAAGACAAACTGGGAAGTCGCATTTCCAAAATGGGGTCTGACTGTGTTCTCTGGGATGTGCTGCTCCTTCGGCTGCTCCTGCTGGGGAGCCAGCAATGCCTTCTTTCCAGAGACCTGCACTGCCTGTGTCCTGACAAATATGGTCCCACTGTTGGCTTTGGATCATACCAGGGGTTTGGTGATCCACAAGGTTTCACTCTCCCATGCCAGGGCCATAGAGCTGGGGGGACGGGGGCCACAGTCTGTGTTGATTGCACTGTGGCTGCAGCAGCTCGTACCTGCAGGGGAAGGGGCACAGATACCTCTGCCTGTGCTGGAACACCTCAGTGAGCAGCCTGGGCTGTTTGCAGGGGTTGTTCTGTGAGTTGGTGCCTGTGCCCTGGCCCTGCCCGTCTTCCCTTTCCAGCTGCCTGCCAGGACACCTTTTGCAGAGGAAACAGCTTTTGGCTGCCTCGCTGGCCCTTCCAGCCCAGCCAGCTTGGGACAGGGGTGTGAGGAGCATGGGCAGATCCATGAGCACAGTCCCTTGGCAGCTGCAGAAGGGTGCTGTGGACAGGGGAGCAGCTCAGCTTGTCTGGACAAGCCGGAGCTTGCAGCTCCTTGGGGACAGAGCCAAGCCCCAGGTCCTGCTGCCTCTGCTTTGACCCCATCCCAGCACAAACACTCCAGCCTTCGCCTCACTATTTCTTCTTGTAGGATGTTTCTCCTCCAGCCCCATCCTTTCCACAGAAGCTGTGGGTTCTCCTAAACACAGCGCGTATCCCGAAGGCAGAAAGAAAACAGTTCCCTGTAGGATTGGAGATGTTGGTTTATTGTAACAGGTAATTTGGACAGTCACAGATACCAAAGCCGAGGGGATGTAGAACAGCTGTGGGCACAGCTCCCCGAGAGCTGCCCCGGCCTGACATGGAGCATGTGGCAGCTGGGGGACCCAGGGGCCCAGCTGCCTGCAGGGGCTGGAGGGACAGAGCACAGGGGGGACACACTGCCCCCCAGAAGCAGCCAGGGGTGCTTCCCGCTGCTCTGCAGTGAAAGGCTGGGGCAGGCAGCCGGGTCCCCAGGTGTCCTGCAGCACAGCAGAGCTGCCTACGCATGCTGGAGCTCAGGGGCGCCGGGCAGGAATGATCAGCCCTACAGGTGGGGGGCACAGTCCCAACACACACCACCAAAAGATTCCCTGCACACCCATTTCCCTTCCCAGCCCAATGGTGAGATCATGCCCCAGAGCCATGGGTGCCCAGGCACCCCCCACAGCTGCAGCAGCAGGACAGGTGACATTCTGGAGCCACAGCTGCAGGGCAGGAGAGCTCTGCACACTTGATTTCCAGCTGAGCAGGGATCTTGCAGAGGGGCTCAAGTGAGTGTTTTGTAGGCTCTGCTCTATGTCCCCTCAGCTGCTGCAAGCCGTTCCCAAGCTCCCAACAGGCCAGACCCAGGGCACAAGCTCAAGGCTGTCCCCCTCCTGCTACCCGGGAGTTGTGCAGGTTCCCAGGGCTGGTGCCATCCCTGCCAAGCAGAGGAGAGAAAGTTCAAGCAGGGAGCAGGATTGAGGCATCCCCCCACACTGCCTTAGGTGGGCAAATCCAGGGGGCAGAGCAGCTGCAGACAGATGTGCAGGTTGTTCTCAGGAACAGTACAAGCCCCAGCAGCAGAACTCTGCCCAGCCCTGCTCTGGGCCCCTGGGTTAGGAAGCTGGGGGGCTTGACCTGCCCCACAGCAGCTGGACCTTCCTACCTCCTTCCCTACAACTACACAGCCTCTATCTCCCATTCCAGTAGCGAGGGAAGGAGCAGAGCAAAGCCAAGGGTCCCCCAAAGCCTGGCATCCCACATTCCCAGCTGCTGGTGTTCATGGGAGAAGGACAGGAAACATCCTGCACACTCCCCCCACCGTCCCTTCTCAGTGCCACACACACTGTGCTGCCAGCACTGCAGGACAGATGGCACATGAGCACTGGAGCCCCATCAGCTTTTCGGGGGGCATAACCAGGCTGGACAGAGTTCTGATGGCTTGGGGCAGCTGCTGGCAGCCCAGGACCAACCTGGGCATCTGTGCTCACATTCCTCAGTCCCTGCCAGTCTGGCAGTGTCATGCTGCAGCCATGCTCCCTGCAGGACCCAGCAGTGTGGAGCTGAGCCAGGGATGTTTCTCCACCCTGCCTGCCCTGCTCCAGCTCTGCTCTAAATCCCGTGGGAAAGGCAGACAGCAGCCTGGGGTCCCACTGGCATCCCTGCCTCAGGGCTAGGACTGAGGCCTGGATGTGGGGCTGCCAGGACAGCCGCAGGCAGGTTTATTCCCAGCACAGGGCTGAAGTGGGGAACACAGGATGGGATATTCCCTGTTCACTCAACCAGGCCCTCAGACAAAACCTCCTGAAGAGCCTGGGCTGGGGCTTCCCCGCTAACTCAGCTCTGCCACCCAGTGCCGCTTCCCGGGGAAATGCCACAGTGATTTATAAATAAGTGTAAAAAGAGACCAATGCACCTTTTAAGCAAAGGAAAACCATGGGGAGAGTTATACAACCAGTGACTCGAGCACAGCCGAGGCGCAGATCAGGAAGCAGGCAGCGGGAGGCCTTTCCTGGGCCGGCCCCTGAGGCTGCCCGGCTCAGTGAGCCCAGCCGTGCCCGCTGTGCTCCCGGCTGTGCCAGGCACAGCTAACGGGACAGGGGCGTCTGTTTGAGCGAGATGAGCACCGAGCGCATCCGCGACACATCCTTGCTCTGCTTGCTGCTCTTGGGGTTGAAATCACACAGCTGGGCCACCTTCTCCCACTCAGAGCCCGGGGTCTCCTCCTTGGACTCCTTCAGGAATGCTTCCTCCGAGGCCCTGCAGAGACATGGAGGGTTGTCACTGGCAGAGCCCTTTCCAAAGAGACTCTTCCTTCTGTCTTAAAAACCCTTGTGGTCCCTGCTTCCTGTCCCTTTACTCCAAATGATGAGCTCAGTGTCCTCTGGGACCCAGAGACACACGATGCTCAAGTCTGCCTTTGGCTGCACTCACCCAAAACACCATTCAGCCAGGGGTGCTGGGGTGTTCACCTGCTCCCAAGACTTCTCCACCCCCCAGAGCAATCCCCAAAAAGGCATAAGAGCCCACGGCTTTGTGTCTTCAACCAGCTCCCACAGAGGCATTTCCAGGAGCTCCGCTCATCTAAAACTCCACCATCTGGAGACGCTCAGTTGCATCATCCTCCCTGTGGTATCTCAGCAGAGCCCAGTCCCTCCCAGCATCCCTCCTTCCCCTGGCTGGGCAGGCAGTGCTGGGCCAGGACCCCCAGAGCCTGCAGGATATGGTCTGTAGGAGGCACATACACGTAGCCAATGACATCGGCGTCCGGCTGCTGGTAAAAGGCTTTGTCAGCGATCCTAGCCCCGGGCACAGAGAGAGAGAGAGCGGAGCGGAGCGACAGGCAGGCAGAGGGTTAGAGAGAGAGAACAGAGGGGGTTAGTCCTCCCAAAGAGTGTGACCCACACGCTGCAGCACACCAGGAGAACCTGGAGCCCAACCCTGCCCCCCTGCAAGCCCCACGCAGGGGCAGGAGGCACCAAGATCCCAGGGAGATCCCAGTGTGGTCCCAGCCAAGGCAGCTCTGCACAGCCACCGGAGCCACTCCAAGACCTGGGGTCTCTCTCCGTGCTTGGCAAGGCTCTGTCCCTGCAGGGCTGGGTCCCACCGTGGGGAAAGAGGCCCTCAGACCTCCCAGGAAGGCAGAGAGTCCTCTTGGCCGTGCTGACCCCGACATACCTGTTGTTTGCTCGGTTCTTCTCCATCTGCTCATTCTGACGCAGGTTCCATTCCTCCAGGTCCTTCTTGGCCTTCTCACGCCATTCCTGCTCAGTCACCTTCGATGCCGCATCTAGGGCCCGAGTGAGACAGAGCCCATCAGCCACACTGGCACTCGCTGGGTGTGCTGGGCAGCCCCTCGGCAGGCAGGACAGCTGCTGCCCCCCAGACCTGTCCCCAGTCCCCACCAATACTGGCCAAAAGGCACCACTGCCCTAAGGACAGCAGATCTTTGGCAGGGGCATGAGGCATCTCTCTGGGATGCAGCAGGGACCCCGAGGGCCCTGACTGCCACATCACAGGGTGCCACAAGCACAGGGGGCCACACACAGCCTTGGGTCTTACCCAGCTCCTCCAGGCGCTTCTTCTGCTCCTCCCTCCACTTGCGGATGCTCTCGGGTTCCTGGGTCAGCCGGTCGGCCTTGGCTATGGCTGCGTAGGCATCCGTGGGGCCGTTGGACTCCTGCAGGGCAGGAGCACCTCACCATCAGCACCAGCACTGCCAAGAGCCCAGCCCAGCCACCTCCAAGGGCTGGCAGCAGTCAGGACTCCACACTCCCAGCATTGACAAGCCGAGGTAGGAAGGATGACACTTGGACATGTGGGACAGTGTTCCCAAAGTGCTGCTCAAGCTGCTGTCCCAGCCTCAGGCCCTGGCACCTAAAGCCTTCCCAGCGTGTCCCTCCTTGACTTGCTGCTCACTGCCACCTCAGCCCCACTGCACAGGACAGACACTGGCCTTGGAACTGCTCCCCAGGGATTCCCTGGCCCTCCCTGGGGCCCAGGGAGCCCTGGGACTGAGCTGCTTCCCTCGTTTCTGAGCCGAGGTGCCCACAGAGCCCTGCCAGGCCGAGCACCTCCCCTAACACCTTCCACTGGCCAGATGCCCAGTCTGACACCAAGCTCAGCAATGGGATTACAGCTTTCTTTCAAGATCCTCAATCTAATTAAGTCTGTCCCATTACTGATGCGATTATTATCCTGTGAACCCGGTATGGGCAGTGCATATGCCCCACTGCTGGGTAGCAAGCGGGGTGAAAGGCTTGTCAGACGCTGGCACTGCTGGCAGCAGAGCTGGGCTTCAGGCTCCCAAAGGGATCCAAGACCCAGGTAGGTCTCCCCAGAACACCCCTGGCCACGGGGCCAGTCGTTTTCATGGGAGACGCAAGTCCCACAGCAGCCCTATCCTGGCTCTGGCCTCTGTCAAGAAATGCTCCTGCCTGCCCCAGAGGCCTCCAGAAGCTACTCAGGCTGAAGAGAGGGGGCTTCCGTGGGGAACGGATGATTTGTCACCTGCTCTTAGGGCCCAGGCACTCCTTCATGGCACAAGCCACCTGCAAACAGATGTGGGGCAGGTCATGGCAGGTGGGGCACATCTTCTCTTCAAAGAGAATGGAGCAGCCAGGACTCCCGCAGGAGACCCAGACCTTTCCAGGAGCACCGTAGCTGTTCTGCAGCTGGACAGCAAACTCCAGTCAATGCTGGGGCAGAGCAGCAGAATGCTGGCCCCACACCCACCCCATCTCCCTTAGCAGCCCTGAACTGGCAAAAGACTGAGCTCTCACCTGAAAGACATCTCCATTGACAGTGGCTCCTCCATTCTGGAAACCTGCTCGAGAAAAAGGGAGAGAAAAGGAAAAACACAACTACGGCAGCTGCAGGTGATCTCAGAAGGGCTGGTGTTCATGAAACTACATCAAATCAGTTCTTGGGAGTTTGTCTGTGCCTCTTCCGGCCCAGCATACCCATCCACAACACTCCCACAGTGCCCTGTCCTTGGTGGGATTCAGCCAGCACCTCTCACTCTCCCACACAAACCTCTGCAGGCATTTTCGTCTTTATGGTGTTTTCACTGGTGTTTTATCTTATCTGAAGATTAGGGAAACTGCTCCAGCACAAGACTGACACAGGCTGATGCTCTGACTGTAGAAAGACAACCTGAATGCCAAGGCAACTCTCCAGGGACACCGCCCTTGGAAGCACTCCCTGTGCTCTACCAGGACATGCCCAGGTCCTTGGGAGCCCACCTGGGATGAGCTGCAAGGTCAGGGTTGGGAGTGAGGCACCCATTTGCCCCCGCAGCCCCAGAGAGCTGCACACCAGGGTCACAAAGCCAGCACAGGCAGGGGGCTTTTTGCTGCCAGGAGAGAAGAGGCTTTGAAGGAGTCACAGTCCAGGCCCTGAGCTTTTCCCAGTGACCCCAGAGCTTCTCCTGGCCAGCCAGCTGCAGGCACAGACACAGTACAGCTCAGGCCAGCACTGTCCCCAAGGTGCTCAGCCCCACGACTACACCCAGCTCCGGCCTGTCTGACTGCATTTACCACTGTGGCTGTCGACACCTCTCCAGGCCCAGATCCACCTCCATGGCCCTGCGTGTAGAGCTGTGCAACCACTGCTCCACAGCCAGCATGAGGAGACCCTGTGGGGCCGGGTTAGGGAAAGGAGTCAGAGCCCTGTGGCAACAGTGCCCCTCTGTCCATGCAGAGAGCAGACGCCAGAGCCTCTGCAGACTGGAGGCAAGGGATCAGAATTAGCACATTCTACGTGCAGGGCCTGGGACCACAACGTTCCCAATGGCAATGTCTTCCATTTTGCAACCCAAAGGGCTCTCCTGTTTGTGGGGACAGTGACAAGGCTGTCATTGCTGCTCAGTGCCGCCTGGACGCCTTTCACACTGCCATAGCTGGGAGCACTGGAACATGGGAGTCGGGACTCCATCCAACCCGGGAAACCCGTTCTGAGCACAAGGGGGAGAAATCGCCCCATAGCTGATATATCCCAGCTCAGGGTTCACCCCCACATCCCCGAGGTTCGAGAAGCCCTTTGGGCCCAACCACAGGCCCAGGCAGTCCTTGCTGGGATGCCAGCCTGGCTCACAGGGTCACCCCGCCACCCGCCCGTACGGTGCAGCACAGACTCCATCACCCACCGGGGACCCCAGCCCCGCGTGGGTGCGGCCCACAGGACCCTTTCCTGCCTTCGGGGCAGAAGGGGGCACAGCCCTCCGTTACCCCACGAGGTCAGCAGCCCGCCCGTGCCCAGCGGGAGCGAAGCCGAGCGGCCCCCGCGGCCGTGCTCACCCTGTTCCGGCGAGGCCGCCTGCCCGCCCGGGGCGGCGGCCGCCTCGCCGTCGGTCGGCCCGAAGCCCTCATCGTTCTCGATGCCCGCGATCTCGCTCTCCTGCTGGGCCAGAAAAGCGGCAGCCGGGTCCTCCTCGGCGCCGGCGCCTTCAGATGAGGAAAAGAAGCCGAAATCGTCGGCCATGACCGGCCCGCCCGCGCCGCTCCCGGTCCGGCTGCGCGGCTCGGCTGGGCTGGGCCCGACTGTGCCCGGGCGGAGCTGTCGCTGTCACTGCGGCGGCGGGCGGGGCACCCCGCTGACATCAGCGCCGGGGCGGGCCCGCGGGCGCGTCCCGCCTCCCCGCCAGCCGCAGCGGGCACGGGGAGCCGGGGCTCCCCGGCTGCATCCCCCGGGGCTCGACCGGTCGCGGTCCCGCCGCGCCGGCCCCTCAGGCGGGCGCTCGTAGCTGCGGGTGGGAGCGGGGGCCCTCACAGCCTCCTCCATCTTAGCGGCCGCCGCCATCTTGGGCCCGGCGCGGCGAGGCCTAGCGGGACGAGAGTGCCCGGCAGGACCGGAGGTAGCGGGCAGGACCCACCCGGCGGGACCAGAGGTGCCCGGGCAGGACCCACCCGGCGTCCGGCAGCCCCCGCGGTGACGGGAACACCGCCAGCTCCCGCGGGTGTCCGGCTCATATCCCCCGGCTTGGGCTCAGTGCCCGCTCCCACAGCCACCGGCTGCCTCCCCCCTCCCCGGCCTGCTACGGGAACTCCCGAGCAGCGCTCGACACGCTTCGGAACTCCTAGTGCATCCGCCGGGAACACCCGAGCGGTGCTCGGTACACTTCGGAACTTTACGCGCGCCCGCCGGGGACACCCGAGAGCGGCCAACGCCGCCGATGGGATTCGGGTATTTCCGGACAGGCCCTAGAGCGCTTCGGTTGTGTCCGGAATGCGGCCGAGCAGTTCCGGCGGCGGCCGATAAACAGCCATTGGCCGCGGCGCGCGGGGCCGGGGTGGGCGCGTGGGCGGGCGGCGTCACTTCCGGAGAGTGACGGAGCGGCGGGTCAGAGGCGGCGGCAAAATGGCGGCGCCTGAGGAACGGGAGCTGACGGCGGAACAGACCGAGAAGCTGCTGCAGTTCCAGGTGCCGCGTCCCGGGGGGCCCATGCCGGCCGGCGGGAGCGGGGGAGGCGGTGCGTGGACGCGGAAGGGGCTGAGCTGGGCCCACCCCGCTGGCTCTGGGGGTAGGGGGCTCACAGAGCCCGGTAGGCCCCTCGCGGAGCGGAGTGTGGGGCTGGGCTTGAGGGGTCGGTGAGAGGAGAGACACCTGTGGGCCCAGTCCTGGCCGGGGTGAGTGAGACTTCGTGCCCGGAGTACTTTATCGGGGCGATATTCTCTCATCGCTAACCGGGGAGGCGAGAGGTGGTTGCTAAGTAAACTCCGTGCGGGAAAAACTCCTTGGTAAGTCCCGGCCATTTTAATTAGTCTGAAAATATTCCTTGTTGTAGCTGGAGAGCCTTTCTTGGCACCGAGGGAGAGTTATCCAGTGGGTTTCTGTGGAACGTGGTTCCTGCCCCTCACGGTTGGGTAGCGCCGCTGGAGACTGTGATGATCGAATCTGTGTCTGCTACACAACTCGGCCAGGGTCGCTTAACCTTTGGTTTGCGAGGCCTCGGGCTGTGTCGCAGATGGATGACCATAAACACAATCTGAAGTTGCGGTTTACTGGGTAGCTGAAATACTTTGGGTTGCCCAGTGATGAGTAATTAAGTGTGTTGAGCAGTGCAAATTACCGTCAGGTGTCTTGGGTTTGTTTGTGAGCTGTAGGACATCGTGTGGTGTCCCTTGGATGGCAGTTCTTTTACAAATGCAGTGACTACTTTTAAGAGTATTTTGTCTGAGTATGTTGCTTTACATTAGTTTTTTTTAAGACTGTGCTCTGGCATTTTGGTGTGATGTAACTGTAGGTTTAAAGGGACTCCAGAAGCATCTGGCCCTGTCTTCCCCAGGTGAGACAGTGCAGGTGTTTATCATTCCACACATTGACTTCCCAAGCCTCTACCTGATTCACAGCCCCCTAACTTCATTGACCTGCTGAGGTATTTTCCCATGACTGGACCTAAGAGGAAACTTGCTTTATAGAGGTCCCCTCTAAATCTACTGCAAATCGAGCTACTTGGGCAGCCAAATTAAATACAGACAGAGGGCATAGAGCAGAGCTGACCACTGCTGTCCCTGTGCTGCCTGGTGAGTAGGGGAGGGTTTTGCACTTACAGATGTGCGGAAGGTCCCATTCTCATACTGTGAGATATCCTGGTTGTTGTTCATCTGCCTAGTCTGGACAGAGGGGCCCAGCTGTTCTCACCACTGCCCCTGCTGCTGTTTCCAAACCCCTGTGGGCAGCTGTGAAAAGAAAGAATCCTGTTTCCCAATGCTGCCTGGTGTTGTCAGGGACAGAGGGCTGGCAGGGAACAGGAAGGAGGCAGAAGGAAGGATTCGTGCTTTAGTCCTGCTTTGAGGCACAGGGAAACTCTCCTCAGGCTGTAAAGGAGAGGCATTTTTTCAAATAGGAGAGCACTGCTGTGCAGAACCAGATGTGAAAGCTGTGGTGCAGAAGGCTTGGATACCAGCCAGGATCCTCTTCTGCCTCTGGGGTTTGTTGGATCAGCTCTCTCCAGGGCTAATGGCAGACCCCGCTGGTGATTCCTTCTCCTCTGATGCGTCACACCTGGCTGAGAAGGGCTCAGCTGTGAGTCCTGCTGCTTCCTCAAAAGTAAATCAGTCCACCTGGAGGAGATTTTTGTCTCCAATAAGAACAATTTGGTGTTTGGAGAGATTGGCCAAGTCTCATTAAAATAATTTGTACATTGCTACAAAACACTGCTACAGGTCAGCCTGGAAAGCCTTCAGGGATCCCTGCTGACTTTGCAGGGAACACTTCAGTGTTTGCAAGGATAATTTCACACTTTGTGATGTACCATCATAAGCAGGCTCACAGCATTCCTTGGTGACAGAGCATTGCTCCTCCAGAGAAGGTTATATCCCACTGCAGGGTGAACAGAGCAGGTGAGCAGAACAGGAGAGAAGGCAGGATGACAGAGATGAGGTAAGGCATGGTGGAAGACCCTCAGTTAAACAGAGAGCCAGAGGGAAGCATTGAGCAAGGACTGCTGTTCACCCTGCAAACAGCTGTTTGGGGTGAAGAGGCTGTTGCCCTAAACTGTTTATCCTACTACTGCTGGAAAGTGCAGAGGTGAATATGCTGCCCTGTCCTGGCCCGAGCTGCCGGGCACAGTTCTGTGTTAGTGCCTGCTCTGCATTAATTCCATGGCTGTTTGTGTGCTGGGTTCTGTGGTGCTCGTACAAACAGCTCTGCTGGCAGAATGCTGAAACCAGCAGCTTTCTTCTCATGGGCAGGGCTGGAGCAGGGCAGCTCTCTGCACCCTGCTGGGGCAGGTTAGTGAAGGGGAAAAAAACAGTAGAGAGAACTGGGATAAACTTGAAATGAAAGCAACAAAGCCTGTTATGTGCTTTCAGCCTCCCATTTACTGCCAGAGAACTGGCTAATAATGTCAGGGAATAAAAGCATCTAGATTTTTCATCTGTTAAGACCTTGCTGTCCTGACATTTGGAGGGAGAAGTTTGATGTGAACAGTTTAGGAAAGCTGTGGAGATGTGATTCATTTGGGAGATGGAAGAAAGAGCAGAGCAGCGTTTGTAGGATCTGGTTATTGATCTGTGCCCATTACACTTAGGCTGATGTCTGGTATTGTAATATGCTAATGTAAAGTAATGGAGTGTTATTTGCCAAAGAGTTGGCACCCGTGATACCATCTCTGACTTCAGCTGGGGAAAACAGAATGCTCAGGGCTGGATATGGCTCTGATTTAGGGGAAGGAGGAAACATGAAACTCCAGGCATCTTTCCCACTCAGTGTATCGATCAAAACCCTCAGAAAGGCATTTGCTGTAATGTGCAATGAGAAGCTCTTGGTTAAGGCTTTTTTCCAGTTAGAACTCAGATGTTCTTTACCCTTGGAAACATAATTCTCTGAAGTTTGGCAGTGGGTTGGCAAGTCAGAGCAGTGCCAGTTGGTCCCGTGGATTTGCATCTCTTGTGCTGTGTTTCAACATCGGAGTGAATCTGCCGAGGCAACGGTTTCATGAGTCCAGCTTACAACCTTTGTCCACTCAGGGGTATTCCTTCTGCTTTTGAAGCATGGAATTGTACTTTCCACTGCCTCAGTATTGAAAGGATTCTGAACAGTCTCAAAGGTGAGAGATACAAATCATTACCTCCACCAAAAGCTTCGTTATGCTTTACAATAACACTGCTTTGTGTGGTGGTTGAGAAGGCAATATTGAACTTTCCCGGCATTTGTGGAATTTACTGTTTTGTTTTTGAAATATTAGACACTGTGTTGAGCTTGGATTTATTTGAAGGTTTGAGAGTGCTGGTTTAATGGGACTAATTTTAACTACTTACTGTGTCTGTAAGATACCTGCTCTTAAAGGCAGCTGATAAGAGACCACAGTGAGCAGGATCCAAGCAGCAATGTTTGAAGATGCTGGTTATTCTCTTACTTAGCCCTGATGATACTAAGAATGTGCTCATTTGCCACGTGCTTAACAGTCTGCAGCTAAACAAGGTTCACCAGAAATGCTGCGAGTGGGGCAGTGGAAATGATGTGTTTCAAGTTTCTGATCTGCTTCCACGGCTTGGTGAAGCAGCGGCTGTAGGAATGTCATGGGGGTGATAATGACCAGTATCGTGTTTGCCAGCAAGAGCAGTCTGAAGTGGCAGTTGAACTGTCCTGTCCTCCTGCTCTTCCTTACGTCAGCTGTGGGTTATTCTGAACCCTGGTGTGTCTCCCAGAACATCTGGGAGCTGTGGTGTGCCCAGCAGAGTAACAGCCAACAAGGAGCTGAGTTTGAAAAGCTGCCTTTGCGCAGGCAGTTTTCTCCCCAAATTGTTTAATTGTGCAGCCTCATTGATCAGACGAGTGGTGGCAGCGCTCTTTATCACTTCTGGTTTGAGTCGAGAGCAGCTGAATTAAGATGCTAAAAAAAAAAAAAAAAAAA
>VZTJ01000996.1:1059174-1070823 GCA_013397795.1 Orthonyx spaldingii | reverse complement strand
GTGTGGTTTGAAGTGAGAGAAGATAAAATAAAAAACAAAAAAAAAAAAAAAAAAAAAAAGGAAAGGAAATTCACCTCCCTGGGGAGCTGGTGTAGAAGACTGAGAAGTGATAAGAGCTACCTGTCACTGTGGTGGTGGTCGGGAAGGGTGAGGTTGGCTGGCTCTGGTGTCTCTCTGGAGCTCAGGAGGTCTTGCAAATGCTGCAGTGATTCAGTGCTCATTAAATGCTTGTTGGTGGTTCTGCTGCTTTCTGACCTAAAACTGCGGAAGCATTTTGCATAATTCAGAAAGGAAGGAATGCTCAGTGGTGTTCTTAGTGCTCAGAGATACTCCAGGCATTTAGAGACAAAGGTGAATGAGTTTCTGAATCTTGTAAACTTTGTAAACACCAGCAGAATTTCCAGGGTGTTGAGGAATGGTGATCAGAAGACTTTGGAATAAACAGATAGTAACTGCACTGTAAAATCAATTAGTTGAGTAGATTGCAGGTGCCTTTAATGATGGCCTTCTAAAAAGACAATGAAATGCCTGCTGTAGGAGTTCAGGTTAAAAAAATAAAGTCAGAATGCAAAATAAATAGAGTAAAAAATAAAGTCAGAATACTAAACCTAAACTTTCCTCTGTGAGGCACATCTTTAAAGAAAGATAGCTAAACTAAAACATTAAATGATGAAACTGAGTGATAATCAAAGGTATTCTAGCAGCAACAGCTGAGTTCACTGAGCTGAGCTTTATTTCTTCTATGAAATCCAATTCTGCAGTGTTCTCATGCAAGGTTTGCTGCAGACTTACTTTTGAATAAATATTTATACACCACTGAATAGCAACTTGAAGTGCTTTTTTTCTGAGCTTCTGCAGTCACAATGCTTTAAACAGTCTGATTGCTTCTGTGCAGCAGAATGAAACAATGATTTTTGCCCAGCAGATTGGAGAGAAGGTGGTGATCTGGAGAGTTGGTGAGAAAGAAGCCAAGAAATGCTCAAAAGTTTGAACTGAGCCCAGAGATTGAATAGGGCATTTGTCCACAGTGTTTGTTACTCGGGTGGAAATGGCATGTGGAATGTATGAATGGGGGCAGGGAGGGGAATAGATGCACCATCCTTCTCCAGTAAAAAAAAAAAAACACAATTCAGTGCATTCTTAAATGGTCAGCCTGTCAGGAGTGTGTCAGGGGCTTTTCAAGGAAGCAAGGAAGGAAAACGTCTGCTCAGACCTTAAGGCAAGTGCCGTGAGGAGAGATGTGTCTGTGGCACAGTGACAGGGATGTTCCCTTCTGCAAACATTGGTCTCTGTTCAAGAGATCCTGATGTGGCTTCCTGTAATAACAGACACAATTGTTTGATTCCCTGTACAGAAGTTCTGATTGGCACAGGGTTAAAATATGCCCGGTGGCTTTGAGGTTTACCAGTGTGTTTGGACTGTCCTCTGTTTCAGGCCCTGTGTTGGACTCTTTCTGCTTTTTTTTTTTTTTTACTACAATGTTTACTATACTTTTTTTACTTCCCCTGTGATGCTGGGAACATCACCTTCAGTAACACCTGGCTCATTTCAGTTTTAGTTTCTGTTTGTGGTGGCAGGGAGTGGAGTAACAATCATCTTGAATTTTCAGAAATGCTCTGTCTGTATTTTGAGTTCGAGGTGATGTCTGAGGGCGCTGGCCTGACACATCTTTTCAGAGTGAAGCCTGTGGGCAGTATTCTGTTAAATATTGTGTTAAACCCTTGGCCGTGCTGAGTGCTGCTGTAGTGACAGACCTTGGGCACACTGAGGGTTGGCTGGTGCTGGGAGAGTGCAAAGACCTGTTTGAGGCCTCCTGTGTGTTTATGGATTTGGGTTGGCTTGGGTCACTCTGCTCTTAAACTCAGAGCAGGGCACTTAAAAAACGAGCGTTGTGATAATGTGTTGTGGTAACTCCCATCATGTGCTAATGTGTTGTTAAGAACAGTAAAAATGCAGCACTTCCTGGCACTCATCTGCTTTTATTCTCCTTCTTTAGGACCTGACTGGCATAGAGTCCATGGACCAATGTCGCCACACACTGGAGCAGCACAACTGGAACATAGAGGTACCACTGAAAATGGGATTTGTAGCCAAGTAACTGGACTGAATGCAGCCTTCCGTGGGAGGGGGGCCCTAGCAGTAAGATTAATCTGTCCACCCCTGGATTTTCCCCAGGAGCTCTCCAGAGCTGTCTCTCCACACGTCTGGAGCTGGTTTCAGCCAAACTCAGCAGAGTCATTGTGGCTGTGAACAATCCCCTGACTGGCACATGGTGTGGCCTCCTGTGGAGCCTGTGTGCTGGCTGCCATGGAGAAGGCTTTCCACATGGGAAAGAGCACTGGTGGCTGCTGTTTGTCAGGAATTGTGCTTATCCAGTGCTCCAGGGCTGTGGACAAGTCATACCCACTGTCAGTGTCCAGAGTATAAAAACCATAAAATGCCTGAAACCTCTTTCTTTGCTCTTTCTTGTGTCAAAGGCAGCTGTGCAGGACCGACTGAATGAGCAAGAGGGTGTCCCAAGTGTCTTTAATCCTCCTCCACTACGGCCGTTGCAGGTCAATACAGCTGACCACAGGATCTACAGCTACGTTGTCTCAAGGCCACAGCCAAGGGCAAGTTATCTTACAGTGGATTTTGTCCTGCTTCTTGGCTGACCCTCTGTGAACACAGAAATTGCAAGCAGGGAAAGAAATTGTTTTCTTTGCATGCTGTTATCTCCTTTCTAAATATTTTATCTTATGAAAACAAAATGTAGAGCTATTCCTTCAGTTTCTGTTACTGCTTTGGAGATTTTCTCCATGGTGTGATTCACAGTGTGAAGATTTATTTTTTTTTTTGTCATAGACTGTCTTGCTGTGGTGTGCTAAAGCCTTTTGATCAGTTGAATTGGGACAAAGGACTGTTCCTTCCATGTGGAAGTGATAATGCTTTTCTTTTTAGAGCCTCCCTTAAGTGTGTATTAACTAGAACACATTATTTGCATTAATGTTTCACAAACAAATTTGCATGAGCACCTGTAAGACTTGGTGCTGCTCATCTCTTTGTGTAGTTAAGAAAAAGAGCACAGAGCAAAAGCATTGCTGCTTGAATGGTCAGTGGGACCAGTTTCCAGATGTGTCACACTGAATTGTGAATGAGCCACGTTGGTCACGTTTGATCTGACATGTCTGAAGCCAGGAACTATCACTGAGGGATTTTTCTGTGTTTAGAGCACTGATACCCCACACGTGCCTGGGTGCTTGGTGTTGGTGGACACTTTGCTGTAGCAGAGGTGGAGACTGTTCTAATTCTTTATTTGTGATTGCAGGGCCTGTTAGGATGGGGTTACTACTTCATAATGCTTCCATTCCGATTCACCTATTACACGTTACTTGATATATTTAGGTAAGTCCTTGTTTGTGCTGACTCACGCGTTGACTGCATCAGGGAACACACAGCTCAGATCTGGCTGGATCTCTGTCACTTGGATCTTTAAGCCTCATGGCAGATTTTCCATTTGTTTGCTTGACTGGCATTATCTGTAGCCTTGTAAAGTTCCTGTGCTGTTTAGTAAGAAATAAATCTTATTGCAGAGAAGAAGAGCACCTTGCAGCTGTGTAAGTGAAGTGTTTAATTGGAGCTCTAACTCCACATAGCTTTACAATCTGAGTGCCACACAAAGGGGTTGCACAACAATGTCCAGCTGTTTGGTGTTCTTGGGCAAACATCAGAAACGTGTCCTGTTGGACTAGGCTGCAGGTTAACCTGCCCTAACTCCTCTTATTTGGCAAAACCCGAACTGTAAACACCTCTGCTTTATTCCCTGTGGTGTCTGTTGCCTCTTCTCCCTTTAGTGCCCCAAAGCACTAATTCTCCTCGTCTCCTTACAGCATTGACAGAGGGAAAAGGGAATGGTAAGGGTGGTAAATAACCAGCAGTCCTGCCATCTGCACTGGTTTGGCAGTTTTCCCTGTTATATTACTTTTTTTCACCATTAAAGACATATCCAAAGTTCAGTGTATCTTCTGTGCATCAGTAGGACTAAACAACACTGATATCTGCCTTGCAGTGAAGCTGTTTCAGCTTCAGAGGAATGACAGTTTCATAGGACTCCTAGTGTAAAGTTCACTTTCTGCAGCTCTTTGTACATTGGAATTGTTAGTTCTGGATAGGCAGAAATGCAGTTTTCAAAGTTATCTGGACAAAACTGTGTGGCTTTTAGCAGCCCATCTTTGACTAAATTCCTCAAACCTCCTGTTTTTGGTGTGGCTTATGCCTGATGCTTCAGAGGAAGCTGAAACTGTTTAATCACACAGAATTCGGATCCTTGCTGATGCCTGGCATGTGATGATACTTGATTGGGGGTTGGTTCTGTAGCAGTGGTATCAGTTTGGAGCAGGTGTCAGTTTAGATTCAGATTATAAATGTTCAAGGGTCTCAGCTGTGACTTTTTTCCTCTTTATGAACCCCAGTGACTGTCTGTGGAAAAAGAAAACCTGTTCTTCAGGAAGTCAGTGGGCTGAATTTCCAGTGTCCTTTGCTTCCTTCCTAGGTTTGCTCTGCGTTTCATACGCCCTGATCCTCGTAGTCGGGTCACTGACCCAGTGGGTGACATTATTTCGTTTATTCATATGTTTGAGGAAAAATATGGGAGGATACACCCTGTCTTCTACCAGGGAACTTACAGCCAGGTCAGTGTCACGTGTTGGTGCAGAGATCCTGGGGAGGTGGAGAGTGGGATTTCACCACACGGTGTCAGGGCCTACATGGCAAAATTGCATTTCGTCTACAAGCCCAGCGTTTGTCCCCAAACTCTCTTAACAGGGTAATGGAGAGCTAGTGAACAAGTGCTTTGGGAAACCAGTGTCTGCCAGGCTTGATGGTTTGCCAAGCCTGCAAAGTTGGAAAGCAAAGCTGCTCTGGCTGTTCCTCGACCGTCTGTGTGACTCTGTAGCCGACAGCTTTTCTTTGTAATCCTGCCTTTGTTTTTATAAACTGGTGTGCTGTGCCAGAGTCTGTCCTTCTGTTCACCAAATTGGGATTAACTGCCTGGGCTTGTATCACAATGCAGCTTCACAACAGTGCAGGTCCTCAAAATTGAGAGGGAGCCCCCAAGAAATTATGGGAGGTGAGTGTTCCATATATCAAATCTGAGGGACCTGTCTGTAGAAGAGGGATGTCCCCACGGACACTGCCTCTTCCTCAGCTTCTCTCAGCCTGGCCAAGGGAAGGATCCCCTCAGACAGTTGGATCAGCACTGCATCCCAAGTGCCTGGGAAAAAAGTGTCGAATCCCTGTCTGCTCCACACTGCAGTGACGGAGCTCACCGCCCCTGCAGCTCTTTTAGGCTCCTCTGTCATTCCTGGAATCCAGACTTAAATAATCCTGGAATGGTTCAGCTACCAAAACTCAGTGCCAGTAACACAGGGAGCATATTGTGCACTTATCCTGTGGTCTTGTTAAAAATGCTCTTGGCTGGGTGGAATCCAGACACTGTAGATGTGGAAAGGGAGACATTTGTTTAATTAGTTGTCTGCTTTTTGGGGGGCCTGCAGCATTATTTATTACCTGCTTAAGTAGAATTTTCATTTGCTGTGATCTGAAGACTGTGTCCTGTATAGGCTTGAGTGGCAAGCTCAGCCTTGGCTGCTGTGAGTCTGAGGGTGAAGGAGGTTCCTCACTGCCAGCTGAGTCTGGCAGGCAGCTGGGGTGTCAATCCATGTCACTGCTACCCAGTTTCACTCTTGAGTTCAGTGTTCTCCAAAGCCACATCCTGAAAGGATATGAAAGAACACCATTGTAACCCTCCTAAATAAAGGCTTATTTAGAAGGTCTGACAGGTTCATCCTCCACTGCTGCTTCACTAAAACCCCTCTAGTGGCAGAGTAATGGCCTGGGTCACACCAGCCTTGTGGGTGCTGCTTTCCCCTTGCCCAGGGACCCTGTAACTTTACCTCCTCTGCTCTTCTGCCAAGGCACTGAACGATGCCAAGCGGGAGCTGCGCTTCCTGTTGGTTTATCTTCATGGAGATGACCACCAAGACACAGATGAGTTCTGCCGGTAGGTAGGAGACTTTCCCAAAGAGTTGTCTTTGCACCTGAAATGCAGTTTCCCTCACGTGGTCTCTTCTCATCCCC
The DNA here is from genome assembly GCA_013397795.1 of Orthonyx spaldingii. Lineage (NCBI taxonomy): Eukaryota > Metazoa > Chordata > Aves > Passeriformes > Orthonychidae > Orthonyx > Orthonyx spaldingii. The sequence goes on along the minus strand of VZTJ01000996.1, from coordinate 1,064,706 downwards.
CAGCAATACACTGTGTGCACCTGAGGTCATCACCCTCATCAACACTAGGATGCTCTTCTGGGCTTGCTCAACCAATAAACCAGAGGGATACAGAGGTGAGTGTGTCCCTCCTGGGCTTTACCTGTCCCCTCTTGTCTTTGGAACAAACCAGATGCTCTTTGACAAATTTACACATGTGAAACACTCTGTTGTGTTTTGTGCAAGTAGACAAGAGATTTCAGGATTGCATGGGGAAATACATGTGTTGGTTTCCTGGGGTATCTCAAAAGGTTTGGATGCCAGGGAAGCACATTCTGATCTTCACCTCCGTTGTTCTATGCGTTTCTGGGCAGTCTTAGTTCTGTGCTCATTGCTGTGATCATTCAGTGCCTTGTCAGTGGGAGTTGGTGGGTGTGTGCTGGGGATTAACTGAGTGCAGGAACAAATATCCAACTAGATGTGTCCTTAACTCTGGCTGCTGTGATGCCTGAGGCCAGGAAGGACTTGCTAGGTGCATTCTTTCCCTTTCTGAGACAGTCATCCTAATCCACACCCAGTCTCTGTCTCCTCAAAAGCCCACAGTGTTGGAGAGCTGTTGATACCTGGCCAGACAGCATTTTGTAAGGTTTTGCTGCAAGTGGAGCCTTTTCCTAAAGTTCTGTTCATGCCTCCTATGTTGTTTCTGCCATTTCTGTTTCATGGTCAGGAAAATGCTGCATTTGGGTCACTCCTGGCTCCATAGGTCTGCTCCCAGTTATTGACAACTTGAGAGAACAGCTCTCTGAGGAGACAGTCTTTGACTTATTCCTGTTTCATTGCTGCAGTGCTTTGGAGTCACAGCCTGGAAAGCAGAGCTGGAAGGGATCATGGCCTTCCATTTAATCCCTGAGCTGTTCTGATTTTGTTTGGAGGGCTCCATTGGTAGCAATGGCTCCAAGCTGCATGAATGTACCATGTGTGTTTTAAGGAGAGGATCAGCGGCCATATGTGAACAGTAACTTAAGCCCCTAATGTGCTCCATTGCCTGCTTCAAACAGAGCCTGCCTCCAGCAGAACCAACCTAAATTTGTTCAGAAATGTTCAACATGGACACGCTGCCATCTACCCCATGACAGTTTCTTCCAGATTCCAACCACCCTAATCACCTGAGCAAGTGTTTCCTTGTGCTTGTCCTGTGTTTCTCTTCCTGCAGTTTAAACCCATGGCTTTGTCCTATTTTGAATGGACATTCAAAGCCATTTACTTCCTTCCTGCTTGAATTAAAGGTCCTTTTTTGGGTTACTTGAAAGCTTGTTTATTCCCGTGAGCCTTTGTGCTCCAAAGCCACTTCCTCCCTTTGCTGACTTATAGGGTTTAATTTTCAAAATGGAGCCTGGGGTCTTTTCTGCCTCAGAATAGAGGATGTCTGGGGGAGGTGCTTTCCTTGGCCCTCAGTGATGGGCAGCATTTGTGCTGTGCCCCTTGGTGTCCCTCGTGGACAGGCAGTGAGGCGTGTGCCTGTTGCAGTGTCGCAGGCTCTGCGGGAGAACACGTACCCGTTCCTGGCCGTGATCATGCTCAAGGACCGCAGGATGACCGTGGTCGGGCGGCTGGAAGGCCTCATCCAGGCTGATGACCTCATCAATCAGCTGATGTTCATCATGGATGCCAACCAGACGTACCTGGTGTCCGAGCGCCTGGAGAGGTAGGGCAGGACCAGAGCTCCAGGGACACAGACCTTGGTGAGGCAGGCACTGCTCTGTCCCCTTCCTCCCTCCAGATACTGAGTGCAGGCACAGAGCTCAGCACCTCTGTTCTGTAACACAGCCCATGAGCTCTCCTCTTCCCAGGGGGGTCATCAGTCCATAAATTCAGGCCACCCTATAGCCAGGGAGCCAGATGTGTTGCACACACAATCCCACCACTGGAAGGTGGGTGTGGGTACTCTGTTCTCTGCAATTGGGGCACACCCTTGGCATGCTGGAGCTTTGCAGGGAAAGCTTGGACAACAGCCAGTAGGATCCAAGTGGGAGCAAAGGCATTGCAGGCAGGAGAGCTGGTGTCCACAGCCAGTTGATGAGTGCATGCAGCTGCCTTAGTTGTGCTGAGCTCTGGCTGCTTTTCTGGTGGGGCCTCACAAGTCCCTGGTGATTGTTAGGGATGTACAGGTTGTGTCCAGAACAGGATCTGACCTGCTGTCTGTCCTTTTTCTGCCCCACACTCTGTGTGGGGACCCAGTAACACCTTCTGGTTTCTGAAGTGTGTGAGGAATTACCTGAAGAAGATAGAGCCAGGAGGATTCTCAAATATGAGGCAGGAACCCCAGGCACTGTTTTTGTGTTGTCTGTCAGCTCTGTCAAGCTGCAGGGGCTCAGAAGCCTTTTAAGTTCAGTTCCACCCACCCATGGGAAGCATTTTGTGTGTCAGGTACTGTGGGGACTTGGCTTGGCCTTTTGTGAGCTCGTGGTACCCCAGGGCATTACCTGCTGTGTGCTCCTGAGAGTTGGAGGCTGTCCCTGCACCCTCGGGTCCACCCTCAGTCTGCCACCCCCTCACTTCAGGTCCTGCTAGCCCTGACCACCTCCCACTCACGTTTACAGGGAAGAGAGGAACCAAACCCAAGTCCTGAGGCAGCAGCAGGACGAGGCCTACCTGGCGTCCTTGCGTGCGGACCAGGAAAAGGAGCGCAAGAAGAAGGAGGAACGGGAGAGGAAGAAGAAGAAGGAGGAGGAAGTGCAGCAGCAAAAACTGGCAGAGGAGAGGCGGCGGCAGGTGAGAGCAGAGGGGCCGCAGGAGAGGCTGCAGTGGGAATCGCTTGTCTTGCTTGCGGCTTGAGCATCCTTTGGGGCTCCTGGAGCAGACACAAAGGGCAGCTCAGTGCACAGCCATTGCTCCTGCTCCCTCCCTGCCTTGCAGACGCTGCAGGAGGAGAAGGAGAGGAAGTCCGAGTGCCTCCCTCCAGAGCCACATCCCGACGACCCGGAGAGCGTCAAGATCATTTTCAAGCTGCCTAACGATTCCAGAGTGGAGCGGCGATTCCACTTCACACAGTCACTGACGGTGAGCGTGGGGCAGAGCTGGGGGGCCTTCCAGAGCAAGGGGTGAAGAGCCTTGCAGGTGGCTTGGCAAAGTTTTATTTCCCTTGGACTTTGCCGAATGGTGACCTTTGCTGAGAGCCTTTTCAGGCAGAGCTGCTCCTGGGTAAGGAGAGCGTCGTGGAGCCTGGTTCCACCAGCTTGGAAGAGGGGAGAAAATGGAAGTTGGGTTTTTTTTCTCCTGAAAAGCTGGAAGGTGTCTCTGCCCATGCTGGGGCAGGGCAGGCCTAGAGGATCTTTAAGGTCCCTTCCAACCCTTAACATTCTGTAATTCCATTGCTCCCTATGAAATAAAGGTGTAGGAATAGCCAGAAACAGTGTCTGGACTCCCCAGTGCTCTGTGACAAGCCCAGTTTCAGGTGTGCCAAGGAAATGGCTGTCTCAGGTCTACAGTGCAGTGATGGTGCAAATTCGGTAACCTTCCCCCACAAGACGCCAGGGATTCGCTCTGGCTGTGTCGCTGCTCCCCCCGCTGGCAGTTATTTCTGTGCTTCTTTCCCAGGTGATCCACGACTTCCTGTTCTCCTTGAAGGAAAGCCCTGAGAAGTTCCAGATCGAGGCCAACTTCCCTCGCCGTGTCCTGCCCTGCCTCCCGACAGAGGAGTGGCCCAACCCCCCCACGCTGCAGGAGGCCGGACTCAGCCACACGGAAGTCCTCTTTGTGCAGGACCTCACGGACGATTGACACTTCTTTTTGGTTTTGTTTTTGTTTTTTTGTTGTTTTCGGTTTTTTTTTTTTTTGGTTTTTTTTTTTTTTCCAGAAGACACAAAACGAAAAGAGAAATTCATATTATTATTATAATACAATATTTTTTTTAAAAGACTGCGTACAAACGAGGGATCAGAGACCACATGGCCTGTGCCAGATGTGCTGCGTGTGCACGCTGGCGAGAGGATGCGTGCACACGGCCATCCCCTGCGCCGGGGGGTCACAGGGGGGAGCTGGTGTTGCTCCCCCCGCCCTCCCTGGGGAGGAACAGGAATGGCAGCTCTTGGTAATTATTGCTTTTATTGATGACAATAATAATAAAACCCCGACAACCCAACATCTCGTGAAGATTTGATACTCTGCTGCTCCTGAGAGACACAAGACCGAGCACCGGAACGTGCTGGGAGTGGGGTGGGGGGAAAGGGCTGGACAGACTCTCTTCAGCTTCCCTCTGTGTATAAATACTGTTCTTTTAATATTTCTCTTGCTTTGTAATGACCAAAGGAGACTGGGGTTGACTATAGTATTAACTTTTTGATAAAGAGCTGGTTCGATTCTTACCCATGTGGGATCTTGCCCAGGGTTCTTAGCCTGCGTAGTGTAATAAACTCTGCCTCTAGCATGTCTGTGCTGCTGCTTTCTGCCCATGCCCCAGGGAGGGGGGCCAGCTCCTGGGGGAGTTGTGGCTCCCACAAGTGTGGGTGCACTCAGCTTCTTCTGGCCTTACGCTGGTGCTTTGGTGCCAGTGGAGCTGTTGTGTGAGACAAGAGGGATGGCAGGGCTGGGGGTGCTGCTGTGCCACCTCCTGTGGCACCTCAGGCTGGGAGGGAGGGAGCTGAGGGAGCTGGGTCAACCCTCCTGGAGCCAGTGGAGGTGGAGAAGGTGTGAGAGCTGGGTGTAAGGCTGGTCCCTGCCAGAGGCTGGGTCAGGGCTGTGCAGCTGTGCTGGCAGCTGCCCACAGGGAGAGGGGTAGGAGCCTGTTCCTGCCGTACCCACTTCCAGCCACCTGTTCTGGAGCCAAGCTCACTTATCAAAGATTGGCTGGAGGTGGAAGGAATCTCAAAGGACGTCTCCCTCTACGGGCAGGGAGACAGGAGCACAGGGACAGCCTCTTCCCTGACATGGCATGGGAATGCTGCAGGGCTGGGAGGGAGGAGAGGTGGAAGGTGGGCCCTGCATGGGCTGGGGGCCTGGAGGCCTTTCCCTCTCTGTGCCAGCTGTGAGGAGTCTCCAGGCGGGAAGGAGGGGGTGTGGTGCTGCTCAAAACCAGACCCCTCTGGGGCAGAGCATCCACCCAGTCCCTGCTGCCACCCTCGGGCTCTCCTCCAAGCCTCTTCCATCCCTGGCCCCCCACTTCCCCTCAAGCCACCACGGAGACAAGAGCTGGGCCCAGCATGTTGGTATACATCATACATTTATTAGTGAATATCCCTCTCAAAATCAGCCACAACATTAAAAAAAATAATGATTGCACTACTTGGTCAAGCAGAACTAGCAACTTTCATTTTAAAAAAAGTACAAATCTGTTAAAAATTTCAATCAGTATAATACACATATATATAATACAACATACTAGTTATGTTAAATGCTACAAAACCAATATGATTCCAATGGAATGGAAAAAAACAAACACTTTTAGAGCTTTAAGAACCTTTTTTTTCTATATATTAGCCTTTTTTCAAATACATACATGGGAAAAATGAGGTAACTGTAAAATGTGCAAGTAACAGAGCAAAAAAAATTATATATATATATTTATATATATATATA
>VZTJ01000996.1:1030088-1041800 GCA_013397795.1 Orthonyx spaldingii | reverse complement strand
CCGCTCGCATGGCGCGGCGGCCGGGCCCGCCGGGCTCCGTGTCCGTCCCGGTGCCGGTGCCAGTCCCGGTGCCGCTCCCGCTCCGGCCTCAGCCCCGCCTCATGGCGCCCCCGCGCCCGCCGCGCCGATGGAACCGGCCGCGCTGCCTCCCCCCGCGCCGCGCTGATGGGTGCGCCCGCAGCCTCCCGCCGTAATGAACCCAAGAGCGGCGCCGCTAAACCGCGCTGCGGAGCTCTTCGGCCGTAATGCTCCGAGTGGCAGCGCAGTGACGCCATCCGGGACTGAGTTGAGGAAGATCCCAGGAATCACAGAATCCCAGGAATCACAGAATCACAGAACCAATTAGGCTGGAAAAGATCTCTGAGATCATGCCCAGGAATCACAGAATCCCAGGAATCACAGAATCAATTGGGCTGGAAAAGAACTCTGAGGTCATGCAGCCCAACCTATGACCCAACACCACCATGTCAATTAGACCATGGCACTAAGTGCCACATCCAGTCTTTCCTTAAACACCCCCAGGGACGGTGACTCCATCGCCTCCCTGGGCAGCTCATTCCAATGCCTGACAAACCTTTCCGGGCACGTCCAACCCAAACGTTCACTGGTTGCCAGGGAGAAGAAGTCAACTCCCACCTGGCTACAACCTCCTTTCAGGAAGTTGTGGATGTCTCGGGACAGCCCTGGGAGGTGTGGAAGTGCCTCAGGACAGCCAGGAGCAGTTTGCAGAAGGGTGTCCAGCACCAGCCTCAGGAGTCTCGGGGGAGGCATCCTGGGACAGCCCTGGGGGACTCCAGGGGTAACCCCAGGCAGCTCATGGGGTGTCTGTGAGGATGTCCTGGAGCCTTTGCAGGAGCTGGGGGGATCCTGCACCAGCTCTGGAGAGGTTTGCTAAGGGGTGGTCACAGTCTGTCCCCTGTGGCCCCTCCTCTGGGGGTTCTCTGACCCGGGTGTAGGGTGAGATGGGAACCTTAGAGCAGGCTGAGGGTCTGGGGAGACCCCAGAGTTCCTCCAGTACCAGGCCCTGTGGGTTCCCCAGGGAACAGGGCCACGGATGCAGGGGTCCAACAGCCTGGCCTTACCCCCCCCCCCCCCCCCTCCCAGTACTTTTCTGCCTGAGCAGAGCTGGACAATCCACCCTTGTCCCCAGCGGGTCTGAAGTAGGTCAGGGAGGCTGGGCCAAGCCCCTGGGGAGGGGAGTGCGTGGCAGGGGGTGCAGAGGGCCCCAGGCACCCGCCCCAGTGGCCACACCACAGGGTTGGTGCCCACCCCCTGTCCTGGTGGGACCCCAGTGTCCCCAGCCCAGGGGATGCAGGGCATTTCCCTAACCCCTCTTTGGTCTCCTGGGGGTCTCCTCTGCACCACTGGAGGCCCCACACCCCTCTTGGGAGCCGGGGTCCCATGGGAGCAGATTGGGGTGACTGAATCCTGAGGGACAGCACCCAGTATGGAGACCTGGGCACCTGGTTTTGAGGAGTGAGCTGGGTGGGAGCTGTGGGATGAGCACAAGGAATAAGGGAGGCGAGAGAGGGAATTCTCACCCCTTAATTGCAGTTAATGATTGATGAACGTGTTTACTGCAGGAGGCAAAGGTCTGGCAGTGTCAAGATGCAAGTGCAGACGCAGCATCCCCAGGGACACAGCCACAGGTAAGGGATGTCGGCCCCGATCCCGACCCCCACAGGCACCTTGCTCCATCTGGGGGGAGGTGGGGGTGTCTGCCAGCTGTGGAGCTGCCCACAGGCCCTGGCACAAGGAGGAAGACGCCGTGGTCGTGCCATGGTTTGCTCTTGGACTCCAAGCACTGCTTGGGCAGGCCCTGTTGGGCACAAGCAATGGAGCCTCCAGCCATGCCCAGGACAGGTTCCTGGGGTCCCCCAAGCACATCCACACAGTCTCCTCTGCCTGGAACTCAGTCCTGTCCTCCCATGCCGTGTCCCCAGGGAGCCTGTGCCCAGTGTGGAGTCTGGTGCTTGCTCAGCAGAGGGGACTGTCCCCACCAGCACCCCTCCTGCCCCAGTGGCTGCTCCCCAGGAGTGATTTGGGGGCCAGGCCTCAGTCTCTCAGCCACTTGTTCCCTGGTATGTGCCCACAGGCATCCTGGCAGGATGGCATGGCGCTCATTGGCGCTGCTCCCCTTCCTCCTGGCAGCAGGTAAGGACTCTTCTTGGCATCTGGCGTGGGTGGGCAGGAGGTGTTGGAGTTGCTTACAACCCCCAATACCCCTTCTCAATTCCCTGGGGGAAGCTGAGACCCCAAACCAGCTGCCTACCCCACTGGAGAGCCAGGGCAGGGCAGGGCTGGGCAGTGGGGAGAGCATGGGGGCTGCAGCTGGAAGAGAAACACGGTCTGGAGGTCTGGGATGAGCACAAGGACGTGAGGGCTGGAGACCCAAACCAGGGCTGGGAGCTGGGGCTGGAGCTGAGGAGGTGCTGCCAGACGTGGGTCTGCCGGGAGAGCCCGGCACAGCGATGGAGCTCAGCTGCCCTTCCCTGTAGTTTCAGGCAACACAGTCCCCATCTTCAACAGGACCATCTTCTATGTGCCTGAGGACCTGGAGCTGGGTGAGTAGGGCAGCCTCCAGAACGGCCTGGGTTGTCAGAAGAGTGACTGGGGGGTTCTCAGGCAGGGGCTGACACTGCCTGTGCCCCCAGGCCAGTTTGCTTTCCAGCTGGAGGCTTATGACCTGGACAATGACCCTCTCACCTACAAAATCGGAGGGACAGATGCCTTCTACTTCTCTGTCGACTCCAAATCAGGCAACGTAACACTGAGGAACTCCCTGGACCGCGAGGTGTGGGCAGAGATGGGGGCAGATGTCCCAGAGTCTGTGGGTATGGGGATGGAGGGCAGAGGCTGTGGGTCACTCCCTGGCCCCAAAACCCAGCTCCTGGAGGGAGAGTTGTCTGGGAGGAACATCCTACACAGAGGTTGGGGCTCAGCCATCCAAGGACTGAGCTCCACCTTGGCGCTGACCAAGTCCTGCCTTGTGTCCCCTCAGCTCCAGGCCAGGCTCACCATCACCGCCGGACTGTCGGATGGTGTAAATAATGAGGTGAGGGCTGGGGTGAGGCCTGGGGGGCTGCAGTGGGAAGGGAGCAGGGTCCCAGCCAGGGCCATGGACAAGGCTTGGTGGGAAGGCAGCTGGAAGTAGCTGGGTGATGCTGGCTGGCTTCAGAGCGAGGGTGGGCATAGGGTGCCAGAACTGCACCCAGCTCTGCTGGCCACCATCTCCCACACCCACCCTGTGCCCTCTCCGACACCTGGTAGGTCTCCCAAAAAATGACCATCATCGTGGAGGACCGTAATGACAACGCCCCGGTCTTCCAGAAAATGCCGTACGATGCCTTCATCCCCGAGGTACCTTCCTGGGACCTCCCAGCCCCCTCGGGCAGCAGGGCAGGGGTGCTGGGTGGCTCCTGCGGCGTGGGTGTGTCAGCAACAGGACAACAACGGGCTGGGAACTGTGTGACCCCACACCTGGGTGTGTGGTGCCGGTGTGCCTGGGTGTGGGGTCATCGATGGCACAGCTGGGAGCACTCTGAGCCAGGGCAATTCCCCGTGGGAGCCTCTGTGTCACCGCGAGACGCCGGATTGTGACAGGGACTCTGCCCTTGCAATGAGTTTCTGTTCAGGGTGTGCCCGAGCTGCCTCAGCCCAGGATAGGGTGACGCTGGATCAAGGTGTAGGTGGGGTGAGGGGCTGAGTCTGACCCCTGTCCAGCAGCTCCAGGGTTGGGGTGCAGCCCCTGCTCCCAAGGAGCCCCAGGGAGGGGAGCGAGGGGATCCAGCCTCTGCCCAGTCTGAGCAAGGGCAGCAGCTCGTCCCTGTGTGTCCCGTGGCACTGGGCAGTGCCTGCAGCCCTGCAGGGCCAGAACATCCCAGGGCAGGGCTGGCAGGGTCTGGGCACAGCGTCAGTGTCCTGCTCTCCCACCACCACCCCGCTGTGTGCCCAGAACACGACGCTGCACAGCATCATCTACACCGTGTTTGCCAAAGACAGCGACACCGGGAACGCCTCCAAAGTCAGCTACAGCATCGAGGAGGTGAGCACAGAGCATTGTGGAGTGGCCATACCATGCCCAAACCCCACCCCAGGCCACCCCTGTGGGGCTGAGGTGCAGGGGGACACAGCCAGGGCAGCTCCATGTCTCTGGGGGAGTAGGGAGGCTTTGGGTCAGAACCCAGGGGGCAATGGGTGCAAGGCTGAACAGTGGCCCAGGTGGTAGGGGGTCCCTGTGGACCAAGCCTGGCAGAGGATGGGGATTGAGCCTCCATCTCTGAAGGGACACCTCTGCTCCCTACCTTGGTGACAAAGGGCGATGTCCCCTGTTCAGGTGATCCCAGACAACACAACGAATTTCCTGCTCTTCCACATCCTGCCCAATGGGAGTGTGGTGCTCAATGGTTCACTGGACTATGCCAAGAACACGTTCTATCAGATCAAGATCCTTGCCAAGGTGGGCACCAGCCAGGCTGGGGGTGCAGGGCTGCCAGGTCAGGGGGCTGTGAGACTGACAGGTGCTGTGCTCCTCAGGACGGCGGGGGATGGCTGCACAACAACTGGACCATCCAGCAGAGCTCTGCCTACCTGTCTGTGACCATTAAAGATGTGCCCAACCTGGACCCACGGTTTCTCAATGAGCCCTACTCGGGCTCTGTGCCTGAGAACTGTGACCTGGTCAGGAGCCTGCCTGCCCCAGTGTCACGTCCCTGCTCCTGCCCCTGACCCTCTCTAGGGGCTCTGATGCCCTGAAGTGTCTGGGCCACCCCACCAGGCCTGTGGGCAGCTGGAGATGTCATAGGTCCCACCCTGATGGCTATGTCCCCACAGGGCACCACTGTGCTGACTGTCACCGCCATGGACCAAGACACAGGGGTGAATGATGAAATCTCCTACAGCATCACCAGTGAGTGATGGGGCAGAATGGAACAGGCAGGGCGTGGTGATGGAGCAGTGATGGCACAGTGGGATGAGCACGAGGGGTGGTCAGGCAGGAAGGGGGGACCCTGAAAACTGGTTCTGGGCACCCAGGCTCTGCCAGCCTGACCTGCTGGCAGAGAAAGGGCCAGGCCTGCCTTTCCCAGTGGCTGCCACTGATTCCTGCTGTCCCCTTGTCCTAGATGCCAGTGTTCCTTTTGTTATCAATGACACAACGGGCACCATCACGGTGAGTGAGCCCCTGGACCGTGAGCAGCTGCCAAGAGAGGAAGTGCTGCTGGAAGTCACGGTGAGTAGGAGGCAGCAAGGGGAGCACCATCCTCTTCCTCTCCCTGGGCCCCTCCAACCTGCTGTCCCCTCCTGCCCAGGCGCGTGAGAAGCACCCGGATATCCACGGCAAGCAGGCCCAGACCAGCACCCTGGTGACAGTCGTGGTGACTGATGTCAATGACAACAAGCCCCAGTTCTACAACTGCTCCCTGTCCAGCTGCAACTTCTCCGCCAGTGCCCAGAACAACTTCACAGGCAGCATCATAGAGCACTCCTCCTCCAGACTGCCTGTGTCCAACCTCAGCATCGTTGCCCACGACCCAGATAAGGTAGGAGCCTGTCCATGGGGCTGGGCTGTGGTGCAGGTGTCTGTCCTGGCTGCACCACTCACCCTCACTCTTGTCCCTCCCTGGCAGGGCATCAACAGCAGTTATGAACTGACCCTGCAGGGTCCGAGTGCCGCCGCCTTCACTGTGTTCCCCACAACGATTGTGGGCACAGGGGAAGTCCAGATCCTGGTGCAAAACTCATCCTTAGTGGACTACGAGCTAAGCCATGTCATGGTGGTGCAGGTGGGACTTGTAGGGCTGCTCTGTGGGGGCAGTTCCTGCTCCCTGCAGGCACTGGGGCACACTGGGGACACGGCCCTTCTCTTGCAGAGTGCAGGAGCCAAAGCAGAACAGGGCTCTGCCCTCACAGCTTGTTTGGTGCAGGGGAGCTGGGCTGGAGTGTGACAGGTCTCTCTAATGTTTGGGGACCCATGTGAGGCACAGTCTCTTCTCAATCCTGCAGATCATTGCTAATGACACGGGGAACCCCACAGACTGCTGCTCCACAGCCACTGTGACCATCGACCTCATCGACAGCAATGACCACATCCCTGAGTTCCCCCAGAGCACCTACAACCTGAGTGTGGTTGAGAACAGCCCTAATGGCACCATCATCTCCACAAACATCACGGTCAGGCACTGAGCAGGGAGTGGGCACAGCTTACAGCCCCCAAGCAGGGCTCTGGGCACACCTGGCACTTCTAGCACAGCTTGTGCTGAGGGCACTGATCTCTTCATGCACACAGGAAGGAGTCAGGGCCAATGGTCACTCAGGGGTGGGACCCCTTGCCTATCAGGGCCACATTTTTGGAGTGCTCACTGCCAGCAGCCACTGCCCTAGACTCATCACTGCTCTGAGGGCTGAAACAGATCGACCAGATGCTTCCTTTTGTCTTTCAGGCCTATGATCCAGACAGCGGCGTCCTGGGCCAGATCACCTACCAGCTGCTCCCGGAGAGCATGTACGTAAGGGCAGAGCCAGCCACAACCAGGGCACCCTCCTGGAGAGGGGGCTGAGTCCCAGTGATGGCTCTGTGTGTGCCACAGCCGTGAAATCTTTGCCGTGAATGCCACAACGGGGGCGCTGCTGGTGTACAACGGGAGCTTGCTGGACCGGGAGATTCGCTCCATCTACTACGCCAACCTCCAGGCCAAGGATGGCGGCAACCTGGTGGGCACTACGGTGCTGGAGATCACCGTGCTGGACGCCAATGACATGGCACCCATCATCATTGGCTCCTACTTCATCTCGGTGGAAGAGGGGCAGAACGTCAGCACACAGATCCAGGTGTGTACCAGCAGAGGTGGAGGGGTTGACAGGGCTGTCAGAGAGGAGGGACTGTCCCCGAGGTGCCCGACAGCCCCATTCCAAACGCTGACCTTTTCAGGCCATTGACAACGACCAGCCAGGCAGCCTCAACAGCAAATTGGGCTTCAAGATCTTGCCAGGACTGTTCAGCAACAACTTTACCATCAATGAAGACACAGGTGAGATGCACAGCAAGGAGCCACTGGACCGCGAGGCCTTGGAAGATGAGCGTGGACAGATGGTGGTTACAGTGGAGGTGTATGACCACGGCGAGCCACAGCTGAGAACCACGGTGAACGTCACCATCACCGTGGGGGTGAGCCCTGGGCACAAGCAGGGACGTGCTGGGGCAGGCTGGGGCTTGGAACTGGGATGGATGGGCAGGGCGGGGACGCAGAATCCCTGGCTGTGGCAGAGGTGCCATGTCTCCAGGCTTTCTGTGGGGGCAGAGTGAATAGTTGATGCAGGGAGGCAGGAGAGGGCTTGTGTAGCTCCTGCCTGTGGGCAGGCAGGTGCCCACACTCCTGTCCCCAGCCAGCTGTGGGGAATGCTGTTTCCTGGAAGAGCTACAGCCATGGGCTTTGTCTCCTGCAGGACCTGAATGACAACATTCCCATGTTCCTCAACCAGTCCTATGAGTTCTCAGTCTTTGAGAAGGAAGACTCTTCAGGTAGAAGTAGCATGGCCAGGCTTGTGGAACCAGCAGTGGCCCTGAGTTAGTGCCCACTGCCCACTGAGTGTCTGTCTCTACCTGCAGCGCCCTTCGTGGGTGAGGTGAAGGCCACAGATGCCGACCGGACAGAGATCAATTCCCGCATTTCATTCCGACTTGAAAGAGGCGACGGCTTCAACAACTTCTTGATCCGCTCATCCCGCCTGGGGCCAGGGATCTACAGCGGGCAGCTGTCCCTAGACCCTAACGTGCCCCTGGATTACGACACCCTGAAGCCAAAGTTCTTCAACTTGACAGTGCTGGCGGAGAACACAGCCGCAGACAACGCAGGGGACAAGGCCACTGTCTCAGTGATAGTCCACGTCCTAGATGTCAATGACGAGTCCCCCACCATCCTGCAAGCCTCACTGCAGGACGTGTCGGTGGCTGAGAACGGGACGCAGCAGGGTGTGATCCACACGCTGCACGCCTCGGACCCCGACACCAACAATTCCCTGGTCTTCGAGGAACTGGCGGTCGCCTGCTTCAAGGGGGACAGCAGCGCTGAGGACGTGTGCTGTGACTGGTTCGTGCTGGCACCCAACGGCTCGGTGCTGGTGAACAGCTCAGACATTGACTACGAGGTGTGTGACAGGGTCCTGCTCACGCTGCGGGCTGAGGACCTGTACACTGAGAAGGGCAACCGCTACAGCCAGAACGGTACGGCCCCCACTGCCCACTCCTTCCACCACCACTGGGCATGGCAGCTGCTGGGACCTGCCTCTCCCAGCTCCCACGAGAAGCTGTGGGCAGCAGGGTGGGACCTGGGTGGTTTGGCTACAGAGGGAGGGTATCCCCAGCTCTTTTGGTCCCTGCCACAGGAACCTGAACCTGCTGGGAGGACAGGGCTCCCAGGAAGCAGAGCTGCAGGGCTGCTCTGTTGGTGACCGGAGCTCTGCTTTTGGGACATTTGCAGAAACCCTGAGGATCATCATTACTGATGTGAATGACAACACGCCAGTTTTTGAGGCCATCTCAGAGACTTTTGGTGAGCAGCTGGGGTTGGCACATCACATGGGCTCCTCACTGCACCCACACATGCCCTGCCACACTCACCGGCAGCGAGGATCTTCCCCGAGCCTGGGGCAGGGCTATGGCTGGTGCAGGGGCCAGGCTGGAGTTACTCAGTGCTTTCCGTGAAGGCTGTGGGGCCAAGGGCAGCGGGGGGTGCTTGGAACCCTGGGGCTGTGTGGGCATGGGGCCTGCAGCAAGTCTGGCTGCTCACCAGCATGACTGCACCATCCGTCTGTCTGTCCCTGGCAGTGGTTGTCCCCGAAATCGCTCCTGTGGACCTGCAAGTGGCTACTGTGAAGGTGAGGAGCTGCCTGCCTGTATCTGTCAATCTGTGGAGCCTTGTTCACCTGTCCCCACTGTGGGCAGGCAGGGGCTATTCCCTCCCGTGCTCCTGCCACGCTCTGTCTCTGCAGGCCACAGATGCTGACTCAGGGCGGGGGGGAGCCATCACCTTCTCCATTGTCAGTGTGGTGCTTGTGGAGGACAGCGGGGTCAGTCAGCCCTTCGACAACCTCTTCAGGGTGTTGACAACGTTTGACAAGGACATCTACATCGGAAATATCCGGTGAGGCCATGGGTCTGGGCCAGGGTAGGGGGATGCAGTTCAGCTCCTGCCTGCTGCAGGGCCAGCACGACTGGAAAGGGGACAAAGCCTTTCTGGAGTCCTGCCTGGACATGGAGGTGGGATGGAGCTCGAGGAGTGGCAGTGCCATCCTGGGTGCATCCTGTGCAGCCCAGTGGGATGGCTGATGTCCCTGTCCTCACAGCGTGGCCAGCAACCTCGATAAATCCCTGAAGGGGCAGTACAAGGTGACAGTGGAGGCTCGGGACGGTGAGGAACCAGTGCACACAGCACAGACTGTGCTGAATGTGAGTGTCACCCCCATCCCCTGCCCAGCACTCCACACATCCAGCCCAGCCCTGCTCACCCCTGCTCCCCACACACAGATCTTCACGGTGGATCAGAGCTACCGCGTTCGGCTCCAGTTCGTGTTAACGGTGGAAGAAGTCCAGAGGAACTCCGAAAATATTGAATTGTAAGGGGTGCTGGGCCAGAGCAGGGGGTGCATGGCTGGACACATTGGCTGTGTCTCTCAGCTTCATGGACTGTGAGCGAGGTGGGCCAGGCAGGTCCCCACCACAGGAGGGGGCTTCAGGGGGTCCATCTGCTTCCTGTGCCTGTGAACAGAACAGCAGGATGTCCAGTCCAGCTTCCCCCCTCTCTCTTGTTCCTAGGACCCTGACCACCGTGACCAAGGCAGCAGTCTACGTGGTGGGCATCCACAGAGTGAAGGACACCCGTGACACCCAGTGAGTGGTGGTGGGGCAGGGGACACGGTGGTGGCATCAGGGGTGTCACCCTGGGGCAGGGCACCACGCCCTGCACCCCAGCACCACACTCCCCCCATCTCTCTGGTTCTGCAGGGTGGAGGTCAAGTCAGTGATGGAGGCCTACTTCGTGTACAGCAATGGCACTGCCCTGGACGTCAACGACGTGAGCATGTGGGTGCTGGGGCTGTGCACGGGCACTGCCACGTGCTGGAACCAGCCCAGCTCCTCACGCCTCCGCTTTCCTTGGCAGACTCATCCAGTCCGACCCGCTGGGCTTGGCTGAGCTGGTGAAACTGGGCCTGGCTGTCATTGTGAGTGGGGCCAGACAAGGGGCACAGGGAGAGGGCAACAACCCCCGTGGGGCTGGCTGGGGGGTTCCACTGGCTGGAACTGTGCCCTCACCCCTGCTCTGTGCCAGGGCCCCGGGGAGGTGACAAAGCCCACCAAGGAGACAGAGCTGATTGGCATTGTCGCAGGATTGGCAGCATTCCTGCTCATCTTCATACTCATCATGACCCTGGTTTTGGTACTCACCACCAGGAGGTACCGTACTGCCTGCACCCCCTCCTACCGCCCCCCACCACCCCCATNTGCCCACCCCATCCCACAGCCGTGCTCCCCCTGCCCCTCTCACCCACCCCATCCCTGGGCTTTGCAGCTACAAGAGGAAGCTGAGTGCGATGAAGGCTCTGAAGGTGGCCACGACGTTCAACCCTGCCACAGCACAGCAGGGAGCTGGCATCCCCGGGACCAACCAGTACAACGCCGAGGGGTGAGTGGGGGGCTCTCTGCAGCAGGTGGGGAGAGACCAGGCATGTCCCCCTATGCTGCAGAGCCCCGAGGGGCAGCACTTACCCGCCACCCATCCCTGACCAGGGCCAACCCCATGCTGAACCGCCCGCTTGATCCCTCCCACGACCTGGGCTTCCACGAGGACTCCATCTCTGTGACCAGGTGAGCTCTGTGGGCAGGCCCCAAAGGCCACAGACTGCCACCTTATACCTCACTTCTCCAGTGTCTGGGTCCTCTTCTACCTCCTACCCTCCACTCTCCACAGCATGAATTCCCTGGATGAAAATACAGTAAATGCACCAGCGGATGACAACTTTGAGGTCAAGGTAAGTGTGCAAAGAGCTGCCAGTGCTCGGCAGCAGGAGTCCTGACAGAGCACCCTGTATCCTCTTCTCTCTGCCATGGTCCCCGGGGCCTCATGGACCCCTTGTGTCCCTTACTCTGCATCCCTCAACAGCCCCCAGCTCCTGGGAAGGACGGGTGTCCCTGCCCTGCATCTCTGTCCCCATCCCTTCTGACCACACTCTCCTCCTGCAGCAGGTCCAAATGCGGCCGACAGACCCCAATGACAAGGAGGTGCTGGTGGCTGCCCTGAACCTGAAGGAGCCCACCAAAATAGCATATATCAACACCACCTTCACCACCACGGACTTGTGAGCGTGCTCACGGGGTGCAACGGGGCCGGAGCGGGACTCGGGCAGCTGCTTTGGTGGTGATACGTTCAGTGTCTGGCAATAAAACTGTTCCACGGGGGTCACGGCATCCTGTGGTCATCGGCCCATCTGCCTGGGGGGCTCACTCAGCTTGGAGTCATCTCTCTCAGCATGAAGTGCTGGTTTGGGGCCAGCTGGTGTCAGAGGGGAGGTGCTACCGTGGGGCTCAGCCTGGCTTCTTGTCCCCAGGACCCTCTCTGCCCTGGGGGAGGGAGGTGCAGGCAGCCCCGCAGAGGTTTGTGCAAGGTTTTATTACCCAACATCCACGTTGACAGATTGGTCCTCCCGCCCCTTCCTCCC
>VZTJ01000996.1:1013473-1025633 GCA_013397795.1 Orthonyx spaldingii | reverse complement strand
GCAGCGGCGGCGAGCATGCGTGGGGCGGCGGCGGCGGGGGCGGTACCGTGCCCCGGGCCGCTCCCCCCGGCTGCCGCCCGCCCCGGCGCCCCCAGCAGCGGTGGGGAGGCGAGGGACAGCCGGCTGCCGCGCGGGGAGCGGGGGTGCCGGCACACCGCATCCCCCCCGGTGTCATCGCTGTCACAACAACGGCCCGCCCGGGGAGCCCCCCATGGTCCCACAGCCCCCCGGGTACCAAAGCATCCCCACCCCGCCTGCCCCAGGGACGAGCATCCCGGCACTTCCCGTTGCGCTCGGGCATAGCAGGACACAGGGCCGGGACCGGGGGAGTCAGAGGGTCCCAAACCCGAGCATAGGTCCCGTGGGTGGGGGTGACAGCAACACAGAGCCCGGTCCCCCTCCTACCTGATGATGGAGACGGCCGCTTCCCTCCCAGGCATTACCGGGGAGGGGGCTGCACCCCGGTCAGCCCGAGGGACCGGGACAGGGTGCCAGCGTGGCGGGATGGAGATGGGCTCCCGAGTACCCCTCTTCCGAGGCTGGGAGAGGACGGGGAGGGAAGAATGGTCCCGTCTCGCTCCCGGCAGCGCTTGCCTCTGCTCTCGGGCTCAGGCTTTGTCTAACTCCTTCCCACGCACTCCCGCTCGCGCTGCGGGGGGGAAGGCGGCCTGCTCGCCTCACCTGCATCCCTGCATCCCCCCCAAAAACCTCCAGCATACCCCCCCAGCTTCCCACTGCCCCTCATCACCCTATGGGACCAGTGTCCCTTGCCTGTCCCAGGGATGTCAGCACAGACACCGGAGCTATAGATCTACAGGGTCCAGGGGGTGGGTGCTAAGGTTAGACAGGGTTCCCCACCTTGGAGTTAACGTTAGCACCGGTCCCCCAGCCCTATAGATCCATAGGGTAAGGCTGGTTCCATGGGAGCTGGCACACCTGGTTGCTTGGAGACAAGGGAGGTTGGAAATGCTTCTTTCAGTAAACAGCCAGCCTGGAACAAAACCCCAAAGGCTAAAAATAGGGAGGCAGGATATGGAAATTAAATAAAAATCCTTGCCCCCCTCCCTCCCTGGGGCACAGTGAGGCACCCCAGTGTCACCGCCGGGAACTCCAGTGGATGGCTGGAGTGGCTGGAGCAGGGGGTGTATCCCTGCACCCATCAGTGTGTGTCCCCCTCAAGGTGTTTGTCTCCACACTTGGTCCTGGTGCTGGTCCCAGTCCTGCAGCATTGACTGGACCCGATTGCGTGCCTGCAGTGGTGGGGGAACTAACTCGGTGTGAGGCAGAGTTGTGGGGTTACACCCCATGGTGCCCGGTGTGGGATCAGACCCAGTCCCGGCCCATTCCCTTTCGGGTCCAAGCGACACCACGGACTGGGGCAAGTCGTGGCAGAGGAGGGGACAAACGCCCCGTGGCCTCTGGCTGGGACTTTCCCGCAGGCAGGAGACTGCGGGGTCACATCCTGCTGCCATTTGCTTCCACCTGCCGCTCTCACCTCCGCCGGCAGCGTCTCTCCCCATCCCCATCGGCATCTTGCCACCAGCGTGTCCCCGTCCCACCAGAGCTGGCCGTGGGGGTTGGGGGGGGGAATCATGGGGAGCATCCTCCCCTCCCCGCAGGCAGCCTTCATCCCAGGCTGGCTGCCTCCTCCTCCTCCTCTCCCCGCCCGGGCACCTCAGGGCTGGCAGGAGAACAATAGCGAGGAGGATGAGTAAGATGGTCCCCATCGCCTTGGCAACGCACTCCCGCGCTGCCGGCTCGGGAGGAGCCAGGCAGCTGCCTGAAAAGCGCCTTCTCCCTCGGCGGAGGGGGTGCTGGCGCAGGTAGCGCGGCACCCCCTCCCCGGGCGCCGTGGCCCACCTCCCACGCCGCACGGGCAGCGCCACGTGAACGCGCACCGGGCTCCCCCGCAGCCGCCGGAGCCCGCACACGCCGGAGCGGGCAGCGTGTGCTCCACGGCTCCACGGCTCTCCGGTGCCCGGTGGTACCAGGGAGCGGTGGGACGCAGCTGGCAGGGGCTGGTTGGGGATGTGATCCGTGCCCGGGGTGAAGGCGAGGGGTTTGCCATGACCTCGCACAGCCGCGGCCTCTCGCAGCCGCGTCACCTTCACGCACGGCTGCCCACGGTATCGGTATCGGCGGGCAGAGGTGTCGGGTGAGGAGTTGGCACTCCTCTGGTGGGGTGTTGGCAAGTGGCAGTGGCAGGGGATGCCCAGGGGCACCATCGTCCAGTCTCCAGCCACAGCCGTGCTTCCCGCACTGTCACCCAAGTCATGTCACCAGCAGGAGGACCCTGAGCGTGCCCAGAGCTGCGAGTGCCTTGGGGGGACAAGGATGTTACCCAGAGATCCAAAAGCACCCTAAAACCAGCACTGTTTTCCCAGCTGCCTTGGTGTGGATATCCTGGGGGGTATCTGATCCCTGTCAGTATCCTGTGTCCCAGGTGCCCCAAAATACAGCCCCTGCCTCAGCACTGTGGGATGGGAGAACACTGCATGCAGGACACTGCAGCCTGGGGGCCGAGAACATCATCCAGGACACTCCCGGGTACAGACAGGGATATGGACCCAGGGCCAGCTGGGGCAGAGGCAGGGACAGGAGCACAGACAGGCCCAGCTCTGCCAGCTGCCCTGTGCCACTGAGGAGGACCTGAGCACGGCATCAATCACCCATGAGAGCTGGGTAGTTACACTGGGGAACAACCCAGTCACACATTTGATCTCTCAGCACGGGAAGAGGGAGAGCTGTGGAAAAGAACCAACACAGAGAATCATATAATCAATGAATGGTTTGGGTTGGAAGGGATCTTAAAGGTCATCTAGTTTCAAGCCCCTGCCATGGAGAGGGACACCTTCCACTATCCCAGGTTGCTCAGAGTCCCATCCAACCTGACCTTGAACAGTTCGAGGGATGAGGCAGCCACAGCTTCTCTGGGCAACCTGTGTCAGGGCCTCACCACCCTCAGAGGGAAGAATTTCTTTCTAATATTTAATCTAAATCTACCACTCTTCACATTCCCCCTTGTCCTATCACTCCACTCCATTGTAAAAAGTCCCTTGCCAGCTCTCCCATCCCATCTCCATAGCAGAGGTGCTCCTGCCCTCTGATCATCAATACAATCATCTATCACAACCAGATGCTGCTGTTCCAGAAAAGCAAAAGCGTTTCCTACAGTGCCTCTGTGCCTTTGTGATAGAGAAACAGGGGCCCTTCACTTCTTCTCTCTCCTTTCCCAGGGGTTGGTTTCAGCAGCTCAGTCCATGTCAATGAAGTGAAAGCCCTGGCTGCACTAAGAACACACAAATGCACCATAGTGGGTACGTACAAAGGGAACATAAAACACTTGGGCATGGGATGGGGGTGTGAGTCAGAGAAACTCATTAGGTGCTGTGAAAATCAGAAGGTCTTTGGAAGTGCAGGATGCTCCTCTGGGCACAAATGTGTGAGGGCATGTCTCGCTGCAGAACACGCCACTGGCAGCCCGGGATGTTGGTGTTAATCAGGAAGTGTCAAGCATCGTGCTCCTCAGATGCAGTCGCTGTGCCTGGGTTGTCATGGATTCAGATCTGGCTGGTGGCATTTGTGGCAGGCTCAGGGTTCATATCCTGTCCTGCCTTCATCTGTACTCTGCAGAGACTTCGTGGCAGTACCAGGGAGCCATGTGTGGCGTGGGGAAGCGGTGGCCCCTTGCCTGGATTCACCAACACAGTCACGATTGCCACAGTCATTTCCTCCCCCTGGGGAGCAGGTGAGCTGGCAGAGAACATCTGTCTGCCTTACCCAGCCTCTTCCAGATGTTCCTTTTTGTGTTGCCATGGTGGGTGTGAGGATCAATCCAAGGAAATACTGGGTGAGTTCACTCCTCGTTTCCCTGCCGACAGCCCATAACTCACGCTCCATTTGCACAGCCCTCCCTCTCCCTGCGTATCACAGCGATGTGCTCTGACGAGTGGGGGGAGACGTTTGTAGTGAGTAACACTCACCCAGCCACTGTGAAAAGCAGCTTGGGCCGGGGAGAGGGGGGTGAACTCTGGTTTATGGGTCGGTGCATCTGGCTGGAGACACGCTGAGGGAGCCCGGAGTGGAGATGCTCCCACCACTGCCTGCTGTGCTGGGGGAAGGGGCAAATCAGCAAGGGCTTAGAAGGGCAGCGAGCAAAGGGAGCAGGAGTTCACACATCTCTTTTTTCCATTCCAGGGTCGCAGCTGCTGTGACTAAACTCCCTGGAGCCGTCAGGCAGGGCAGGGCAGCTGCCGGATGCTGCACTGAGGCTCTGTGATTTTTCCTAGGGCCTGTAGTAACAACTGTGTTTTGTTGTTCTTGCACAGGAACATGAGCTCCAGAAAATAACAAGGCCTTTTACTGTGGAAAAGGCCAAGAAGGAGTTTGTAGGTGGTGGTTTTGTCCTGGCTCTGCCAGCAGTGTGTGCTGGCAGTCAGGAGAGCAGACAGCAGCTGCCTGGCCAGGCAGATACAGAGGCTGCCACCACCACTGCCTGTCACTGCCCCCGTGCTCCACTGGCCCTTCACACTTTGCTTCGCCTGCACTGAGAATTTGGAGTAAAGGGACCCTCAGGCTGGTCCTCCTGCTGGGCAGGGGCCTCACTTGGGCATTATCCTGCATTCCCACTGGCCTCAGACTCAGGGAGGAGTGAAGGTTTCTCCTGCCTCAGCATGTGACACAGAGCTCAGTGAGTGCTGGTCACAAGGCAGAGACCTCTACACTCCCTCTTGGCAAGGGCCAAAGCAAAGACCCTGGGAAAGCCGAAGCCATTCATGCCTGAGGGAAGCTGGGGTGGCCCTGGGATTTGGTCAGGGGTCTCCTCGGTGTGTCCAAGAGCATGACCAGCCCATGGAAATCACTCAGTTGTAGATATGCTTTGGTTGGAGCTCAGCAAATGAGTTGCAAGACAAGATGTGACTGATTTTTCTACCTCCACAGGGCCTGGGATTGATGTGCTGGCCCCTGATGTCAGTACCTGGGGAGTGGGAGATGTCCTGGATAGCAAACATCTACACCCACACGGTGGGGCACTGGGTAAACTCTGATAGCACCAGTTTGGAGCCTGAGAGCTCGGTGGGACCCTGAGGGTACCAGCACTGCAATTTCCCCTCTCCTCACAGGAAGGACCTTCTCACTCTTCCCTGCAGACCAGGTCCAGCTCACAACTGCGGTGAGGTGCTTCCCCCTGCTGTAACTCCAGGAGCTCCTGCTCTTGGCCAGGCACTGCTGCCCAGATCCAGAGCTCGCAGCTGCCCATTCCTGAGGCCATTGCCAGGGAGGAATAAACTGGAAACCACACAGCTGAAAATCCTGTCTGCAGCTGGCACTCTGTGTATCCCTGCAAACCCTCTCTCCCCAAAGCAGTTCCCTCCCCCGGGGAAGAGGCTTTGAACCAAGGCTGCACCCTGAGCTGCTGCCTGCAGTGCCCTCGGGAATGGCGCTGTCTTTGCTGATCCCTTTTCTTTCCACACATCCTTCTGCTTCGCTGATACATCAGAGAATGAGACAGCTGAAGACCTTGGATACTACATTGATAGTTTTGCTGCATTTTGGGACTGGTTCTGCAGTGTTAGTTTTGCTTTTAGGAGCTGTACCAAGGTGGTCAGTGCTTGGGGGCAAACAGTGGAAAATCCTCTGTCCCACTAGGCAGAGGGGAGCTCCCCCATGGCCCTGCTGTGTGCTGATGCCGTGGCAGCAAATCGCACTCCCTCCACGTGAGATGCAGGACTGCTCAGATAGTGCCTGGGTGCTGCGTGGTGCCCACCAAAGGTCTGTTTCTCACTGGATCTGTTTTCTATCGGGATTGGTTTTAGGAACTGAACAGCATGCTGCGCTTGGAACATCGCGTCCAGGAGCTCTGGAGGTGATAAAGACAGGATGAGCTGGAAGATGAGCAGACTCTGCTTTTCACTACCCTCTCACCAGCCAAGGAGATCTCTGTTCTGCCAGGTCCTAGTCTCTATCCAGCCAAAACATTCACCAAGAACAGCTACGCTGAGGTTTCTCTTTGTGCTTTTCAGCAAAAGCTCCTGAGAGGGAGCTATTACCAGCACAGAGGGTCAGATTAAATGTTTGTCCCCACAACTTCTCTCTCCTCACACCATCTCTGCTCCGTGTCACTGTGGGGCTTTGGTAAAGTGGGCTGAACACCTGCACAAGTCTGGTGCCTGCTATATCTGTGTGGGGGACACAGAGCCATTTACAACTCCAGAGGGATCAACACCAAGGCACTATAAGACTACAAGCAGCTGAGTTGAGCCCAGGCATCCCAGCCCCTGTTCTCAAAGGGGTGGTGGTCAGTGCCTGTCTCTGAAATGCCCCCAGAGAAGGTGGCTGCCCCCTGTGTCCTACAGAGCCCAGCCCTGACGGCTGTGCTTAACACTGCCAGGCTGGGATCAACAGGACTCTCCTGCACATTCCAGGACCACAGCACCATAGCTGGTTTTCCAAAAACAGGTCCCTATCATAGCAGCATCCTGGAGATGTCTCACAACACCCTCATCCCTGCCACTGTTGAGAATCAGCTCAGGAGGGAGAGCATATACCCCAGAGCAAGCAAACATACAGGGTGCTCATGCCACATGCTCCTGACAGGCCCTGCCCTGGTGTGTGAGCGGCAGCAGTGCGGCTGAACCTTGGCTTTAGGAATTCAGCAGCCCAGGAAGGTGCCACAGCACCACACTGACATCTTGCCTGCTGTGCCAGAGGGATGGAGCACGAGGTGGAGGTGGCAGGTTACATAATTTGAGGGAAGGAAAGCCCAAGCCCTTGGATTGTTGGAGTGACCTTGCCTGGCTCTTCTGCATCCTCGGTCTTCGTTGTTCTATCAGATCTTCCCCCAGGGCAGAGGAGATGATGCTCTCAAAGGTACTGGGGTATCACCGTGTTGGCACTGAAAATCATGGGCAGCAGAAAAAAGTGAGCAAAGCAGGGGACTGCTACAAATACCAGCTTCCTCCCACCACTGTGTTCAGGACTGTCCCACACCATGGAACAGTCAGCCGAGGTACCTGAGGGCTCTTTGCCTCACCCATCCTTGTTCTTGGGCTCTTTGCCTTGCTACAGAGGCCCTGGGCTCTATTTGAGGGGTTCCCACCTGTGGCACCCCATCACAGCTCCTGGCAGGTCAGCACAAGGCCTGGGTTCATCTTCCCAGCAGTGACTCCATCCCCCTTGGATAAAGCCTCATGCTCAGCAGTGCTTTTTGTTGCTGCTGGGTCCCTGTCCCTCTCTCTGTTCCCACAAACCTGTGTACCCCATTTCCAGGGTTGTGCCTGGTGCTCACATGTGGCACAGCCTGCACCCTCCTCATGGGGACCTCTGCCCCCCCTTGCCCCCAGACCCTCCTGGAACACACCAACCTCACAGCTCTCCCCTGTCTAGAAAATCAGGTGTTTCACTGTGGACAGTGAGGTCAGTGCACCTACAGACACAGCACCCAGGGGAGCTGCCCCAGTGAGGGTCACAGCCCTGGAGACACCCTGCTTTCTGTAAGGGGTTGGTGTGAGGAAGTTCTCTCCCTGCTCTCTGGCTTCCAGCTCTCCCAGGCAGGGCCTGTTTTCCCCCACACTGCCTCTGCCCCAGCCCCCTTGCAGCCTCCCGGGCACTGGGGCAAGCCATGCTGCTGCTGCCTGGGTCTGCTTGCCCATGGATGGCAGAATTGGACCAGGGAAGGTAAAAATGTTCTAGGGGAGCAGCCATCCAGCCCCTAAAGAGCTGTCTTGGTCCTTCCAATAACACACAGCGGGTGTTAGGAGCACTGCTGCAAGCAGAGCCAGGGCAGGATTTGCTGGCATCAGCAAACCTGTTGTGTGTCCGTGCTGACTGCTGCAGCTTCACTCCTCGCTGGCAAAGCTGGCCAGCCAGCACAGGTGGGGGATCTAATCTGATATTCACGGCAGGGAAGCTCAGCTCAGCCTCTCACCCCAGCTCATGCTGCAGTCAAGGGGCTGGAGGCAGACTGCGGACCCAGGCTGGGTTGGTGGTCCTGCCCTGGGAGAGCTGAAGACCCAAGGACTGCGCTGTGGGGTGGGCACAGGGCTCCCTGCCGTGGTGGACATCCCACAGCCCTGTGTGACACCCACCTGCCCTTCAGATGGTCGCACTGCATCTGAGCAAGCTGTGGGTGCCAGCCACATCCTCAGTCCCTTGAGGGGAGCAGAGGGATGTAGGAAGGGGGGAACCAGTGCTGGAGCCCAGGGCTGTGTCTACCCTCATCCTGGCTTGTGGTCCTCAGCCCCACAGGGCTCCCTGCAGATGCAAAGCCCTGCAGACAGGCAGGTGGTATGGGGACACTGCCTGCACCCCAAGTCTCAGGCAGAGCCTGGCTGGAGGCCCAGGGCACAGTGACCTGCTGTGACGCAGCAGCCAGAAAGGCATCTTGTCCTCATGAGCAACCAGTCCTGCCCACTCCCCCAGTGCCAGCCCCATTCCTCTTCCCAAAACTACTCCTGCCACCAAAGCACAGGGCCAACCCCTCCCCAGGGACCCCACAACCAGGACCAGGGGGCTACAGACAAGAGTTGGCTTTATTCACGGACACGGGGGCAGCTGTGTCACTGGCAGCTGCCCTCGTATTGCACATCCAGCGACGGGGGAATATCCATGCCACGTCACAACACAGCGTCGGCACTATGGGACCTCGGGGGGGGCGCGGGCACCGTCACCACCCAGCAGGCTGGGGAGCGGGCTTGGGCGCCAAGGGTTCACAAAGGCAAAAGACCCGTCCACCCATAGATAGAGAGAGAGATATAGATATAAAAAAAAATAGTTCCACGATGACCAGAGCAGAACCACAGGGACACGCGTGCAAGCGAAATGTACAGCAGCCCGCGAGCAGGTAAACATGCTTTGTACACACACAGACACGCCGGGACGCAGCCGGGGTTTATGGCGCTGGGAGGGAGACAGAGCCATAAACCCGGGCCTCACACACACGCTCACACGCACACGCTCACACGCCAGCCCCTGCGGGCAGCGCCTGCGGCTCGGGCACGCGCCGGGGCTCGGGGGCTTGGACACAGCGGGTGTTTCTCACTGCTAGACATGTTATGGAGACACGGACACGGTCCCTTGGAACGGAACTGGAGGAAGAACTCGTGAGCGAACGGGGCAGGGGCACCCCTGCTCCTCCCCGGCAAGCAGGCACCGGCCGGGGCCGGCTGGGGAGGAGCAGGGGGCTACCGGCGGTTCGTTGTGCTGCTGGTGGAAGAGGCAAGGATGGGGGTCCATTATGCCTCTGGCTCATATTCCTGGTATTCCTCCTGCGGGATGGGGAAGGAAAGGGCCAATGAGAGAGTCCAGGTGAGGCATAGAGCCCCTCTCTTCTCTAGCCCAACAGCAGCTTTGCTCTGGACAGTGCACTGATCACTGTCACACTGTGCCCACTGTGCCACCCTGTCCACTCACTCACCTGTGGGGGTTCCTCGTAGTTCTCCCCCTCTGGCTCCAGCAGCGGCTCGACCAGTGGCTCCTCCACAGCCTCCTGGGCCACCTCCTCTGCCTGAGAGTGAAGCAGGAGGTCAGTCCCACACACACAACTCCCCACACGGCACCCACCCGCCCTGCCCCTGCCAGACCAGCAATGCACACGGGATACAAGGGGCTCCACGGGGAGCCAGCGGCACCCTCGGCACACAGCAGCCCACCTAGCTGGGAGGTGACATGCACAGGTCTGCAGGAGCAGGGGTTGTGCATGTATGTCCCTGCAGTGCTCCCAGCCCCAGCCGCGGGCAGGCAGTGAGTGCTGGCACCACGTGGGTCTCCACAGCCTCCAGGCGCTGGCAGGGCTGCAGGAGCATCCCTGGCAGGGGAGGGCGGTGCTGGGTAACCCCTCCCCGGGGCTGGCAGGCGGGAAAGGGGGGCAGCCGATCCCCCTGTGCAGCGGCGGCGGTGGCCTCATTTCTTCAGCTGATGCTATTTTGGGCTAAGCTGGAAGCCAACGGCTCATGGGGCGGCGAGCTGGAAGCCGCTGCCCCTCCCGCAGCTGTCAGGTCACCTCGCAGCCGCTGGAGCGATGCGCCCGTGGCCCTCGCCGTCGGCCGCCATGGCAGGGCCCGAGCGCGCACACGTCCGCACGCACCGCGCACGCGGCCGCGCACGATGCCCGTCCGGCCTGGGCACAGCGAGACCACCTGGGCACCCTCGTGCTCCCTCCTCCGGGACTGGGGAAGAGCCCAGGAGCTCTCCGCCAAACCGGGGATGTGCCGGGCATGGCAGTGGCTGGGCACTCTCACCTTCAGGTCCGCAGGGAACTCCTCCTTCTTCACCAGCCCGGTGGCCGCTGCGATGTTGCCGGCACCGGAGAACGCGGCTTCGCCCAGCTGGGATGCCTGCTCCTTCGCTTTCTCAGCCACTGCAAGAGCCGGCGGTGCCCATCAGTGCCCTCCCCGTGCCAAAAGGGGTGCCCAGCTGTGGCTTCATGCCCTGCACCACCCGGGGGGGGCGGGGAGCTGGCAGGGAGATGCTGGGCAGGATCAGGCTTTTCCCGCTTCCTTGCCCTGGCAGGGAGGGGAGGGGGCCATGACACTGCTCTGCAGCTGGGCAAGGAGTGTGAGCAGCCACCGCAAATCCTTGGTTGCCGGCCCTGTTATATAAGAGGCTTTAGCAGAGTGACATCAGCCCCTCAATTAGCCTCTGATCTCGTTAGTGTGGCCACGCTCTCAGGGCCAGAGGGGTACCGCGGCAGGGAGACAGAGGGACCGTACCTGAGGTTACGCCTTGCACCACACCTTGGGTTTTACTCCCTGAGGGTAGAAAGAGACAGAGATCGGGTTAGAGGGACCGACAGCCAAGCTCTGACATGAGCCATGCCTGGGACCCTGGCAGGGCTCTGAGCCAGGACAGCATCCTGTCCACACCCCACGCCAGGGCACCTGGGGGGCTGAGAGCTTGCCTGGCTCCCCTCAAGCCTCCTCTTGTCCCTGCAGGAGCCAGAACTGGGGCAGCACAGGGCCACCACTGCATGCCAGGCAGGGCAGAGACCGCAGGGCCCAGCCAGGCAGGGCGAATGCTGAGGAGAACCTCCCACGGGATCCAAACCTAGAGCTGGTGCCAACAGAGCATGGGAAGCCCCACAGCTGGAGTGCCCAGAGCTGGGTGCTGCTGCTGGCTGTGCCAACCCTGCCAGGCTCCCTGGAGCAGAGTGACACCCAGGATGTCCCACGGAATGGGAATGGGGTGTCTGGCATGGAAGGAAAGGTTGGGGCTGGGCAGCTCCTGTAGGATGGGGCCTCGGGGCGTTCCTTGAACTGCTGGACCCCTGTCCAGCACACACACCCTGGGGAGGATGGGGGCCCAGGGCAGGCACCCAGCACTGCCCAGGGGAACACTTCTGAGGTCTCAGCTCTCCCACAGAGCTTGTGCCCTCTGGAGCAGAACAGAGCCTCAGCCCTGCGCCCCCCCCCTCCCATTGCAAGCAGGGTTGGCTTCAGCTCCCTCCCCGGGCATTCCAGCACCACAGCCAGGCACACAGACTGCCCAGGAACTGCTGCTCCTGCCAGCCATGTCTTCTAGGATCTGGCCCCGAACAGATCCCGGCCCCAAGGGGGAGCACGGAGGGACCCCTCATTCCCCAGCCGGGTGCAGGGGAGATTCTGCTGTGGGATGAGCTCCAGGGCATTGCCTCTCCAAGAGGCGCAACGCGGTCCTCACCCCCTGCCCCGAGACAGGTACATCCCAACACAGGAGTCGCCACCTCCATCATGGTCCCTCCGCTTTCCTGCCCCAGAGCATCCCAGCCATAGAGCTCAGAGACTCTCAGGCTCAAACTGGGAGCTGCAAGGGGTCCAGTCCCCGAGGGTCCCATCCCCTCAGACTGGGGACCGGTCCCCGACTCTGCTCCTGCCCGCGGAGCCCGCTCTCCCGCCCTGCAGATTCCCGGTGGGCAGCGAGGCACTGCGGGCACGGACCCTCTGCCCCGGGGCACTCCGCCGCAGGGTGGTCGCGGCGGGGAAGGCGCAGGGGAGAGGGGGAGCGGGGCCGGGGACAGTGGGGACGCGAGGGGGACGGCAGGGGGATGGGCAGGAGGACGCAAGGGCAAACGCAGGAGCAGGCAAGGGCAGGCAGAGAGGGCCGGCAGGGGCAGGCAGGGACGGACAGAGATTAGCCGGGGCTGGGGAGGCAGGGGGCAGGCAGGGGCTGGCAGGGACTGGCAGGG
>VZTJ01000996.1:1001974-1012937 GCA_013397795.1 Orthonyx spaldingii | reverse complement strand
CCCCCGGCCCTGCGCCGCCGCAGCCCCGCAGCTCCCTCCCCGCACTGCGCGGCGCCCCGGGACAGCCGCGCTCCCCATCCCCATCACTCGCCGTGATCGCACCCCACGCTGTCCTCAGGCTGTTCTGTCCTGACCCCCATCGCATCCTATCCCACCCTCTCGCTGTCGAGGCTCTTCCCGATCCTTCTCCCATCCCCTTCTGATCCCATTGCTTTCCATCTACAGGCTGCCCTTACCCCACTCCATCCTTATCGCCATCCAACTCCCTCCACATTCCACCCTGTCCCTATGCTGTTCCCATCCCCTTCTCGTCATGTCCTCTTCCCACCTCATCCCACCCCATTCCCATCCCACCGCATCCGATTCTGATCCCATCCCCTCCCTATCACATCCCTCACTCTCCCCATCACATCCTATCCCTACCCCCCAACCTGATGCTATCCCACCCTCTCTCTGTACCACCCTGCCCTGCCCATATCACATCGTGGTCCCCACACATGGTCCCCAACTTACACCATTCTACTCCCTCATCCTGATCCCATCCCGTTCTGAGCCCCTGCCCTCATCCCCCAACTCCCTGCCCTAGAGAGAGATCCCTCATCTCTCTGCTCCCCAGGAGGGGTGGGTCTAGCACCCTCTACCCAGGACACCGCCCTCCCACCCCTCCAGCTGCAGCTGGGATAGCTCCTCATCCCACCTGCCTGTGGGTACTTAAGAGCCAGAGGCAGAGCAGGGGAGCCTGTGCTGGTCAGGATGGCTACAGGGGAGCAGGTGGTTGCTTGCCCTGTGGGCTGGGGAGGCTGTAGGGCACAGCCAACCCTTGGGACACCACTTGTGGGAGGCAGAAGGGCAGCTGCAGGCTCCCTGCTGGGGTGGTCATGGGGCTCTTCGGGACTGTCCCACCTTCCTCTGCAGAGGCAACAGGAGCGACGCCGGCAGAGGGCTCAGCAGCAGGAGCTGCTCCCGGCAGAGATCCTGGGCAAGCACCCCCTGCAGAACAGGTATGGGCTGGCCATGGACAGCCTCTCCCAGCACGGAGAGGGGTGTGTAGGGGCTGGAGGGGGACTCTGGCATGGCTGAACACCCCTTTTCCCCTCCCTCCCCAGGTGGGCACTGTGGTTTTTCAAGAATGACAAGAGCAAGATGTGGCAGGCGAACCTGCGCCTTGTCACCAAATTCAGCACTGTGGAGGACTTCTGGGCGTGAGTGTCCATTGGGTGGGCACGCCAACTGTGCCCCTTCTGGAGATGTTCTGGTGGGGGGTCTGAGCCTGAGGCACCTATTCTCACCTCCTTCTGTGTCTCCATCTAACGCAGGCTGTACAGTCACATCCAGCTTGCCAGCAAGCTCGCAGCTGGCTGTGACTACTCCCTGTTCAAGGTATGATGCCCCATCCTTAGAATCCCCACAGCACCCAGCATTACAGGGGCACACTGGGTGCTGGTAGGACTGCCAGGATGCCCTGGCCATGAGGTGGGAGAAGAAGTCTGGCTGGATGTTCACAGCTCCCCAAGCTGGCTCTGGCCAGCTACTTGTGCCCCTGACTGATCCCTTGCTGGCCCCTAGGATGGCATTGAGCCCATGTGGGAGGACAGCCAGAACAAGCGTGGTGGGCGCTGGCTCATCACCCTGGCCAAGCAGCAGCGGCACACCGAGCTGGACCGCTTCTGGCTGGAGACGGTGAGTGCGGCCCTGCCTGAGGGGTCTGGGGTTCCTGGCTGTGGTGTTCCCCCTGCCCCAGGGCTGAGCCCTGGTGAGAACTGTCCCCAGCTCCCCTTCTCCTCTCAACAGCTGCTGTGCCTCATCGGGGAGATGTTTGATGAGTACAGCGACGAGGTGTGCGGGGCCGTCATCAACATCCGCACCAAGGGGGACAAGATTGCCATCTGGACCCGGGAAGCAGAGAACCAGGAGGGGGTCACCCACATTGGGTAATGCAGCTTCGGGGGAGGCTGCACAGGGGATTAAGGGCTCCCCCTGTTTGGGGGGTAGGGCCAGTGGGAGAAGTGGTGCTGCCCCGTTCATGCATCCCCTTCTCTCCTCCAGGCGTGTCTACAAGGAGCACCTGGGCCTGTCACACAAGGTGGCCATTGGGTACCAGGCCCATGCGGACACGGCCACCAAGAGCGGCTCCCTTGCCAAGACCAAGTTTGTGGTGTGACTGTGGGGGGAGTGGGGAGCTGCCTGTGGGGTCCCCATGTACTGTCTCTCAATGAATTTCTGCATTTGAGCATGGTCTGTGTCTCCAGGACTCTTGGCAACCTGGGGTGGCTCTTGCTTGGGGGGGAGGTTTCCTGGGAGGGAGATGATGATGTGCCATGTGCTGGTCCCTCTG
This sequence comes from Orthonyx spaldingii, assembly GCA_013397795.1. Classification (NCBI taxonomy): domain Eukaryota; kingdom Metazoa; phylum Chordata; class Aves; order Passeriformes; family Orthonychidae; genus Orthonyx; species Orthonyx spaldingii. The sequence continues at coordinate 1,010,602 of VZTJ01000996.1, read as the reverse complement.
TTCTGGGTCAGCAGGACCAGGAGCACAAAGCTGGCATCACTGTGGGCTTGGGACACTGCACGTGTCTCCTCACCTACCCTGGAGCCTGCGATCAGTGCCCCTCTCCCTGGGGCTATGGGGGTGTTTCCTCTGTTTTGGGGGGCCCTGGATAGCTCCCATAAGGATGCTGTTCTGTCCTCACAGGCACAGCAGCTCACTGCCCTGCAAATCTGGGCATGGGAGAGACTACTGAGGCCCAGTTCGTCTGAGTCAGCTCAGCCTGGGGAGCTGGTCCACTTTTCTCTTAAGTCCCTGCCCATCAGTGGGATGTGGGTCTGCCTTCTCAGGAAGATCAATTTCCCAGCTGAGGGCTGGCAGTGTCCCCGCAGGGTGGGTGCTGGGGCTGCAGCACAGCACAGTTCCCATGCTGCATCCCCTCCCACTTGCAGCATAGGTGCTGTGAAGTTTATTTTCTTCCCAAGGGTTTGTTGGTGCCAGACCTGCAGGTTCACAGACTCAGTCTTTTGAGCCCTGGGACTTTGCTGGCTCCTCCTTTCCGTGGCTCATGTCTTCTGCTGTCCCTTCTGGTGGTCCTGGCCCACCATACTCCCTTCCAGACCCACCCCACACTCGGTCCTTTAATCTTTTATTTGAGTATTTGATTGTTGTATCTGTGCTGTCCTGCCCAGTCAGATTCTGGAGGTGGAGCTGTCTGCTCACCTCCTGACAGTGCTGCCTGCAGTTCTGCCCTCACTGCAGCTCTCATCCAGAGCATCCTCCACCCCCTCCAGCAGCACCTGGGCTCCATCTGAGCCCAGGATTGCACCTTGTCTAGGGCCACATGTCCAGCCCATCTGTGCCACCTCATCAGCCCAGAGCCAGGGTTGCTTGTCCCCTGCTGTGATGTCTCAGTGCTGCCCTGCCTGCAGAGGGGCTCTGCAGAGACCTGGTCCTGCAGAAGGATGAAGTATTGACCACTCTCTGCTCTTAGAGCTCATTGTGACCTGTCTGGTCACAGCTTGACAGGCAGCTGGTGTGGCTGTGTCACCAATGGTCCTGACTGCCTGCAGTGCAGCCTGTGGGGTTGAGCTTGCTGAGCCTTGCACTGTCCTGGGATGCTGCCGTGGCTGCAGAGAGCTGTGTCCCTGGCACTCAGCTGCCCTTCTCCAGGGACATCAGCCTTGCAGCTCCCCCAGGGCAGTGCAGGGCCCTCCACCACCCAATATTGCCCCTGTTCCAGGCAGCAGATACTACTAGAGAGTAAAGATAGCTCATTCCTGGCAGGCACTGTGCCAGGCCATGTCTCTGTGTCCTTGCATCGTGTGACGGCTTTGGGTCACTTCTCCGTGCAGGTGCAAGGGCGACAGCACCGCACTGCCCTCCCCGTAGGGCGGCAGGACTGGGGAGGCCTGCAGGCAGCAGGGCCGGGATGAGGGGATGCAGTCTGGGGGGCAGCACCCCGACGTGGGAGTGATGCAGGTGGCAGAACGGGTATGAGAGGCTGCAATTTGGGGAGCAGCACCCCGGTCTGGGGGTGCCGCAGGCAGCAGGTGGGAGCAGCACCGCAAACCGGGGGTGCTGCAAGTGGGGGATCGGGGGTGGCTCTGCCTGTCTTGCCCGCCGGTCCCGCACGGGCACCGCGTGCCTGCGCTGCCTGTAGCGCCGGTGCCTCGCCACGCGATGGTGCCGCTCGCCCGGCCTTGGCCAGCTCCGGCGCGGCGGGGCTGGCAGCCTGCCCTGCCCTGCCTGCCGTGGGTCCCTGCCTGCCCTGCCCTGCCTGCTCTGGGGTCCCTGCCCTGCCTGAACTGGGGTCACAGCGCTACCCCCGCCCCAGATGAGAGGCAAGCAGAGCCACGCGTGGGACTGGCAAAACTGAAGCTGGAGGAGGGGTTGCTGAGACCCCCTAAAACACACCATTAATGCCCCTCCCCAGCAGTGACAGCATGAAGTGTGTGAGAGGCAGGGGTTGTCTGTCCCTCTGTCCCTTCAACCGATTGCTCTGCCCCACACGGTCCCGTCATTGACCCCCCTGGCCCTAGGGCTGAGCCCCCCGCAGCCAGGCTGGCACCCTGTCCTTGTCCCCTTAGCCCAGCAAGGGCGTTGTGCCCATGGGGTGCCCTGTGCCCCATCACGTCACAAGGCCAAGGTTAACTGGGGCGGGAGGGGGTGCAGAGGCTGCTGCACTGCCGTGGTTCATCACCATTCTCATGTAGCCACAGCGGGATTTCACTTGATTGGAAAAATAATAGGAGCCATTTATCTCCATGGCTTTATGGGTTCCCGTCAGCCCTGCAGCCCCGTCAGGCTTGGGGGCTGGCAGTGCCCACCCAGAGCCCGCCCTTTGGGGACACAATGACCTTCATCCTCAACTCCTGCACCCCACAGCCTCTGCTTGAGGGCCAGAGGGTGCTGGGGGGCACACAGGCACCCCCTGGGTGGGCACAGCAGGTGCCAGGAGCCACACAGTGAGTACAGCAGTGCCAGGGCTGCCCCCGGCCTGTCTCATGCTGGGCAGCTGTCCCAGCTGGCAGCCGAGCTGGCAGCCCTGTCAATAATAATAATTAAAAATTAATACTAATCAAAAGGGAGAGGCAGATGGCAGCAGACATGCGGCAGGACTGGAGGTGGGGGTGGGAGGCACGGCAGACAGAGGGGCCTGCAAGGACAGGGGTGGGGGGGCCAGGAGTGCTGTGGGGTCTGACAGGGATGGGAGGTGCGGGTCAGGGGACACACGTGGGACAAGAGGGATGGCGGATATGGGGCTGGGGTTGCTGTGGGGCACAGCAGGGATGGGGATGGACTGTGCTGCTGCAGGGCTGGGGTCCTGTGTCCCCCTGTCCATGCAGGGGATGTGGGTCAGCGGTGCTGGGTGCCCGTGCAGGGTCACCTTGCTGGCAGCTGGCGTGCAGCCATGGCCAGGCACTGCCAGTCCAGCTTCTCCCTGAGCCACCGGCTCCAGCAGCAAGGACGGGTCCTGCATCCTGCCCCCGGCACACACCTCGTGCAGGCACCCATTCTTGCAGCCAGTGAGTGCTGCAGGGTTAAAATCCCCCAAATAACTGGGGAAGGAGCTGCTGGCTCCGTGCAGGGTGCGTGGGCCGGGGAAGAACAGGCAGCGCTGGCTCACCGTGGGAGTGGGCAGGCAGCACGGTGCCGGCGCTGGGGCTGTGCCACGCTGTTCCCACAGTGCCTGGGCCCACGGGCCCTCCCCGTCACCCAGCCAGTGGCCGGGGGGCCTCTGGGCCCTGCAGGAGAGTTGTGGGCACACAGGGGACCTCCGTCCCTGGGAACTGCCACCATTCCCATGCATTCCTGGACTGGAGCTCCCCATGTCCTCCCTGCCCACCCTGCCAGGCCCTGGAAAGGGCGCAAGCTGCGCCAACCCTCCACTCAGAATCACCGTGGCGTGCAAGGAGGGGTACCCAGGGTGAGGGGTACCTACAGCACACCGTTCCCATGACAACCTCCCGCGGGAGACAGCAGTCGGTGCGGGAGATGCGGGAGGCGCGGGGCCTGGGTACCCCTCTGAGCGTGGCCTCCCACACCTGGCAGGGCAGAGCAGAGGGACTGCACCTCTGGGTCTTGCTCCCAGGCTCGGGCTCTGCCTGCTCCATCCTGTTTCCTGCAGCTTGGGACAGGCAGGCATGGCAGTGCTGGTGCTGGGCTGCTGCCCTCCAACTGCAGCTGGCAGGGAAGTGGTTAAGTGCCTGCAGGGTCGTCCCCAGCGCCAGCAGCAGAGGCGAAGACGGGGACAGTATCTCCTGCCCTGCGCCTCTGGGAGCCTGTACCTGAGAAGGGTCCTTTGCTGTCACTTCTCATCTGGGTGGATACCAGGCTCTGCAACACGGCTGAGCACTCTCCTTCCCCGCAGGGACGGGCTGGCACTTCTCGCTTGGCAGAGGCAGGCGGGGGGAGTGGGCGGGTGGGATGGGGACAGGGACGGGGATGGGGACAGGAGCCGTGTGGCCACAGAGCTGCAGGCATGTCTGCAGCACGGGGCTGTGCAGGCAGTGCCACCACCCCTTTGGTCCTGTGTCACAGCCTGGGTGCCCCACAGCTGGCTGGCACCTGCCCACAGAGCCTTTCCCTCCCCGAGTCACCCGTGTCCCTGCTGTCCCCGAGACTCTGGTACTGCCCCTGCCCGCAGCCCCCTTCCTCAGCTCCCACAGTGGATGCCAACAGATCCGAGGGACCACCCTGCATCTCCCGCAACACAGATGCATCCAACCATTAGCACCCCCACGTCCTCTCAGCGCGACACAGGGCCCAGCCACTCTCCTGGCTCGCAGGGGAGCAGGTGCCAGCCCTGACGCTGCTGGCATGCAGGGCACGTGGCAGTGCCATCGCTGCCTGTCCTTTCCCTCCGGGCCCTGGCACCCTGGTGTGCCCTCGCAAGGGGCCGGTGATGCTGCACCCACAGCCACCGCCTTTCCCGGGGCCGGGGGCTTTCAGGCTCCCTGCGTGCCCCAGCACCGCAGCTCTGGCTGGGAGGGCTGGAGTCTCCCGGGCGGTCGATGTGCCCATCGATCCCGCACAGCTCCGCAGGCTGCTCTCCCACCGCCCTGCTAATTAATTGTCTCTGATGCTGCTGCTGCTGCTGTGGGAGTGCTTGACATAGGGTTGCTCCGGCTGCCTCTGCCCTGCCCTGCCTGCACCCTGCCTGCCAGCACAGAGGCTTTGCCCCACACAGGTCAAGGAGCCCTCACCCACTTCAGACCCACCCCAACCCACCTGTACCACAGAGTGAGGAGTCTGTGTCAGGCTGGGGATGGGACTGGCAGGTCCAGGGTAGGGTGAGGGGTACAAGGGATGGTTGGGGGGCAGCAAATGGCCACTTGCAGCCAGCTAGCTGCCCATGTCCAGAATAACCTCCCACTGTTCACAGCTGTGCCCACCCCAGCCTGCGCCAGCCCCCAGCCTGGTGTGGGGACAGGGATGGTGACAGGGACCTTGCCTTTGTGCCAGTCTGTAATGAGATTTCTGCTTGGCTGCCTGGATAGAAAATCCCAGCCAGAGGATGTGAAAAGCTTCTCCAAGCCCCAGCAGCCTCCTGCCCCTGCCCAGCCCAGAACATACAGAGGTGTCCCAGCACCATCTCCATCCAGGAGCACCCACTGCACTGCTTGGCATGAGGCACCCATGGGATGTGCAGTCCAGAGGATTCTCTACTTATTTATCCCACTGCCCCCTGTCCCAGCCCCACGTTGGCACAGATGCAGCCTCCCCATGCCCAGGCTGGGGGTGCCAGGCACACCCCAAGCTGCATGCCAGCACTGTGCCCGCTCTCCTGTCAGCCTGGGTGCTGGTGTCTGCATCCCGGTGCTGCCAGACACCGATTCTCTGTGGTGAGGTCCTGGCACCCTGGTACTGTGTCTGCAGAGCCTGTGTGTGCAGGGTGGCACCACTCTCTGCTTCCGGCCAGCTCATTTTCCACAGCAAATCCATCTCCTCAAGAAGTGGGGAGTGACTCTGTGGGTGCTGGGGGCTACAGGGAACAGGCTGTGCCAGGATGGGCTTTGCTGCACGTCCTAAAGGAGCCCTTCCTGCCCCCAGCACCGTGCGCCGTTAATCTACTCTTGCAAACGGCTAATTTTGAAAATCCTCTTATCAGAATTAGGTCCTCAACATCCATATTTATTTACTTTTCATTTTCATAATCTTTCTTCTCCTTATGTGGCTGGGGTTGTTCTGGCTGGCTCCATTTCTGAGCACCCTGCGCAGGACGATGCCTGGGGTGTCCCACACCGTACCACGTTATCCCAGGCCGAGTTGTCCCATGCCATGCTGTGCTGTGCCATGCTCTGTCACCTGTCCTTCACACAACACACACATTCCTCACACCTCTGGCTCTGCCAGTGACACCATCAGCACCGGTGTCCCCTCCCCACTGTAGCTCCTCTTGCCCCATGCCCCGCACAGCCCAGCCCCTGCCTGGCGCCAGGGCAGCCACATCCTGCCCGTGGGCCCTGCATTATGCATTGTTTATCCGTCAGCACCTTCCCTGTTTGTAACTCAATTAAGCAGGCGCGGTTTGCTAATACAATGGTGTTTAATATTCGGCTTCCTTAAATACCACAAATGGATAGGGAGGCAGCACTTGGGCGATCCATTATACATGAGCTCAAATATCTGCTTCAATATTTGATGGGAGTTTAGAAAATCTCAGGGCTGGCCTTGCCCATGTCTGCCAGGGCTGGGCAGGAGGTCAGGTGTGGCACAGGCAGGGGCTTGCCAGGGTCTGTGGTGGTGGGAGCTGCCTCACCTCAGCTGGCCCAGACAAAAGTGGCACCTGGGGCGTGTGGTGAGAGGTGAGCAGTGCCAGGGAGGTGACATCCCCAGGGAGGTGGCAGCTGCAGCACACACAGCCTGGGTACCACTGCTCGCCAGGTGATGCCCTCCCACCACCTCCACCTTAATCCAGGCTTTTTCAGAAGAAAGCCCTGACACAATGGCTGTAGCACGCAGCTGAGCCATGACCGCAGAACGCTGGAGAGGAGAATTAATTTTTAATTCCACCTTAATTACTCTGAGTAATAATCCATTTACAGCACCCAGTGGGACCGGTGTTTCTGGCATCCCCCTGGGGCTCACAGAACACCCCAGGTGCTGAGCATGTGGGGCTGGAGGCACTGGGCCAGGCACTGCAATCTCCTCAAAGACCCTGATTCCCATAGCTCTCCACATGCTGCAGCCCCTCACACCACCCTGGCAGGTGGTCGGGGGTCTCAGATGCCCCCACAGGCATGAGCCAGGCAGACATTGACCCTTGGCAGCAGGACTCAGAGCTCTGGCAGCTGTAGAGCAGGATCTGGCTCATCCATCCCCTCAGTTTCTCCTCAGCAAGAGAGAAAGCAAGTGGAATTGAAAGTGATCTCCCCAATCTGTATTAATTAGAGTCTATTAATTCGTCAGTGCACCCTCCCACTTCTCCACTGATGACCCGGCCGTGCTGGCCCTCAGCACAGGAGGGACACGCAGGGTGACACCGCACAGACTTGGCGCGGCACCGAGCATCACCAGCACACAGCAAGGGGAGCTGGGAGAAGCTGAGGCAGGACTGGGCACCACTGGCACGCCCTGCTGGGCACCGGGACAGGGAGAATGCAGCGGGTGCCCAGGGGGTGGGAGTGTTGTTGCTGGCACCGCCGGCACTGTGCCAGGAGCAGGAGCTGGAAGCCACCCCGGGAGAGAGGTGCAAGGAGCAGATGGGGCTGGCACCGCACAGGCGATCCCCAGCCCCCTCCCCACCGTGCTGCCCCAGGGCTGGGTGCCCACCTCAGGTGCCATCTGCACTGGCTGCCCCCACCTTGCCCCGCCCTGCTGCTTGCCTGGGGGTTTGGCCACCGTAGGAGCCCAAGTTGGGGGTCCCGGCGCTGCGGGGGAGCTCGCCCCGGTTCCCATGGCAGCCCCCCGGAGCTCATGTGCAGAGCGGTGACTTCAGCAGGAGCAGATGGAGCCGTAAGGAGTAAAAACATCCTGTTTCCATGCAAATGCCATCAGTAATAACGAGCCAGCCTGAAGGAGGGTTGTTATTGCTGCGCCAGAGCTCTGCCCACAGCGGCTGGGGGTCTCCTCTGCCACTGGCCCCTCACCAATGTCCAGGCAGATGTCCCGGGGCTCGTGGCTCTGCCTGGGGCAGCCCAGTAGGATGGAAATGGGCACCCACGGGTGTCACCCCACACTCACTGCCCTACCTGTGTGCGTGGCTGGTCCACAACTGCGTTGGCACGGGAGGTCCCGGGAGGTGTGTGATGATGGGAGATGGTTCTGGCCTCTTCCCGGGGCTCTGCTGGTGGTGGGCTCCGCTCTGCCTGGCACTGCCAGCATTGTGCTGGGGTGGATGGAGGCCACGGCACAGCTGGTGCCACCCGGGAGAGCCGCGCTGGCTTCACACGCGCTTCAGCTCTCAGAGGCATCAGAGCAGTTATTAATTGTTCCTGATGCCGCTAATGAAATTATTGCTGCACGATGCTGGGAGCCACTGCTCGGCCCCCACTGCTGGGGACGGGGCTGCTCAGCACTGCTGGCGCAGGGTTTGGCTGCCACAGGGTTAGGGGAGCACCTCGGGCACCCCGGTACAGCCTCATCCCCCTTTGACCCTTGTCCCTTGCCCACATTGCAGCTGCCCAGTGGTGACGGCAACACTGCTTGTGGGTGCTTGGCTGGGTGCAGGGAGGGGACAGAGAGGGAAGGGGCTGCATCCTGCAGCCACATCCCCTGGGAGAGGCCGGTGTGGCTGAGCATGGGGTACCTTGAGGCCAGACCGCTGTGTGTGGCACTAAGGTGGGGCCCCACAGGTGACCCATGCTCCCGTCAAGATTATGGTCCCTCTTCTGTGACGTTTCCCGTGGGGTGCCAGCCTGGGCCGGGGAGCATCCCTGGTGGTGCAGCAAGGGCTCGGAGTAGAGCCGGGTGTGGAGGGGAGATGCAGCGCCGCCGGGGGGTGTCCCGGGGGGTGCAGAGCCCGCGGGTGTCCCGGAGCGGGGCAGTGACGCCGCGCCGCGGGGATGCGCCGTGCCCGGGGGATGCGAGCCGGGGGAGCCGCGCTGCGCCGCGCTCGGGGCCGGTGCGGACCCCCCGTGCCGGCCGGGTGTGCGCAGAGGCGGGGGGCGCGGTGCCGGCGGGGGGAGCGGAGCCGGCGTTGCGGGC
>VZTJ01000996.1:982860-996515 GCA_013397795.1 Orthonyx spaldingii | reverse complement strand
GCTGCCGCAGCCACCGGCGGGCAGCCTCTCCTCGCCAAGAACACGCTGACCTTCTCAGTGTCTCCCCGCGGCAGGCACTGAGGCACCCGCCGGGCTGCTCCCGGCACCACTGGGGACTGTGGCACCGTCACTCAGCCAGGATCAGCCCCTTGAGGACCAGAGGGACCAGAGACTGGGGGCACCCTCTGGCGCCTGGTGGGTTCTATCGATGCCCTCCCCCCCAGCTGAGCAGTGCTGTGTCCTGCATCCTCTCCTTGCCCAGTAACACCAGTACACCTGGTGTTGCTGCTGCTGGGGGGCCCAGGTGCTGCGGTGAGAGGCTGTGTGACCACCTGGGGTGGCAGGGAATGGGTGAGCTCTGTTCATGGCGGGGAGGGGGGGCAGGAGCAGCTGGGGATCCCACAGTGGTGGGATGAAGGCAGGGCTGGGGGCCCAGAGCTCACAGCAGGGTGTCCCCATCCCCTCTGCACCCTGAGGTGGGTGTCGCAGACTTGCTCCCCACCACCCTGCCCCTCCATCAGGCACCACTCGTTAGCCCACGTGTTGGGGAGATAATTGATATTAAAGCCCTGCTTAATGCACCGACTTTGCTGGCTGGGATTTATCGGCGGTGGAGCAAACCGAGCTCCCAGCCACCCCTTTGGCTGCAGGGAGAGCGGCCGCGGCTGTGCTCTGCCACGGTGAGGGAGGGGCGACGGGTGTGTGGAACCCAGCACCTCCCTCCCCGTCCCCTCGTTCCCCGTCCCCGCCGAAGTTCCCCGGTTCCCTTTGCCAAGGTGACATAAGCATCTCGCCTGTTTCCATGACAACGCAGCGGCAGGTGAGCGCGAGGCGGATGCGGGAGCCGGCACGGGGCCGCTGCCCACGGGGCACCCACGCTGCGCCCACCCACGGACCGGGGGTGCCCGCAGGACGCGGGGGGCCCGCAACGCATGGGGGTCACTGCAGAGCGTGGGGCACCAGCGGCGTGCCCGTACTGTGTGTGTGGAGTGTCTGTGCCATGGGAGATGCCCACGCTGTGTAAATCTGTGGCATGGAGGGACCCACAGGACACGGGGGCCCCACGGGGCGTGGAGGTGGCTGTAGAGCATGGGGTGCCCGTGGATTGTGAGGTGCCCGCAGAGCGTGTGGCATCCACAGTGCATGGGATCCCCGAGGTGTTTGGCGCAGCCGTGGTGCGTGGGGTGGCCGTGATCCATGCGATGGTCGCAGGGTGCGTGGGGTGCTCGTAGAGCGTGCAGGGCCCATGGTGAGTGGGGTACCCGTCATGCACGGGGTGCCCGTGGTGCATGGGGCACCCAGACCAGTCCCCCTGCTCCCTCATGGAGGTCCAGGCCAGCTCCGGCCTCTTGGCTGTGCCACACGGCTCCATCCATGCCCACACCACAGCACAGAGCCCCACCGGTGCCTGGCGCAGTGCTCAGCAGCAGGACATGCAGGGCTGGGCAGCACCCCGGCTCAGCCGCTCCCTGCACATCCCCAGCTCTGTTTGCTGTCCATGCTCCCCCCACCCCGCTTGGGTGGGCAGCTGGGGGGGCTCCCTGCCCATCCTGCCTCCTGCATGCCTTGCTGCTGGTCCCAGGCTTGCTGCGCCCCTCCACTCAGCCGTGATGGATAGACACGCAGCTCGGCAATCGCTGTACTCATTTCACGTGTGATTAAAAAGCTGGTCCCGCAGCACAGTTCACCCGGCGCGTCTGCCACAGCCGCCCGGGCGGGAGGCAGCCGCGGTGCTGTGCAGCAGCAAACACGGCATTTCATAAATAAATTGGGTTTATTTACCCACGTGCCAGCACGGGTAGTGCAGTGCGGGCACCCGGGCTGGCCGAGCAGCGGGCACAGCAGCGGGACCAGCGGGTGATGCAGCGAGCGGTGCCGCAGCCGGCACAGGGACGGCGCCGGGCGGGGACCGCAGCCCTGTCCGTGCCGTGACCCCCGGGCCGGCCCCGGGCTGCGGCGGGGAGGGGGGGTCGTTAAACCGGTGAAATATGAAACGCCTGTATATCCCCGACAGGAGTTTTAATTAAATTAATTGCCAGTGACATTGTAAAAGTGCTGATGGGGTAATAACCGGCGCGTTATGGTCGCCGTTTATCTTCCCCGCGTAAATTAGCTGCCGCACCTTGCCCGTCCCGGCGGGCGTCGCGGCGGGCTCGGCGGCACACACTGCCCGGCTCCGAGGGGCCCGAGCCAGCCGCGGGGAGCAGCAGGGCCCGGAGCCTCCCTGGGGGACTCCGGCAGGGCCCGAGGGACTCCCGTGTCGCTCGCGTTCCCGTCACGCAGGCGGCAGTGCCAGGCGGGAGCCAGCCGGGGTGGGCACGGGCAGTGGGGTCCCATGGGCACATGGGGAGTGGCTGGTGGTTGCCAAACGAAGGCTCTTAATTACTGCGCATTCCATCCCATTTAATTGCTTATTAAATCCTAACCAGCCAATTAGCAGCAGCAATTACAGCTTCATTCAGTGACACAATCGCTATTTTATCGTTTGTTAATCAAATGCTTATTTAGGGCCCTGGTTTATTAACTCTTTCCGCAGCAGGCACCGGCGGGGTGGGGGGAGCAGGGGCACCTGGCCTTGTCTGGGTTGGGGAACGTGGATATCGTGGGGCTGTGCCATGTGTCATGTCCCCAGCACTGCTGTCCCCATGAGGGCATGTGCGTGCAGCCCTGAGCCATCCCAGCACCCTGGGGACAGCCAGTCCCCATGTGCCATGTCAGTGTGGGTGTCTGGCACAGGATGGGGCGCATTGCTGTGCCACCCTGCTGTGTCACCACCGCTTGTCCAGCATCCCTGTGCCACTCCCGGGTGCAGCAGGGCAGGATGGCCCCCGGTCAGTGCCTCACAGCGGGCTGGAGAAGGGGGCAGCAGGCGCCCCGGAGGCGTGAGCGATGGCCCTTGTTGGTCACACTACATTTCCTTTTCATTAGTGCTAAGTGTGGACATGAGGGATCGGCAAGGGTTCAGCGGGCACAGCCACCGCGTGGCTGCTTCCCCTGATGGATGGTAGGGCGGGAGAGGGCTGCCGCACTGCTGGTGGGGGGGACAGCGGGGAGGCACGGGGCCACTGGCACGTGGCTGTGCTGGGGTGGGCGACAGCCGAGCCAGGGCACACTGGAGATGGCCGAGCCCCATCTCCCCACAGGTGCTCAGCAAAGCGCGACCGTGGCCAACCCGGCATCTGGTGCATCCCCGGACCTGCTGCCGCACTTCCAGCTGGAGCCGGAGGATGTCTACATCGTGAAGAACAAGGCGGTGAGCCTGGCCTGCCGTGCCACCCCGGCCACCCAGATCTACTTCAAGTGCAACGGCGAGTGGGTGCACCAAGGTGACCATGTCACGCAGCACAGCACTGACCGCGGCACTGGTGAGCGCCAGCAGGAGGGACGGTGCCAGCCCCACTCCTGGGGAGCCACGTGTGCCACTCTTGGTGGGGCTTGCGTGGGGCTGGGGCCACGGGGACAGCTCCCGGCAGGCCAGTGTGACGTGCCACTCTCCGGTGCCAGGGCTGCCAGTGATGGAAGTGCGCATTGAGGTCACCCGCCAGCAAGTGGAGAAGATCTTCGGGCTGGAGGAGTACTGGTGCCAGTGTGTGGCCTGGAGCTCCTCTGGCACCACCAAAAGCCAGAAAGCCTTCGTGCGCATCGCCTGTGAGTGTCTGCGGGTGCCTGGACAGAGTGCGGGGCACTGGCCCTGGCCCCCATCTCACCCCTGTACCTCCCCAGATCTGCGCAAGAACTTCGAGCAGGAGCCGACAGCCAGGGAGGTCTCCATCGAGCAGGGCATCGTGCTGCCATGCCGCCCTCCCGAGGGCATCCCCCCTGCTGAGGTGGGTCCCTGCAGCTGGGCAGGACAGGATGTGGCCGAATGTACCCCGCTCGCCCAGGGGGATGCTCTGTGTGCTCCCAAGCAGACACCCAGAGATGTCCCTGTGCCCTACAGGTGGAGTGGCTGCGCAACGAGGAGCTGGTGGACCCGGCACTGGACTCCAACGTCTATGTGACACCAGAGCACAGCCTGGTGCTGCGTCAGGCGCGCCTGGCTGACACCGCCAACTATACCTGCGTGGCCAAAAACATCGTGGCCCGTCGCCGCAGTGCCTCTGCTGCCATCACTGTCTACGGTACGGCCCCTCCGCACCAGTCCCCACCACTCTGCCCTGGTGTCACCCTCCCCGTCCTGTCCCTCCCTGCATCCCCTCAGCGGCAGGGCGCTGATGGGTCCCTCTCCACCCAGTGAACGGCGGCTGGTCGACGTGGACGCAGTGGTCAGGCTGCAGCACCAGCTGTGGACGGGGCTGGCAGAAGCGGAGCCGGACGTGCACCAACCCCACACCCCTCAATGGGGGTGCTTTCTGTGAGGGGCAAAATGTGCAGAAAACCGCCTGCACCACCCTGTGCCCAGGTACCCGCCCCGCTCAGGGCACCGCCACCGCCCCGTCGTGCCGATGCTGCACTCCCCACTGCGCCCGTTGCAGTCCCTGTCCCCACCAGGTGTCTTGTCCTCCAATTCCCCTGTGTGTCCGTCTCTGCCAGCCCCGGGGCAGGGAAGGGGAGTGGCAGCAGGGCGCTGACCACAAGCTGTGCCCACAGTGGACGGCGCCTGGTCGGAGTGGAGCAAGTGGTCGGAGTGCGGGGCCGAATGCACTCACTGGCGCAGCCGGGAGTGCTCAGAGCCAGCGCCACGCAATGGAGGCCGGGACTGTCACGGCCCCGAGCTGGACACCCGCAACTGCACCTCTGAGCTCTGCACCCATGGTGAGCATGGCAGGGTTGTCCCCTGGGAGAGGGGACCATGGGTGGCCGTGTGTGCTGATGCCATGCCCCACACAGCTGCCCCCGGCGCAGAGGACGTAGCCCTGTACGTGGGGCTGGTGGCCGTGGCTGTGTGCCTGGTGCTGCTGCTGCTGGTGGGGCTGCTGGTGTACTGCCGCAAGAAGGGGGGCCTGGACGCTGATGTGGCCGATTCCTCCATCCTCACCGCCGGTTTCCAGCCTGTCAGCATCAAACCCAGCAAGGCTGGTGAGTGAGTGTTGCAGGGACAGTGCACCAACACTGGGACATGGTGTCCCTTGGACCAGCAGGTGGCCAGTGGCCATACCTGCCAGGGGGTCTCTGGGCAGGGGCCGTCTGCTACAAGGCATCCCTGGGTGGGGTTCTCTGGCCTGTGGGGTCCTGGGTCTTGAGTGGGGATTCTTTGCCTTATGGAATCCCTGACCTAGGGACAGGGACTCGGTATCTTAAAGAGTTCTTGCCTGTGGGGTCAGTGCTCTGTGCCACAGAGGGTCAGATCCCCAGGGGTGGCTGTGCTCGCTATGGGGTCCTTGCTATGGGGCAGGGACTGTGTGTCCCACGCCCTCTGGGGCCAACTGTGCCCTTGCACCACCGGTGGGGACCCCTTGTTCCTGCCTTGCCCCGGCGCCACGGTCGCTTGCTCTGTGCTGCAGACAACCCCAGCCTGCTCACCATCCAGCCAGACCTCAGCACCACCACCATGACCTACCAGGGCTCGCTCTGCCCACGCCAGGATGGCCCTGCCAAGCTCCAGCTGCCCAACGGGCACCTGCTGAGCCCGCTGGGCGCTGGGCGGCACACGCTGCACCACAGCTCGCCTGCCGCCGAGGGTGCCGACTTTGTGGCCCGGCTCTCCACCCAGAGCTACTTTCGCTCCCTGCCCCGCGGCACCAACAACATGGCTTACGGCACCTTCAACTTCCTGGGGGGGCGGCTCATGATCCCCAACACAGGTATGGTGGCATGGGGGTTCCAGAGCAGTCCCCTGTGCAGGCAGGGTCCTCATGAGGCTCAACCCCTGCCTGCACGCCCGTTCCCACCCAGGGATCAGCCTGCTCATCCCACCCGATGCCATCCCGCGGGGGAAGATCTACGAGGTCTACCTGACCCTGCACAAGCAGGAGGAGGTGAGGTAGGTGCTGGGGCTGCTGGGGCACAGGGCTGTTGGAGGGGGGTCTGTCCTGACTCAGCTGCCCCCATCGCTGCCCCAGGCTCCCCCTGGCCGGCTGTCAGACGCTGCTGAGCCCCATCGTCAGCTGTGGCCCCCCCGGGGTCCTCCTCACCCGCCCCGCCATCCTGGCCATGGGGCACTGCGTGGAAGCCAGCGCTGAGAACTGGAGCATCCGGCTGAAGAAGCAGTCGTGCGAGGGCACGTGGGAGGTGAGCGGGGGCGAGGGGATTCAGGGACGGAGGAGGGACAGCCAGGGCTGAGGTGCATCTCTGCCCGGGTGCCGCAGGACGTGCTGCAGCTGGGCGCTGAGCCGTGCACGGAGCTGTACTACTGCCAGCTGGAAGCGCAGGCTTGCTACGTGTTCACGGAGCAGCTGGGGCGCTTCGCCCTGGTCGGGGAGTCCCTCAGCATGGCGGCCTCCAAGCGCCTCAAGCTGGTCCTGTTCGCGCCGGCCGCCTGCCCCTCGCTCGAGTACAACATCCGCGTCTACTGCCTCAGCGACACCCAGGACGTCCTCAAGGTACCGGGGTCCCCAACCTGCCCGTCCCGGCTCGGAGCGAGAGCCGCCGCGCTCCTGGTGTGCAGCATCTCCTGCCTGACTGCTGCTTGTGCTGGCAGGAGGTGATCCAGCTGGAGAAGCAGCTGGGGGGGCAGCTGATCGGAGCCCCCCGGGTGCTGCACTTCAAGGACAGCTACCACAACCTGCGCCTGTCCATCCACGATATGCCCAGCTCCCTTTGGAAGAGCAAGCTCCTCGCCAGCTACCAGGTGAGGAGTCTGGCTGGTGTGTGGGGATGGGGATAGAGGTGCAGGGGGAGTGTGTCCCTGCCACTGACACCTCCAGCTCTGTCACCCCACTGCAGGAAATCCCCTTCTACCACATCTGGAGCGGGCTGCAACCCTTCCTGCACTGCACCTTCACCCTGGAGCGCCTGAGCACCAGCACCTGTGAGCTGGCCTGCAAGATCTGGGTCTGGCAGGTGGAGGGAGACGGGCAGAGCTTCACCGTCAACTTCAACATCGCCAAGGTGAGGGCAGGGCTGGGGCACTCCTGTGGGTGGCCGTAGGCTTGCCTCACATCCCTCTCCCTCCCTGCTGGTGCTCTCCCCTAGGACACGAGGTTTTCAGACTGGCTGGTCCCCGATGAGGTGGGCACCCCGGCTCTGGTGGGCCCCAGTGCCTTCAAGATCCCCTTCCTCCTCCGCCAAAAGATCATCAGCAGCCTGGACCCACCGGGCACACGGGGAGCCGACTGGAGGACACTGGCACAGAAGCTCAACCTCGACAGGTAACCCAGGCTGAGGACAGTGCTGGGGATGGGGTGGCATGGTGGATGGGGACAAGGGTTCTGGCCTCATCCTGCACCTATGGATGGATGCTGGAACGCTGTGGGATCCTGGGAGCAGGATGCTGCATGAGGTGAGGCTAGCACAGGGCTGGTACCAGGATGTGGAGCCATCCCTGTGCCCTGACATGGTCCCTCTGTCCCCTTCCAGCCATCTCAGCTTCTTCGCCTCGAAGGCCAGCCCCACAGCCATGATCCTCAACCTGTGGGAAGCGCGGCACTTCCCCAATGGCAACCTCTCCCAGCTGGCTGCCGCCGTGGCCGAGGTCGGCAAGCAGGACGGTGCCCTCTTCTCCGAGGCTGAGTGCTGAGCATGGCAGGTCCCGGGGGACCACCACCATGGGGTTAAGGGGGGCCCTGGCTGGCCCACCAGGCTCCTACTGCCCCACAGCGCACGGGGAGGGCTGCCTGGCCCCCTTGGGAGGGTAGGATGCCCCTGCCCCACGGCAGTCAGGCCCCTCCGGCACTGTGGCGGCGGGACTCAGCCCGGCCCCAGGGGTCCCAGAGCCCCATGGAGGGGGACTGGGGGGGCACTGGGTGTGCGTCGTGCGTGCGGTGCCGTCGTGCTGTCTGCGTGTGGGGCCGGGCGGCCCCGGGCCCCGTGCCGTGTTGTGTAAAGCCCGTTTTTTTAATTCTGTATTAAGTGCATTCAAGTATTTACACTTGGCCTTATGTACATAGCGGTGCCGCGGGCGGGGGGTCTGCCGGACGTGAATGTAAATAAATTCGATATATATTGCTACGTGGGGCTGTGCCCGGCCGTGCGCTGCCCCACGCCCCTCGTGTTCCCCCCAGAAGTTGGAGATGCGGAGCAAAGATCTTTATTGGGGTGGTGGCTACTGCCCGGGGCTGGCAGCGCGACAGGCCACGGCTGCCACGAGCGCGGCCCCTTTCCCTGAGCCGTCCTCTGATAGCAGGAAGTCCACATTGCAGTTGGGTGCCAGCTCCTTCAGTGTCATCTGGAGGTTCTTGGAGAAGCTAGGCAGGACAGGAGGGGATGGTGAGGATGGATGCCCCCACCCCACGCACACTATGCCTCTCACCACAGACCCCTGCACAGGGCAAAGATGCCCTGTGGGTGCCTGCCACCCCTGGCCACACTCACCATGGGTGCAGCTTGTACAAGGTGCCATCCACCCCGACAGTGACAGACAGTTGGTCCACACCCCGGTTCTCCCGCATCTTCTCCACCACGGCAGCCAAGCCAGCAGCGCAGAGCTGGGCCGCCCGCAGGGACACGGTCTGGCACACCTCCCGCATCAGCACGCTGTCCTCGAAGCTGGCATCGAGCTCCAGTTCCTGCAGGATGGCCCGTATCTGCCGCAGGGCCAGCCCATTGCTGCTCCGGACCAGTGCCACCGTTAGCAGCAGAGTCCCCATCCCCATCACTGTCCCCATCCCTTAAGCTGGAGGTGGCACCCTGCCTATGCCACATCACTGTAGCCTAGCCCCTCTCCTGGGGTTCTGACACCCCCACCCCAGGTTCAGGGAACACACCAGAGCCCAACACTCACAGCTCAATGGTAGAGAGGAACTTGGTCTGGAAGATGTTCTTGGTCTGGAGTTTGGGGCAGGGTCTGCCTTGGAACAAGAGCTGTTTTTCTGTCATTACCATCAGGATCTGACGCACGATCTCGCCCAGGTACATGCCGCTGATGAGCTTCTCAAACCTACCCAAGGCACAGCCTCAGCTGGGCACAGCCACCCACTCCTAGCCCCCTCTGCCCCATGGTCCTCACCCACCTCTGCTTGCCCGGGTTGATGGTGGTATCGTCCACCACCTTGTCGAAGTGGGTGAAGATGTGGTCTAGGCAGCCATTGTCCCCAAAGGCCCCCCACTCCATGTTGATGCACATGCGGCCCTGGTCCCCCTCCACAGTGCCCACGTTCCTCATCTCCTCCATGTAACAGGCATTGGTCCCTGTCCCTGCGGGCCCCGTGCTGGTGTCACGCCCATGGCAGTTCTGGCAGAGGGATGTGGCCCTGCCACATGGGGTAGAGGTGTGGTGAGGGAATGGGGGACCTCCTGGATGCAGAGGTGCTCCTCACCCACGATGAGTCCGATTTCACATTTGGGGTCATCATAACCACAGGACATCATGGTTCCCACCGTGTCGTTGACCAGAGCCACCACTTGCAGCCCTGTGTGCTGTCAAACAAGAGACGGGGACACACGTGGTCTAGTGGCACCCAGACAGCTCCTGGGGCTGGCACTGCCTGGGTGCAGGGCGTACCCTGGGGACAGTGACAGGCCGCCAGACATTCCCTACCTGTTTGCGCTGGGCAGCCTCCCGCAGCAGCTGGACAACGTCCTGTCCCACACAGCCTGAGGCGCTGAAGCCTTTGGTCCAGGTCAGCAGCAGTGCCTGCAAGAGTGGCAGAAGCAGGGGCCAGGCAGCTGCCTCGCACTGCACCCTGAGGTCCTCCCCACTGCCCTGGTGCTGGAGCTGTGCCCTCACCTTATCCAGGCCCACTTGCTGGCAGGGGAAGGAGAAGGTGAAGCCAAGAGGCAGCAACTGCGTCATCATGTTCTGCTTCGTCTGGAAGTCTATGATGCAGTCGATGATGTGGTCAAAGAGCTGTGGACAGTGGCCATGGTAAGCATGGTTTAGGCTGAGGGGGGGCTCTCCCAGCCCCATCATGGCTCCATGGAGAGGCAGTGCCCACCCCCTCACCCCAGCCTTGGTCACAGGTCCTCAGCCTCACCCCCTCGCCAGTGCCCTGCATGATGGCAGCTGGGATGACGTAGATCTCGCTGGCCATGCTGATGCCCTCCTCTGTCACGTGCACCACCAGCACACGGAAATTGGTCCCCCCCAGGTCCAGCGCCAGGAAGTCGCCTCGCTCTGTGGGGAGCCAGCACAGTGCATTAGCAGGGCCACGGCCTCTTCGGCACCCCATTCCCAGTGTCCCTGTCCCTTACCTGTGCCATCGGGTGTGTGAGAAACGTAGGTGGGCAGCATGCGGACAGAGGCAGTGGCATTGGTGTTCTTACCCAGGCCCCGCTCCATCTCCTGCCTCATCAGTGCCTGGACTTGCTCCAGGTCGGCACGGCTGAGCCGCAGCGGGGCCAGCACCTGGTCCACCTCACGGCGCTGGGCTGCCAGGCGCAAAGCCACTGCTGTCACCATGGCCGCCCCCCGCCCAGAGCCATCTCTCGAGGGCAGGAGGGTGGCTATGCACTCAGGGGCCAGCAGCCTTGACACACTCTGCAGGATCTCCTCAAACCTGCTGGACGATGAAGAAGATAGCATGGGCTGGGTGTGAGGCATCCCACCAGGGTAGCACCCCACTGGGAGCCCTGTCCTCATCACCTGGTGTAGCCCGTGTACAATTCTCCTTCCACCCCCACGTTGACCATCAGCGTCTCCATCTCCCGGGTCTGGGCCATGTAGCTGAGGATGGCAGCCAGCCCGGCGGCGTGGAGAGTGACAGCGCGTCCCACCACCGCCCGGCAGACCTGCTGCACCCGGCTGCAATCCCGCTCGCTCGGCTGCAGCCCCAGAAGCTCCAGAACCCTCTTCACATCTGTCGTGCCGTCCTCGTGGCTGCAAGGCAGATCACAGCCTTGCAACCCTTGCAGGTCCATCAGCTCACAGCCAGGGACATCCATCCATCACCCCCCATCCTCCCACCCACAGCAGCTCCTGGTCCCCAGATGCTCACTTGATGATCTCCAGAACGTGCTGGGTCGTGAACACTCCCTTCTGCTTCAGGACAGCAGCATCAGTCCCAGTGAAGAGAGCTTTCTCAGCAGTCAGCCCGATCAGCGCATGCCGGACAATCTCCCCCAGGTACAGGCTGCCCACCAGCTTCTCAAACCTGCGTGCATCCCACATGGGAGTCAGTCACACCTCCCTAGCAGCACCTCTTGGTGCTTTAAGAGCACCCAGGAGCATCGCAGGGGAACATGTGCTCCTGTTGGTGGGGCCTGACATGCTCAGGGGTAAGTGGGGAGCCCTGAAGGCCCTGTTCTTTCTGTGGGGGGAAGAGCACCTCTTCTCCCCAGGGTTGGAAGATTCCTCATCCACGCATTCATCATAGGGTGTGAGGATGTCATTCAGGCTGCCATCGTCCCCAAAGCAGCCCCACTCAGTGTTGACACACATCCGCCCGCTGGTCTCTTCTGTTGTCTCCACCAGGTACGCCTCGGCCATGAAGCAACAGTTGGAGCCCTTGTCTGGGGGAATGATGGGGCTGAGCACCCACCCTGCGGCCCCCCCAGCACCCACCACCATGGCACACAGGGTGCCCAAGTCTCACCTGCCACCATGGCGACCTCACAGGGTCTCCCCTCCATGCTGCAGGTCATCATGGTGCCCACAGTGTCATTCATTAGGGCAACAACGTCCACGTGGATGAGCTGGCCAGGAGGAGGCGAAGAGGATTTCCAGCCCTTCCACGGGGACAGCCACCCGCCATCTGCCTCACCGGCCCCCACCTCCTGCTGCTTATTGATGGCCGACTGCAGCAGCTGCACAACGTCCTTCCCCACCACGTCACTGCAGCTGAAGCCCTTGGACCAGGAGAGGAGTTCTGCCTGTGGAGAGCATGCGGCAGAGTAGTTGACCTCTGGTACCAGGATGGTCCCTCTCCCTGCTGCTGGTCACAGCCTGGGACAAGGCTGTCCCACTCACCTTGTCCAGCTGCGTCTGTCGGCAGCTGAAGGGGAAGACGAAGCCCAGGGGGAGGCGTTCCTGAGAGCTGCCAGTGTCAGAGATGGTGGTCTCAGCCAGGAACTGGGACACGCATTGTGCGATGAAGTCAAAGAGCTGCAAAGTCATGACTGGGGGTAAGGGCTGCTCGCCTTAGCCAGAACCCAGGCTGTGAAGACAGCCCAGAGCTCCAGCGCCAGTCTGGAGCCCTGCCAAGCCTCCGTGGTGCTGGACAGTCCAGCACCAGCCACCCTTTGCCATGGCCTCCTCATACCGCTTCCCCCTCGCCCTTCCTGATGCCCTCTGGCATGTCAAAGATCTTGTACATCATTTGGGGGCTCATGTTTCCGTCTCCGTAGAGGGTTACCAGCAGGGTCCGGACCTGGTTCTGGCACAGCTCCACCACCAGAAAGTTACCCTTCTCTATGGGGGAACAGAGGCAGTGTCAGGCAGAGACCTTCCCTGTGGCTGATCCCCTGAAGTCTGCTCCTTGCCCTGTCCCAGGGACAGTCACTCATCCATAGGGGAGGTTCCTGAGAGCCTAAGACTCTCAGAGAGGCCAAGGGAACATGTTTCTGGCTACTGCCCCTGCTCTGGGGACTGGCAGAGGCAAAGCTTAGGGACTCCATAACTGATATAAATGCAGTTTACCCCTACCCAGCACTCCCAGGGCCTACTCCAGTGAGGTGTGCAGGGCAGCAGGTAGCAGAACAGCTCATCCTCAGGCTGGGCTGCCTTACCAGTGCCGTTGGGAGTGGAGCAGATGTAGGTGGGCAGCATCCGCACTTTGGCCTGTGTGTGTGTCTGGCGGCTCAGCCCCTTGCACATGTCCTGGATCATGTGGCCCTTCATAATATGCAGCCTCTCCAGCGGGATGGTGAGTGACCGCAGGGCTCGTTGTATCTGGGGATGGTGCATTAGGGCAGAGGTGCAGAAGCAAAGGGCAGGGAATGTCTGGAGCAGGGATGGGCCTTACCGGTGTGGTTTGGGTATTATCGTGGTGGTGGCTCAGCAGATGGCTCCCGGAGACCCTGCATGGAGGGAGGTGGCGTGTTACCCACTGAGCTGTGGCCTGCAGGACAGGACAAATGCCTGCCCTTGCCCAAGCACACAGCGGGGCTGGGGGGCCTGTAACAAGCTCTGCCTCCCACCTGCTGTCTACGTCCATGCTCCACGAGGTGTCCATGTCCTCGTCCCTGTGCAGTATCCTCACGCTGCCCCTGCGATTGTGGATGAGGCAGCTCTGCCCCACCACGGTCATAGGGCCGAGCTCGGGGGCGGCGGAGGGAGGGGGTCCCCACCACCTGCAAGAGGCCAGAGGCTGATGTCTCTCCCCGGCAACAGCCTGGGGGATCTGAGAAGCCTGTGCGGCCCCATCCCCGGCCCCACAGCGGTCTCCGGTCTCCGCAGGGCAGGAGCCGCTCGCCGGCCCACGTACCGGCTGCCCCGCTCCTGCACGCCCATATTTCGCCTCTGCTCTGCTCTTTCCTCTTCGCCGTACCGGTGATGATGGGACTTGGACCGAGTGCTGCGGCTGCTCATGGCGGCGGGGCCGGGGCCGGTGTGCGGGGCCGGGGGCTGGTGTGTGGGACCGGTGTGGAGCCGGGGGCCGGTGTGCGGGGCCGGTGTGCGGGGCCGGTGCCGGCGCGGGCGGGGCCGTTGCCGCCGACGTCTCCCTGGCAACAGCCGCGCC
>VZTJ01000996.1:942132-982792 GCA_013397795.1 Orthonyx spaldingii | reverse complement strand
GGCGGCGCCGCCCCGGGCCCCACCCGCGGCGGGGCCGCTCCCGCTCCCCGCTCCCGCTCCCGGCCGGGCGGCAGCGCCGCTTCCAGCCCGCGGTTTAATGAGCTCCGCACCAGCTCGTCCCATTCATCAGGCATGGGTCGCCCTCCCCTGTTCCCCGTGAGGATGTTCCCGGGGAGCACGTCCCTCCAAGGCCCGGTGCGAGGCAGGCAAAGCCCCGCTGCCCCGGGGAGCCAGCCAGGGACAGGAAAAGCACCAAGGACACGGGGAACACCGCGGCCGTGGCTGCTCTAGTCGCTGCATTCGCTGACTGCGGCTGTCAGCTGGCACCAAGGTGCCCTCCACCACTCCCGGCTGGGGATGTCAGTGCTGTGCTGCTGCAGACAGCACAGGGCACTGCAGCCCCCTGCCCTGAGGCCCCCCACTCCACCCAGCTCCAGGAGAGACCTGGGGAAGTGTGATTTGGGACCCTCCGTCTGCTGTTCCTCCTCTTCTCCCTGCAGCGCCCTCCCATTCCCCAGAGAAAGCCAGCAGAGCTCTGCCGTGGTGCTGCAGTTTCATAAAAACATACATAAATATATTTCCATTTCTGTAACAGAGAGCAAAGCTGCACAGGCACCTATAAAACACACAGTCGCTTCTCCACCCAGCGCTCCCTGCACAGGTTGTATAAAACATATAAAAGGGGCGCGGGAGACAAAGGCTGCAGGTGAAGCAGGGGTGCCGTGAAGACCCTCGCTGGGGCACAGGGAGGTGCCGGGGGTCCCTGCAGCATCGCCAGCCTCAGAACTTGTGCCTTCTCCGGCGGCAGCCTTTGGTCTGTTGCTGGCTGCCCGCATGGAGAGCCACGTGTGGCTTTGAGTTCACCACACTGTCCATGGCTTCCAAGGAGACGCTGCGTTTCGCAGGGGAGAGATGGAAAGGAAGGTGCTGAAGGGAGGTGGGGCTGTCTGCTGACGGCTCCCCACCAGAGGCTGAGAGTGGGTGAGAGGACTGTTGGTCTCCTAATCCAGTGAGGGGAGTCCCCGTGTCAGCACCTGCAACAAGAGCACACGTCAGCCCTCCTGTGTGAGCCACGGGTGCTGCAAGAGCACCTCTGCCCCCTCATCTCCTCCTGTCCTTGGATCCACAGAGGGAAGAGTTGGTGCCCAGACAGGGACAGCAGAAGCCTCCCACATCCCCCAGGAAGCTGGACATGTCTTGGTGCAACGGTTCAGAGTACACCCCTATCCCTTAAAGGCCTCTGGGTCCAGTGGGCACACACCCAGGGGGTACTGGCAGGATGTGTGCAGCCAGCTGGGGAATGCTGGGAGCCAGCTAAGCCCACAGCCTCCTGCTCTGCTCAGAAAGAACAGACCTTTCCAAGGGGAATTTGCTCTCCCAAAACAGCCCATACTGAGCCAGGACCAAAAAGGGAGAGCTGGGAAAGGGCAGCCCTGACCCAGCCAGGCTGGCATAGAAAGTTTTCCACCTTCAGACTTGCTCTCCGAGAGCTCCAGCATCCTGAGGAGTCCTCTCTCCTGCCTTCCAGTGTCCTGCCGAGGAGAGGAAAACCACCATCACAGCGCTGCCACGAGGGACCCCTTAGCCAGGATGGCCTTGTGGGCACTTGTTCCCACAACCCTCAAGGTCAGGCCGGGCACAAGAGGGAATGCTGCTTATCCAAGGCCTCCAGCCACCCACGAGAAAGGCACTGTTCTGTGCCCAGCCCAACTAGTGCTCATGCAGAGGCAGCAGAGAGCAGCTGATCAAGCAGAACACGGTAAAGAGGGAGGCCAGGGTACAGAATGCCACCCCCAAGCCCAGCCAGCAAGCAAAAGGCTGTGACAAACATGGGCACCAGGGACTCTGGCACATCTGGAACACATCCCCATATCCAAGGTCAGACTCGTCCCACTCTGTCCGAGGGTACTGGGGCTTGGTGCTGGAGGGCAGGGCCTTCCTTCAGGGCACAGCCAGACTGGGAACACACCTCGTGCCTTCTCTCTGCCCCTGGGAAGATGCAGCCGTGCTGGTCACACATGCTAGGGGAAGATCACTTGGCCTGGCTGCTTTGAGCCTCTCTTGCCCAGCAAAGTCCCCTCTTCTGGCTGTTCCCTGCCCCCAGAACTGCTCTGCAAGGCACTGGCATCCTGGCTATGGGGTTGGAGCTGCAAATCACCCTGAAATGGGCCATAGTAGGAAACTGCAAGCCCAACCGTGCCACTAGGAAGCTTTGCAATGGCCCAGCCCATGCCCAGGCTCCCCCAGTGAGCTGCCACCTCAGCACAAGGCAGGGACAGAGGTAACACCAGTGCCTTGTTGAGCCTTCCCAAAGAGCCCCCTGCCTTCAGCATCTTTCCCCCACACTCTGTGCCTGCTCACAGGACCCACACAGCAGCCAGCTGTGGGGCACAGGGACAGTCAAACAGCCCCCACAGAGCCGGTCACATGCAGAAGCAGCCATGCCCTGAAGTACTCTGAACCACACAGCGCTTGGCTGTATCCCAGCCAAAATCATCAACCAGAAATCTCATCATTTGCATCTGAATCCCCAAAGGGCTGAGGTCTGTGATGGATTTAAGGGATTATACAAAACTAAGACATCATGTTGCATCTTCATGCCGCGAATCACATTTCTGAGCGCAGGCAGAGCTGCAGCAGTAGGGTTTTGCCTGCAGGAACCAGCAGGAAGGCCTGGAAGGACCCTCTCTGTGCTCCCCTGAGGCTGCCACGAGCAGGAAGAAGCACGGTGGGGGCTAACACCTGGCGAGTGACTGTGAGCCAGCTGCCACCCACGCTCCTGCTTCCCACCTCCTCCAGCAAGGCACGTTCCTCACACCCGGCACACCTCCGCTCTCCCACAATTCTCCCGGGACGCTGCCGTTTGCTCCCAGCACTGAGCAATTCCCCCTGCTCTGCCTCTAAAGCCTTCCCCGTGGGAATGGGCTTGTGGATAGTTAGATAGGCTTGTCATGCTGACGCTGGCCTGCACTCCATCGACATTCAGCCAAGGGAGGCTGCAGGATGAGGCGCGCTGGCTGGCAGCAGGACAGCCCTGGCTGCTTGCCCACTGGAGAGGCTGCTGGCAGCTCTGCTGGATTAGCTCACCCCTGGGACAGGTCTGTGCTCTCACAGAGCGTCGTGGGAAGGAGGGCAATGAGTTCTCTGTCCACAGTGGCCCACTGGGAGAGGCAATCCTACATCGGGTCAGCTCATCCCTGCCAACCAGGGAAAGAGCTCCTGCTGCCAACCCAGCCCCACACCCAGCGCCAAGCAAAGAAGATGGTGTGCAGGGTTGCCCCTCACCTTGGCTCTTCGCAGCCTCCTGGTTCCCTGAGCTTGCCTAGCAGCCTGAAGGCAGCTGTCCACATGCCTCTGATACTGCAGCAGTGGCACCAGTGACTTACAGAGGTAGCACTTCTCACACCTGCCAGGCAGCAAAGGACAGAGCACTGCATTAGGATTCACCCTGCACCGGGCTCCCAGACACCAGCGGTGACTTTCCTCCTGCAGGCCAAGCCATGGAGAAGACGTGTCACCAGATCCAGTCTCGCTCAGTGGGGTCAGGCCAGCACCAATCACAAAGACTGAGTGATTATCAGTTTTCCCTGCCTGTTCCTGTGTATCCTGCTGCTGCAGCAGCGGGACAGTAATCAAATCTGCTCATCTAACTATCTCAAACACCACTGATTTCTCTCCAGACATAAAGCACCCTGTCAAAATCTACAGCAATGAAGTGCAAGGGCTTTGCAAAGGGGAGTTAAATTCTGCCTGAAAAGCAAACCAAGTGTGTTAAATCAGAGAGACATTTTACCAGGGCTGGATGAACTTGTCTGACTAGTAAATCAAGTCTTTCTCTGCACTGTCTCCATTTTACATCATGCCATGCAGGGAGAGGAATTGCAGAGCACATGCTCCTGCTGGGGGGTTGGCTCAGCCTCTTTCTCAAACCCCTTGTTTGGGTGGAAGACGCTCAGGCTCACGCAGGACAACTGAGTGTTCTTGGGAAGAAAATTATTCTGGGTGAAAAGAGATGAAGGTCAGGCATGGATTTACAAAGCTAGACTCACTTCCACACCAGCTCTCAGCAGGGACTGAACCCTGCAAAAGAGGACGCTGGCTCTTCAGGAGGGCAGCTTCATTCAGGAATGGGCCATCTCCAAGAAGAGACAAAGCCCCCAGGGACCAGCCCCAGCAACACTGTGTTCAGTTTGATAGTGGTACTCTCTTAGTGAAACACCCCAGGCTCTAAAATGCATATGGAGAGCCCCCATCGAGCAAAACTCTGCAGCACTTTTTCCCGTATTTTCTTTCCAGTCAGTGCTGATTACCCAGATAATGTGTCTAAACAGAAGCTGTCCTCTCTATAATTAGCCTAATTCCATTAGTGATGTTGCCATCCACTGTTTGTAACAGCAAAATTGCTTCCATAGCAGGGATTTTACTGTCAGATCCTCTCTTATGATGCTTTGTGTGGGTGGCAGGAGGAGGGGCTGCATGGAGAGAGATTAAACAAAGCCACTGCTATTCTGAAAGTCTAATTTAATTAAGAATATCACTACAGGTGCCATGTTGACTGCCTCCATGTCCTGGCCTCTTCTTTCCCCGGGGTTACCAAGCTCAAACCTCCCATCAGAAACTGGCTGAGTTAGCACCATGTTAGCTACAGCTCCCCCCCAGCAGCCACGCGCCCCTGACCTGTCATGGATTAGGCTGAAAGGAAATCAGTGCAAAAATAAACAATCTGAGAACAGCAAATTCCTCTTGCTTCGGTTTAAATATAGTCAGCACTGCAACAAGAGGCACTGAGGAAAAGCAATTTCTTAGGGAAACACTGCTATAAAGCCAACAGCCAGCATTTGTACAGGAATAAAGACATCCATAGTCAAGCTAGAACGGAAGCATGGAAACAATCTTGGAGGAGCAAGCATACCTACTTACTTGTCAATGTCTAGGGATGGTGGGCTGCTTTCACCACTGGCAGCTTTATTTCTTGCCTCTCTCTGATGCCGGGTGAGCACTGGAGGAAAAACGGAAAGGGTTAACAAAAAGGGTCACAACTATCCACCCCAAAACCATCTCTACATCATGCCCAAATGCACCAAGTTTCCATCACTTCCACTCAAAGCTGCAGCAGAAGTGATGGTAGAGGCGAAGAAACACTGGACTGGGACAAGCAGGGTCTTCTCTCCTGCAGAAAAGGTTGCTGGACAAGTGTCCTTTTTTCCTGGGGGGATACTGAAGAATTTACCTTTCCCAGACTGGGAAGCCAGCTGACCATTTCACACTTAACTTGCCAGAAACAGCTGGATCGACAGTCTGTATTTTACAGGAATTTCAGAGCTGGCACACAGCAGTGTGATAGCCTGGGAGCAGCATCATCCAGCTGCTCCCCGCCACACCAGGCTGCCTGCCTGCTGCATGGAGGGACAGTGCCAGCTGTGGGCTCAGGGGAACACAGACCTGGGGCAAGGGCTGTGCAGATGTGCGAGAGAGAGCCTGGCTGGGAAGGGACACAGCTCACACTGCATAGGGGAGGTGACAACAATTAGCCCACACTCATCGCTTTCCCGCTGCCCACGTGAACCATGGTGACCATTGTTCACAGACAGCCCTGGGAGTCCCCTGGATGGAGATCTCCACCAGCAGCAGTGCTGCTCTCCAGAAGCTCCAACACGTGGGTAGCCAGTGAGATCCCAGCTGAGCAGCTGATGACGCGTCCAACCATTTCTGTTCCCCCAGCAAGCCCAAGCAGCCTTTCCCAACTGGCTCTGCAGGCATCTGCAGGGAGCACATTGGAGTGTTGTCCCTTTCAGCTGAATTCCTCTCAGCGTATTCCTGTTGACATACCACCAGCAAAGATCCTCAGGGAACATTTCAGATAGTTTAGCTTGCTTCACCAGGGACGTTCAAGACTCCAGCTCCAAAACAGATGTCACAGTAAGCGCTCTCAGGCACGCTGGCTAAGGGGACAATGCAGGGAGCTGTTTTACAGCTCGGTGACGCTGCTTCCCATACTCATGAGGAGAAAAGTCTGAATCTAAGGTATAGGCACAACAAACCTGCTATTGTTAGCACATCATCTGTGATAAAGAAAGGGAAGCACAAAATTTTGTGCAGAACAAAGGGAATTCTTCTGAGTTTTAGCAAAACCCCATTTCCAGATTGCTGGGCAGCCCCAATATCTATCCACAATGCAACACAGCCTTTCCTTCAGCAGCAATCACTGATCTGCAGCTACAACCAGCAATGTACTGTGAGGTGCTCAGGAGCTATTGGGGCTGATGGGAGACAACCATGCTGAAGAAACAAGCTCCAGCATTTCCTAGACTGTGGGTATTGTCTTGTAGGCGATGACTGATACCAACAGCTCATCACTCGCAGGAACTAAAGCAAACTTCTCTCTTTAACATAGCCTGGCCCAGATTTGAAGTGGCAGCCTGACTAGGAGGACTGGTAACAATGGCCACCCCCCAGGCCATCCAGCCTCCCAAGAACCCAACCACCACGTGCATTTGACAGCATGGTGAGAACTGCTCTCCAAATCAGTGTGCACTCGTTAATATTCCTTAACACCCTCTCGGGAGCCTTGTGCTCCAGCTCAGGTGTTAATCAGTTCTATTTTCTTCCAAAAGCAGTGAACACATCTGGCATAATGGGCCAATTAGAGATGTCTGGGACTAGCTCTGCAGCTGCCCAGGAGAAGACCCTCAGCTGGGTTGCTGGAAGAAGCAGTAGAGCAGAGAGAACAGGGCCAGCTGGTGAGGCGCAACCCCTGCTAAAACACACTGGTTGCCCCCAAGAAGAGGGTTCAGAACATAGGAAAAGATTTGCCACAGGGAAAATCCTGACAACAGAGCAGTGCTGACCCGCCTGTGTGACAGCAGCCTTGTAAGTCTCCCAAATGCAATGCTCTTTGCTGGGTCAGACACACTCCTTAGCTTGAGAACAACCTTTTCCCTCGTTCGGCATTTCTTCTGGTTGACAAGTCATCCTTGGCCTGTTCGTCTCCAGCATTCACCCTGGGGAACCGCAGCAAACCCTGCTCAGTAGGGCCTCGCTATCAGCACACCCAGCCCGGGCACCTCCTGGGGCTGCCAGGTGTGGCTGGCAAGTGGAGCTGCGAGGTCAGAGCCACTGAGCTCCTCACCTTCCTGCTCAGCCCCCCTGCAGTCCCACCCACCAGCTCCCTCCCTGTGCTCACCACCAGCTGTGCCACTGCCATGCAGGATCTATTAGTGTCTGGCTCATGGCATCTTGTTCCTTCTCAGAAGCCATGCAGTTTTGCTCTGCACCCGTTTCATTACTCTTTCTGCTGTATCAGTGCACTTCTACTGAAGTCAGGAGCTTTTTAACGGCACTAGTGCCGCTGCTGAAGACTGACAGCTGCATCAGGACTGCATTTGAGCCTTTGGGAGGAAGGGATCTACCAAATCCTCATTTTCCTGGGCTCACTTGGGAACTGAGATGTTGGATGCGTGTAGATGGAGGATGAGAGGCATTGAGTATGTCACAAAGCTTGAGAGTATTTGCTGTACTCGGTTGCAGCCAAGACTCACTTCCAGACTGAGACCAGCGGATCCCTGTGCTGGCAGCAGCAGCAGGGGGTGATGGATGTGGTGACTCCAGCAGAGCCCTCTCACCCAAGTGAGCCCCTTCAGTTGAGTGCATGAAGAAAGAGGGAGCTGGCACAGCAATTCCACAGCTCCACTCATTCGCTTGGAATTAACACCAATCACTGAGCTGGAAACCCAGGACCTGAGCTCTCCCCAGCCTGGTACAGCAGCTAACACAACATCAGGCTCTTCTTTTTTATTTACTCAGATCACAGGAAAATGGAAATTCATGATAAGATTTTCATGCTGCCCAGGTGTGTGGTGGTCTGGGCATTCAGCCAGGGTGACCACGTATGCAGGGAAAGCAACTGTAGCTCATCTTGCCCAGCTGCTCATTTGAAAACCTGCCCTTAGATATCAGCCAGACTGAGCTGGCCTCCTGCGACCTAAGACTGAGAGACTTTGGTGCATGATTAGAAGAAGGAAGAAGAGAAGCAAAACCAGCAAGAACCCATCCTTTTGTAGTATTAAAATGAAAACCACTGAGAGCTATAGCTTGCAGGACTGCAATTCTAGAGACATCAGGAGTAAGTCCAATTAATAAATCTGAAGACAGACAAGGAACCCCTGACCCAGTGCGCCAAAGGAAAACTGAAGCCATCTTTTCTTAACAGATCAGGGCATGGATTAGAGGGCAGAAGTCTGACTTCCTCTCACACAAGGCTGTTGCTGTGCTCCTGAGGAAACCAGCAGCCAGCCAAGAGCACACAGTGCTGCAGAGCAGTAGAGAACAGCTTCTGGACCCACACAGGAGCTGGCATTTGCTTCAGAGGACAATTCTCTCACATCTTTTTTCTCCCCATGCATCAGCTTTACCTATGGATTTTCTGCTAGTGGTGGATGCCAAGATAACAGCCCTGGAAACAGAGTCCTTTTGTACCTGCACAGCTGTGCCAGGCTACTGTCTGGCCTCTACTCAGAGCTGAGCATCATCTCTGCCTATTCAACCCAAATCCTATGGATCAGTCCAGCAGCTGAGAGCCCTCTGGGTGATGGGTGCCTTCCAACAGCTGTTGGAAACTGGCCCGAGGTGCCCCACGAGCCAGAGCCTCACAGGCAGGCAGGATTCTGCCCAAGCCCTGGAAGCCCACGGTCCTGCAAAGAGTCTGGGTGCAAACAACACAGGTGTCCCAGACTGTTATGGCTAACAGAGCCTGGTCTCTACAGGGAAAATACTAGAATAACTGGCAATAGAAAACTCAAATTACTGTGATTTTGTCCCAAACCCATTGCTCTGCTTACAGCCATTATTGCAGTGCAAAATCCCTTTTATTCCAGGCTGGTTTTCTTACAGGGGGATTGTTCTGAACAAGCCAGAACAGCAGAGTAGCAATTCCAAAATAACTACCCTTACAAACATCCCCAAGGAGACCAGCCTGGAAGCAGAATGGAGAGGCCAGCCTTGAACTCTGTCCTGCTGAAAGCCAACACCAAAGAAAAGAACAAATTCCCTTGCACTGCCAAAGAATTCAAAGCCTTTTCCTGATCACAGTCGGGATTCCCCAGGATCAATGGATACACTCATAGTCCAGCCACACCAGGGACCGGAATACCACAAGGCCAAAGACATTCCTGCTAAAAGGCACACTAAAAATTCTGCTCCATTTTGTAACACAAATAAGACCTTTATCAGTGTTGAGGATGGGAGAGAAACTGTGATAATTTGTGATTTGCCTGAGCCAAATGCTTTGCATCAGTATCTGGGTTGTGCCTGCAGAGAGAATCTTCCACCAAAATTAAGCACCAGCCAGTATCAGCCACTACTCTGGCTCCTGTTATCTTGACAGGACCCATGTCACATCCCCAAAGATTTAGTATAGCAGGAACCTTTTATTTTAAAACTACATCAACTCTGCATTAAGATTACATGGTGAAACTTCCTCCTGCTAGAGGAATGCAGAAGTTACAGTTCTTGTACTAGCTCTGATTTGCTCAAATTGCTCAAACATCATAGATTTAGGTTGCATTTAACAACCCAGTATGTAACTGAAAATTATATATTCACAACCTAAAAAGTTAATCTTATTACAAGCTACTACTTTGATATTACCTGACATTGTGCTAACACAGATTTTACATTTCAAGCAGCAGCTAAAACATAACTTACTGAATATGTTGATAACCAACCAGTGTATTTGTTCACTTAAGCTCTACAAAGGTTGGCTACAGAAAACTGATATGAAAAAGAATGCAAAGAGGATTAATATGGGCATTCTGACTGTGCTTCTATGCCTCACTCTTCACATGAAGGAGAAAAATCCATAGTCCCAGATTGATAGTTATCATTTTGCAATTTTAGCGGAAAAAGAGGGAAACTTTTCTGCCATCTCTGCCACCTGAACAAGCCATTTTTGCACATACAAATGTCAGACTTCATGCAGAGCACAGGCAATGCTTGGAGTAGTACAGAACATTCTCCCCTCTCAAGAGCCCTGAAGGACAATTGCCCACGTGGCTCGTCTTCCATTTTCTACCCCTGCCACATTCTCTGCAAGTCCTCAACAAAGCACACAATAGACACATCTCATGAGTACTGCTTGAAGCATCCAGGACTAGATCTTGGGGTAATATTCAGGAGCTGACAATATGGTGAATTATTGTGTGAAGTCAATCAGAGATGATGTCTCTCTGCAAGAGGTGCTGGAAATACCAGAGCCTCCAAAAACACTCTCCTGGGCAGCGTGGAGACAGAACAAGGCAGAGTGAACAAACCTCCCCACACGCCAAATATCCTGAGAGAGACGAGACTGCAGCACCTGCCTGCCAAGTAGCAACAGGGAAAGGGGGTGAGCATGAGCAGCAAACACGTGGGAGCAGCACTTGGCAGACCTGGAGTGTCCTGGCCAGGCTCCGGCCCCGCGGTGCCGTTGCAGTACATGGCGTGCACCTCGATCTCGTCGGCTGGGAAGCCGTGGTCACACAGCGGGCACGGCACACGGGCAGCAGCTGTGGGACTGCACTCAGACACAGCCCTGACAGCATCTTCACCTCCACCAACCTAAGGAAGAAGAAGAAAAATTAGCCAGACAGGGCTATTTCTCTGTTTTTGCTTAGGTGCAGAGCTCTATGCTGTCTGGTAGCTACTCGCCCTCCCACAGACTCAGATTTTCTTGGAAAGTTTTATTCTTCCTTCATCACACAGTGGTCAGAAATAACACCACTGGCTGAATAAACTGTGCTGCACTAATAACTAGTTCTTCTTGCAAAGGCAGCATGTCCTTCTGAATCACGGTGAAACTTCCTGCACAGCCATGCACACCGTTTAAGGCAAACATCACCTGCACTACAGTGGAAAAATGGCAAAGCTTCCATTAATCAGGAAATCTCAGAAGCGAAACTGATGGAAAATTCATGGGGCAAAGCAAGAGTTCAACACCTGACTTGTGCTCATCAGTTTCTGGACATGATCCATGCTACACAGGCAGCACTGTCTGGGAACAGTTTCCCTCAGGATGAAAGGAGGCTGCTGTGGTCTTAGAAAGCCCGGAGAAATCACTGGAAGCTCCTGCTTTATAGAGGAGGTGGCTGGAGTAGTCATCAGAGGGAACACCGATCAAGGAGAGAGGCAATACCATTAAAAATCTGTGTCACACAGAATTACCAGCAGAGGATTTTCACCAGGGCAGAATGTCACAGCTCATGTACGTTCTCGGGGTGCCATTACCACTTACTGACTTTTATCTTACATTTTGCATTGGTCACACAGCTGCAAAGGTGCTCCACTACCAGCCCACTGAGATCCAGCCTGCTCCCTATGCCACTGACATTCCCAAATGCAGCAGACTGCAGCCATCTCATTCATAACTGCATCTCTGCCTAGTCAGGCTTGCTGCAAGATTTTTCCACATTTAAGAAAAAACCTTCCCCTCCCCGCAATGATTAAGAAAAGCTATTTAAATATTAACCATGTAGAGAAACCTATAGGAAAATAATATGGGAGAGGTTTCTGTTCTTAGAGCTAAGCAGTGACATGCAGACAGTGTGCAGCAAAACTGCTGTCTGCTTCCCTCCAATGGTATCATTTCAGGGAAGCTGTAATTGGGGTCAGTCAAGATGCTCCGTGCCACTGGAGCGCTTTGCTGTATGACTTGGTTTATTACTTCCTTTCCCAAATGAGGATCTGATCCTGATTTTTAGGTCCTAAAGGGAAGGAGGGTGCTTTGTGGACTCAGAGGAGCTATGACAAAAATTGCAAGACTGGGCCTCAAACTGATCCAACTCTCAAAACACATTTCTCTCAGACCAGCTGAAAGGCTACAACAGTGAGCCCCAGGAACATCCCTCATTCCCAGGGAGGCTCTCTGCCCTGAATTTCTGTGAAGGAGCTGCCACAAGAGTTCCTCCAGCCGAACACAGGCTGCTGAAGTACATCACTTACAGCATTAACACTCGTACCCCTCTCTCACATCTCAGTGTCACTACATCTTGTGAAGTCCTCACTGTGGGGTGTCACACTGAAGAGCCATAAAAAACAAGATGTCAGATATGAATGATCAGATCAAACCTGCACTGCACAGACAACACACATAAAAAATATGATGGGAAAAGCAGCAGGCACTGCTCCTTCTAGCTGCCTTTTTTTAAAGCAATCTTAGGAGATCACCAATTCTGCACACCCTGCCCGCCTACATTCGGTGGTAAATTACTAATTTTAAATGGAAATGCAACATTCTGTAACAAAAGACTGCTTGTACAAAACCTTGCTGTAACAGTCTGGAAAACCTCAACTGCAGAACCAATCACCCCTGTCAGAGCCAGAGACAGTTGCCTCTGCTTTTTAGCAGAGGAAATTGCCGACAAGACATAGTACTTGCAGCCAACAGCCAGCCAAGAGCAATGCTAGAGGCTGAGCTCCACAACAAGACTCCTGTGTCCTTGCTCAGCATCTGCTAGGAAGAAGCCAGTCCCAGTGGTCTATGCTTGGCTCCTGGAAACCACTGATGCCATGGTAGCTGTTTCTGCTGTTTTCCTGGAGGGCGGAGGGCTCCGGACTGAGACCTGCTGCCAACCATAATGTTGTCAAACAATCCCTAGGAACCCGCTCCCCACCACCCTGTGCCATCCAGGCAGAGGTGTGAGACATGGGGCACCCTCTGCAAAGCACAAGGGGACAGGGCAGTATCCTGCCCACAGCCAAATGGGTCACAAATGTGCTTTGGTGGCCAGCCCAGGACCGCCCCTCTCCCTGCTGCAGTCCCTAATTGCCTGAGCAGTGCTTGGAGATACCTGCAGAATGAAAAGCACAGGAGAGCAGAAGATGGTTTATTAAGAGGCCTGTGAGAATGAGACATTGGAGCTGCAGACGTGCTGTACAAGCTGCAAACTCCCAGAATGAGCTTTCCACAAATGAACCCTCTTGTCAAGAGCTGTATGATTCTGTATTCATGTACCCTACCAGAGGAGTACTTGGCAACCCCTTTGATATCGCTCTCTAAATTAATAGACAAAGGGAGTTTTATCAGAAGCAGGAACTGAAGTCAGATGTTGGTACAGTGACAGCTGCAAAGCAATTGCTGTGCAGGTGTGACAACACGGGGAAAGGGGCTGCACACAGTGCACATCTGCAGAAAGAGGTAAGAGGATGGCCCTGCCACTGACTTGCTATTGCTATTCACTATTATTGCACAAAACTCAAGATTCCTGGACTCGGGACACTCTGCTTGGCCTGAAAACCACCACCAGCCCCCAATACTTCAAGGGCATCTTTATCCCAGTCTGATCTCTGGGTGAAGCTCTCCTCTTAGCCTCTCGGATATGGTCTGTGGAGAGCAAACTGGAGTTCAAAGCACTGTAACAGGGAAAAGCAGGTCACAACACAAGTGACTGAGGTTTGCTTGGACTCCCCTCAGAGCTCCTGGGGTCCCTCTGCACCACTGAGCATCACAGCCTGCACCCCTGAGCGTGGGCAGCAACAGCACTGCCACCCACGCTGATGGCATCCTCCAGCTCAGCAGTGCTGGGATATAAAAGAACAGGCTGGAATTGATAACAGCTCTCCAGCTACAGGACTGAAAGGCTCCAGAAGCAGCTGTACGCAGTCCCCAGCCAAAAGGGACTGGAGATATGAAGCAGCAGAGAAAAGCAAAGAGGCAACTGTTTGTGAGGATCCAAACAGCAGAAGTCCAAGCTTCCAGCTACCCAAAGGAAAATGCCAGCACAGCTCAGCTGAACCAAGGTCTAGAAGGCAGGATTTGAAACAGGACCCTTCCTCAACTTCAAGCTCTTTTACCTGCATAGGTGCACCTCCACTGTCTGAACAGAGCTCTTCTCTCTCCTCCTCAACAGCTTCCAGTGGGCTCGGCTGTGTCTCTGCAGGAAAATACCTCCATGTCAGCACAGGTTTGCACCCTCCAACTACGTCCTCACTTGTTGATGTAGCTTAGCCCTTAACGCTTCTTAAGAGTTTTCACAGTTTCAAAACATTCTTTATACTTGCCACAAATGTCATCAGACAAAGTGCAACAACGCAGCCAGATGGGGGGTTAAAGTCACAGCATGGTGGTGTGAGGACAAAGGCACTGCAGCTTTGCAGCTTCACGGGGAGTGAGATTAGACACAGGGAAAGTGAGCGGGACGCTTGCTGGGATGGAGACAAAGCAAGAATAGAGCTGCTCTCGCATTGAGACAAGCAGAGCTCCCATTCCATGGTCTGTCTCGCAGTCACACCTTCTTTAGACATCCACATCTTCCTTAACAGCAAAATATGCCTCCAAGCACCACCATGACCTCTCCTGCTACAGCTGCTCGTGAACAGGGGCAGACTCTTCATTAATTTTCTCACTTAAAACCCTGGACCAGAAAATCTCAAACATGGTAGGAGAGACCAAGGAAGACAAACTCCTTAGTCTCAAACATGTTTAATTAATGTAAGACAAAAATTATTTCAGCTCTCATGCTTTGCACATTATTTTGACACTGAAAAATACAAAAATTTGATTGCATTGCAGATACACATTGTTTTGAGTGATCCCTCCATGCCCAAATGCACATCCAGGTGTCTCTTCAGAAAGTCTCCAGTAATCCCTGTCCCAGAACTGTCTCTGAGGAAATGGGTCCAAAACTAGAGAATCAAACTAAATTACCTGAATAATTTTAGCCTTGAAAAATGGAGATGGGAAAGAAACCTTGTTTTGTTCAAATAACTTGAAAATTCGCTTTTCTCTGAATTTCCTAAGCGTGTAACTTTCAGCACGAAATTTGTAACAGTCTCAAGTGCCTCTTACCTGGGCAAACAGAGACCTCTTCTTCAGCAGAGTTTTCTGTGGCAGTATCTGGGCTCCTTTTACTGCCAAGTGGGGTCATTGTGGAGATGCTGTTCAAAATATAAATATAACATGAATTTCCAATCCAGTAGGTGTGAGGGCCACACTTGCCTTTCTCATGCAGTTCAGAACAGCAGACGATGCCATAATTTCCAAGTGGTCAATATCTGACAGCCAGAAATGACCAGGATAACAGCAAAATATGGGTCTAAAATGCCATCCTAAGCAAAAATCCCAAAGGGAATATTTTTTTCTTCTAGAAAGGCAGAAAGGGTCATTATCTCTTGTCAGGGGTGCAAAAATACCTGCTCACAATTGTGGGACTCTCTGTGGGAGAAGAAGTGGAAGTTGTGCAGGTACCAGCACTGTGCCTCTTTCTCTCTGGGGAAGGAATTCCTCACAGAGGAAAGGCAGACCTGCTTTATCCCGCATTATCCTCTCCCTCCTCACACTGCTCGTTTTCTCCCTTATCCCTGTGCACAGCAGCCAGAAGCAGCACAGATGTGACACAAGGCATTCTCCCTGCAGCAAAGCCCTTACAGCATTAGCGTGGTGGTTCCTTGGAGCAGTACCCAGCACTGCTCCCCTCATTTTGACCTTCGGATTCCTCCTTTTGTTTTCCTCCCACCTCACTGCACAGTGTCTTTCTGACATTGCTGAGTAAGTCTGGCACCCATGCTGACACACTCTGCGCCTTGCGTGGCTCTCTGATTAGTCTGATCAAGTATGCAAGAACACACTTTAAAAACATGAATCCCCACACTGACAAACACAAGATTTATTAAGCTAAACCACAGGCCTTAGAGAAGGAGAACAGCCACGGCTGATTTATGATAAATAACAAAATTCTGATAGGAAATCACAAGTGGCTTTTCTCTCTAAATAAAGCATCTCAAAGCATTTGTTATGAATCCAGGCTGAGCGTGTTTTACTCTGTGTCTAACATCAGGGCTCTCTTCAAAAGAACTCACACAAAACAACTTGCTATGACATTTATAAAATGGGCTAATCAATTTGAAGTCAAACCACATTTCTTGCTACACCAACTATCTCCTGGTAACAAAGCCTATAATCATTTATTAAAACCCCAATCTTCCATGCTCTGTACAAAGCGTGGAACAAGCAGGGAGAGAAGCCCACAGAAAGCAGAGCAGCTTCTTCACAGGACTGGCACTTCCTAAACTGCTCCACTCCCCACAGACAGCTCAGAGCCATGTTTTCCCATTAAGTGCTGCTGAGGCCAGCCAGTTGGGGTGCCTGAGCCATACCCAAGGGAGGCCTGTGCTGGCAAATTACCAGGAACCAGATGGCAACACTTAATGTGCACAAAACTGCAAAGACTGCAGCCATTTCTTGCCTTGCTGCAGATGTTCCAGCTGCTCAAGGAGGGGCTGCCGCATCCAGGTGCATCCCACCCCAAGGCGGGCAGCCAGGAGCTGCTGGGCAGCTCAGGGAGTGTCCCAGACTAACCCCACCAGCTACACCAAAGGGAAGAGGTCCCTCTCCTCTCATCTCCTCCATATCCTGGGCTCTCAGGCCCCAAGTAGGCAGGAGGCCAGCGCTGCAGAGCGCACACCTCGCTGCCTTCCACGCAAGCTCAGAGCTCAGCTGTCACAGGCTCATCAGCCTCGGCAGCAGCGGCAGCTGCAGGTTCCTCCTGCTCCCCAAGGCAGGTTTTAAGCTTGTTAGAAAGGTGCAAGCAAGAGGGATTTTCATACTCTGCATATTAACTGCTCAGGCCAAATGCTGTTAGATCAGAGGAAAGTTGGCAGTTTTGTTCCAAAGCAGGTTTAAATTATAAAACCCAGCAAATTAAAAACATGACATTATCTGGCCTTTCTTGTAACTTGCTCCCTGAATCCTCTCCCATTTGTCCTTCTTCTCCATAGCCTTTGCTGCAGAATTGCATCCCACAGGAAGGAGAAAAAAAAAGAAAGGAAAAGAGGAGTAGGCTTAAATCTGAAGAAAATCATGTTGACTTGTCCCACACCTGTCATCTGCTGAAGTGGCTTTTCTGGAGCACTGCACTCTATCTTTGGTTGATAGGCAGTGCCGTCTGGCTTCCTCCTCCCTGCTTTCCTCTTCAGCAGTAAGGCAAGAACATAAAAATACACACAGAAATCCAGTAAACCCTTCCCCATGCTGCCTGTGCGCCTTCCCCGACAGACACGTGATGGCATCGCTGCAGCTCACCTCCAGCTCCCCACGGCTTTACTGTGCTGTCACAGGAACTTCAGAGGGCAAGGAGCAACTCTCTCAACTTGTATAAGAATGCACCTTGCATGTCTTATAAACTAACAACAGCAACTGATCCCTTCTCCTCAGCTGTGCCCCACCTCTCCCATGCTGCTCCAAAGCCATGTATTTCCAGGGATATTAAACAGCAGTGACTGTACCAGCCTTTCCAGCAAGCCTTGCAGTGAGCTGGGGTGGGACTGCACCCCAAAATACTCCAGGGAGAGTGGAAGAGCCCAGATCAACCAGAGAGAACCTGTGAGCCCCACACTCTGAACACCCTACTCACCTCTGTGCAATTTGCATGGGTTCCCCATCTTCAGGCACATCCTCTGCAGGCAGCACCTGGGAGGGCTGGAAAGGAAAATTCTGGTGTTATATAAAACAATGTGCACAGCTGACTGAGGTCTGCTGGGTCATTGGATTCTGTCCATGACATTGCACCCAGTCTGTTGTATATTTTTATCTGAAAATGGCTCAGTATCCATCCGGAACCAGTCAGCTTTTTCCCTCCACCCCTCCTTTTGGCAAGGTACTCCCTGCAATAAAGCCTGGCAGTACTTTTCGTTACCTTGCTGCCTAGACATGTTCCTGGACAGTCCATGCCCATCCACTCCTTCCAACACTGCCCATTATCTTCCATGCTCTCTGCCTGTTCTCAGCATCCACTTAAATGTACTTGTAGGCAGCAATCATAGCTCTTTTCCACCTCCACCTGTGCTGAGCTTGAAACAACCCAGGGTTTTTTGTGTCCCCTGCATTCCCCCAGGTACCCCAGCAGCCCTTACCT
The DNA here is from genome assembly GCA_013397795.1 of Orthonyx spaldingii. Taxonomy (NCBI): domain Eukaryota; kingdom Metazoa; phylum Chordata; class Aves; order Passeriformes; family Orthonychidae; genus Orthonyx; species Orthonyx spaldingii. The sequence goes on along the minus strand of VZTJ01000996.1, from coordinate 964,910 downwards.
ACTCCATTTTAAAATTTATTTTCCTGAGCCAGAATGACCTGATCAACTGGTACAGCTGATGCTTGACCGTGAGAAGCACTTTTCTGAAATTTCCTAGAGATAAAATCTGTTGCATTTTTCTTGCCTGGGAAATCAGCTGTCCCATCAAAGGAAGGGAACAGATTAACCTGCACAATCTACAGCTGGAAAATCTGTGTGCATTTTATCCCATTTCTCATTTAGCTCTACGACTCCACTTATTCTTTCCTTTAAAATTTGCTCAAAAGCCTTATGCACTGCCGAGGTCAGGCTAACATGCCAGTCATTACCCAGATCTCTTTCTTCTTCTGCAGTGTACACGTTACACTTGCCATCCTCTAATCAGGTGGAATTACAACGGTTTATTAGCAGTCCTTGCTGTCAGGCCTACAATTTCTCATGCTAGGTCTCAAAGACACCCAAGGAGTTTTCCTCCCCCTTCTTTGAGTCTATCAGATGCTATGAGCTTGATTTCCACCATAGGTTTCAACTTCGATCAGCTCCACTCCTGGATGTACTTCCCCCCAGCACGCTCCAAATCAAGGCCTCTCCTGTCAGATTTCCCTAACATGACTCCAACCCCTAAATATCCTGTTTTATCTACGCTTTCTTTACTTCTTTGCAGCCTAACTCATCATTAACATAAAATACCACACCTCCTCTTTTATTTTTATTTGTCTTTGTCCTGAACTGTGCATTTCTTAACAATGCCTCTGCCCTGGTCATGAACACTCATCCATGTTTCTGGTTTTCCTTGTACATCTGTTATAAAATATGGCACTAATTCAGGTCACCAAACTCTAAATCTCCAGAATTGGGTCTTTTCCCTCCGAATCTTTTAAAGACCAAGAGTCCCCTAACCTTATCTGAAAGGCTCTGAAGAAATTGATTCTATTAGCACTGAAGTTTGTTAGTGCAGGTTCACAGGCTGTGAGAGCTCCCGACAACCAGGATTTGCTCTGTGTAAACATCCCTTGGCTGCAGGAGGCAGTAGGTGGAAGGTCTGTGCCCATTCCAGGTGAGGGTTTCAGGGCAGGGGTACAGGCAGCCTCCCTCAAGCACATCATTTGCACCTTCATTTCACACATGGCATGAGGCCATGTCCTTTTTCAAGGACAGTTTTGAGTCCTCAAGGATGATTTCTAGACTCAGCACAGCCTAAAATCTCCCACCAGCCGAGCAGCTCTGGTGGCACTGGGGGAGCCTCAGGGCAGTGCAGGCAGCAAAGGGTCTCCAAGAGATGCAGCACATTGGAGACACGACAGCTCTGGGCCCCTCCTTTGTCACTGCCAGTGGAATTGTATTTGATAGAGGGGAAAAAATGGAGACAAGGCACAAGCAAACATCAAACATATTGATTTTGCAAGTAAATCACCTGCTCTGGCCTCAGTGTGCGACTGCACAGAGAGGCGAGAGAAAGGAGCTACCTCTCATGCTGGGTGTGATAAAGCAGATGAAAAGGCATTTAGAAATTATTTTCTCTCGTGTAAATAAAAGACTGGCAAATTTTGGGCTAGGGTTGAAGTTGTAAAGTCTGCTTCCCCTCCCTATTTTTTCACCTTCAAAATATCAGAAAGGCTGCATCTCTAGGTTATGGCTCTGAGAGAGCTCCCGTGGTCAAGAGGAGTAGGTTACAAGTTACCACTCAGCACCACTAAAACCTCTTTTCTCCCCAAGAATTAATTAGGTATTAGCATTAAACAGATAATATTTTTTTAAATACCACACAATTTTCAGTACTGATTAAAAGTTCATGCCCTTCCCAGCTGCTGTAGCTTCCCAAGGGCTTTAGAGTACACATCCCCAGACCTCCAGTCACCCCAATCTTCCAGTATAATGACACCTTCATTTCCAGAGGAAAAGCTACAGAAAAAAAAAGTGCAGTTTGCTTTAAGAACCTCTCAGGTCTTTTGTATCTATCCTAAGGAAATGAAAAAGGGCACAAGTCAGTTCCTTTCCTCTGCAGATCACCTCTAAGGCTTGTTTAAATCTCCATCTGCTAAACCCGAGCCAAAGCACTGTCATGAAAAGTCACATTTCAGCACAGGCTGCTCTGCTCTTTTTCTGCAACCAGAAAATGCAGACATGACGTTTTTCCTAAGTGTTCAATATTACAAGACAGAATATAAATATCACAAAACAAGTTAAGTATCTTTCTAACACCAGGGTAAATGATCAAATACACTTGAAAACAGGAACAACAGAGCCAAGGCTTCAGTCATAGAGAAGATAAAGTTATACAATGATCCGGGAGTGAAGTCATTATGAAAAATGAGGGTTGGAAAAGGCTGACACAAACCTAAAATACAGCAGTAATAAATACTTCATCTGACTAGCAATCTGTTTAAACTTAGCAGTGACAGAAAGCTGCCTTCCGCTCCAGCAGGAGAGCCCTGATGGAGACAGAGGCTGACACCTAGTGTCTAGCACACCCCAGCCCGAGAGAAGGTGCCCAACACCAGGACAAGGACAGGGAGCACCACTGCAGTGACACACCACCCCGGCAGGCAGGAGATGCCTGTGGCCACACGGGAAAAATGCACTTCCAAGGGTGAAGCACTGATGGACACAGATGAGAGTGGAGGGGCGAACAGGAAAGGCTGCGCCCCAAGGACAAACCGACATCTCTGTCTGCAAAGGGAAACCCAGAGCTCCCCACACAGCCACAGGTTTATAAACTGGTTTGTCAGAGCTGGCGGTGGTCAGCATCACCTCTGTGCCCTCTGCCTTGACACACTGCCAGTCTACACCCTTCTGAGAAGGATCAGTTGGATATGTTGGTCTCTGGAGCACTAATGATGACTGTCAGGCTGCTCACTGGCCCCTGTATTGTGTGAGCTGGGTGTCAGCCTGTACACTTCTCTCCCTTCCACAGTAACCTGTGTGGCTGGGGGAGGAAGTCCCTAAATTTAAGAGGGGCATTAAATAGAAGTGCCTGCTTTGCAGAAGGGACTGAACCGTAAAATGGACAGAAGGGCATGGCTGCTCAACCTCTGCTCAATGACAAAGCTCTTACCTGGCAGTAGCTGGTGGTCGGTTCATCATCAGAAGTGGAGTTCTTCTCTTCTTCCATGCTGTGTCCTGGACTCTCTGCCTCCCTCCTCTTTGAAGGGTGGAGCCAGGTGATACTTTCAGACTCCTGTGCCTCTGTGTCTCCATCTTCTGTACTATCAGCAAGCCCATTCTCCCTGCTTATCTCCTCTCCTTTCCCAAGCTCGTTTTGGCTCAAGGAAGAACTGGGCACAACTGGGTTACCAAACTCCTTCTTATGCAATAGCTGCCTCTGAGCCTGCTTCAGGCTCTTCTGGTAAACCTCCAGCTGACACACGATGACTTTGGTGTACTGGTTGGGGTCCACCCCTTTGGGGCAGAAGGGGATGCCCCAATAATAGTGCACTGTGTCTCTTGCCTCCTCCTGTTTGTGCTTCTCCTCCACCGCAGTCTGCAAGCAAAGACCCGGGGTACTGCCAGACCCCTCGTTCTGCTCTGCTTGCTCTGTGGAAACACAGACCTTGGCAGTGTGCCCGGGCTGTGAGCTGTGTTTGGTACCTGCTCCTCCACCACTCCTCCTGGGGCTGTCACACTGTTCTGTGGTCCTGTTCTTCCAGAGTGTGCCTGAGCTCCCAGCACCAGCTTCTCCCACAGAATGGTCAGTGCAGGGCAGGAGCTGCTCTTTTGGTTCATGGCCTGATGCTTCAGAAGAGCTGGAGGGGCTGGTGAACAGTCTCCGAGGTGTCAGCTGCCAGGAGCCTGAAGCCACCTTGCCAAAGGTGGGACTCAAAGACATGAAGTCCTCTCTGAGAGTGCTGGGTAACATCGAATCACTTTTTGCTGGTGAGGAAGACTTTTCACTTGACCTTGTCGCAGGCTGGCCCTTCCCCGGAGACACGATTATGCTGGATACTAGTGAGCTTTCAACGATTTCCTGGCTTAACCTCCTCAACACTACCAAGGGGCTCCGGGCGACATCCATCTGTCCGTTTCCATCAGCTCTGGAGCCCTGTGAGTGGGAGCTGCAGTCGGAGGGAGGGGTGTCAGGGCAGAACGCCAGGCCTCCCAGGATCTCAGAGCCTTCTTTCTCGGCAGGCTGGCTTTGGCCCTGTGAATCCAGTGCTTCCACTGACAACTGAGGACTTGCAGTCGAGGAGTCTGAGGGCTGACAGCTCTGAAAAACAAAACGTTGACTCTCCTACAGACATGTTCTCTATCAGCACAGCACAACCAAGGGCACCCCCAGCACGCTGGCAGCCATCACCTGGACTGCAGATCCCCCCACCTCAAATCAGAACTCTGTAGCCCAAAACAGGGACAGCTGGGGTTAGACTTCATGTCCCTCTCACTAGGAACGGTGCAAAGCAACCGCTCTGCGGCTGCTGTTGTTCCAGTTTGTGCTGGGAATATCTACACCCCCCAGTAAAACTTTTTGTGCAGCATGGTAAAACAAGCACAGACAGGAACGTTGCTGAAGAACCCTAGTGAGCCTCTCCACAGAAGTGCACTTACACTAAGGCTCTCAGCAATGGCCTTCCTCAAGAGCTCCTCCTCTTCCTCTTCCTGACAGTTCACTTGTCTAGCTTCTTGCTCACTCATTTTCAGGGCCAGTGCAAATTGTTCCTCTTCAGTCATCTCTACAGCAGAAGAAATAGGATAATGTCAAGTCACAGCTGCAGGTGTATGTAAACACTCAGTGAATATCCAGCATGTAGGGAGAAATGGGTGAGCACCCCAACCTCTCCAGGAGGAACGCAGAGCAAATCATCTAAACCTCAGCTGTCGTGAAAAGGTGTCACCAAAACTGGAGCAGGCAACATTAATGAGAAAGGTAACTCAGGTCAGGAACTTCACTTCAGGTTTCTACAGCAATCTAAGCTCCCATTCCCCAAGTATATTAACTGCAACATGACATTTTATTTGCCATCAAACAACACACACTGCAGCTGCAGAATGCATGTTCAAGGGGAGAGCAAAAGGACGGATTTCTAAAGTGTGCTCATTTTTGTATTGGATAGGCTCAGCAGCAAGGCAGGATAAACAACACATCTTCTTCAAGAACCTTTTTAACTAACCAAGTAGCAGACCTCACTGCCTTCTGACACACAGATACCTGCAATACCACAGGAGACCTACCCCAGACAAAAAGAGCTACATGTTGTTCACCCCGAGCCGCAGGTGGAAAGCTCTGTGGAGGATAATGTTACTTGCTTGGTGGTATTATAGAGGATATTTCACATGCATACATCCCCCTTCTGCTCACATCACCACTCCACTGCATCACTAAGTCAGTCATGCATGGGAAACAGGTTTCCTACAGTTGTAACTGCTATTTCAGCAGAAAATTTATTCCTGAAATATTCCTCGCTCCAATCAAACCAAAAGTCTAGACTGTCTGTGTAGAAACAAAGCAGTTAGTTACTTTGAAAAACACTTATTTACTTAGATTCAATCCAACACTTTCACTCTGCTTAAAATATACAATGCCTGCAGAATGGAGTGCAGCTTGAAAAACAACTCAACAGCACTCTCAGGAGCTGAAAAATACATCTTCTCACTCGAAACAAATTGACAGATTTCCTTCAGAACCCGCTCCCTCCTCCAGGCAGAATCCTGCACGCGCCATCTCATGCATGAACCAAAGGCTCGCGCTCTCCGACGGGCTACAACATCTTTAAGACATGGCATGTGAACAGGGAGGCCGCCCGAGCACAAAACATGCCTTCACTGCAGCCAGCTCCGGAGACAGGCGTCTCCCTGGATAAAGATGCATTCACAAGTCACAGGCTCCCATTTTCTATCCCATCCTCTCCCTGCCAGCTGCCACCCAAACACAGCAGTGCAGCCGTGCTCTGGCTGTAGCACAGCCTGTCCATGACAGCACTGCTGTAACCAGGAGCATCCACAGAGCAGAGCTTCGCTCTGCCCTTCCCCCAGTTCCTGGATGATGGCAGCCTCTTGCTCCCCCACCCAAGCAGGATCTGAAGCATTTTTGGACTGATTACCTTCAGATTCCTTTACGTGTCCTACTAAAACAGCACTTAGCTTCAGGTTGTTGGTTTGGGGCGGGGGGTTGTTGAGGTAATTCCTTTGAAAATTAAGAAAGAGGTTGTAGGGAAGGCAGACTGCAGCGCTGTCAGGGCTTGTGGGGATCTTTTGTCCTTGGACAAAGTCACTCTGCGATGTTACAGCCAGGAGGGACCAGGGCAAAAAAAAAAGCATCCTTTAATGGAAAACACAGTCCAGTGTATGGAGAAGGCTCCCATCACCAAGATCAGCAGCATTAAACAGTGTATTACAGAGCCAATTAGGTTGGAAAAGACCTCTGAGACTGAGTCCAACCTTTGACCAATCACCTCTGTGTCATCCAGACCATAGCACTAAGTGCCACATCCAGTCTTTTCTGTTTCCAGAATACCAAACACCTTTCAAGCATTCGCAAAGTGTGTGCTGATTTGTTTTCCTGCCCAAATCACCACAGCAATCAGGCCAGATCCTGAAAATTCTGACATGTGCAGGAAAACTGGTGCACATGATCGGCACCCTGCAACACACGACTTTCCACGTGCTTTAACGGGGGCCTGAGTGTTTGCCAGTTCAGGCTATCAACATCCATGAAGCTTAATAAAAAGAAACATTTTTTGGCGAGTTACTGCTGTACATTTTGTTTTCTTCTCCCTCCCTGGCACAGCAATTTCCCCTCTGGGGACAGGGAATGTGCCAGACAAATGCTGCCTCTGGCAAAGAAACCAGTGACAAACAAGATGCACTTAGTGCACGTTCCAGTTGAGTAGGTGCTCTGGAGACGGGGAAATCTCAAGTTTAAATCCACCTGGCATTACCGTGGGGAGAGCAAAGAGCAGCTCTGCTCATGCCTTCCAGCAGACCTGACCTGCTTTAAGCAGAGCTGACGGTATTTCGTGCTCCAGGACTGATCACTTCTCAGCACCGTGTGTTTTATTGAACTTGATGCTGATTGCAGCCGTCGTAATTTATGATGATTAGAAACCCAGAGCGCTGCGTTAGCCCCCGACCACTGTGTGCAAACAGAGCTGGGGAGCGAGGTCAGAGCGTGCGGCGGGGGCTCCGCAGATCCCAGGAGGAACCACCCCTCTCCATCTGGACCGATGCTCAGCTCACACTCATCACTCGCCTTGCAGGAGCCCATTCCCGGGGGAAACACCAGCACTGGGAACTCTGCATCTCACACTCCAAAATCCTCTCCTCACACGTCCATCCCAAGGCAGCACGAAATCCCTGCACCTCTCTGGGGACCAGGGCATCCAAGGGACCCGCAGATGGGAAGGAGGGGTCAGAGAAACTGTTTTTAAGATACGGCAGCCCTAAACAAATTAAACCGTTTCAGAGCCTTTTAAAATGCTAATATGGCAATTTGCAAAGCGATTTATGTTCCATTTTGACATTTGCTAAGCGAATTAGATGCAAAACCCCACTAGTTGTAGTTACAACACTTAGTAATAAGAGATTTACTCAAAAATAACAGAAATGCGGGATCTCAGTATTTTCACATATCCAAAGTACAATTACAGTAAAAACATTCAAATGTGCTTTAAAGCACTGGCTTCCTCCAGAAGAACAGACTTCTTTAGGTTTTGTATTTCCATTTATCCTGTCAGGATGAAACGTCACAGATATATTTTAGTTATGGCTTTAGGTTAAAATGAATAAAACCACAACAAAGCAAAAAAGGGAGGATACGCTTTATAACGAGTGCCTGCCAATATCCGAAATTTTCCAGTTTTGAGGAGAAAGAACTTGCTCTACCCAGAAGCACCGAATCTTTACAAAAGACCAATTTGCCTCGGAATTCAAAGAATTTATTTAAAGACACTGGGAAAAATAATTACTACTTCAAATCTTAATTTGCCTAAAAGCAAACACCAAAAGTCTAATTATAGCTTCGCACAAATGAGAACAGCCCCACTGTCACACGTGCTTAAATAAGCCCCCGCTCTCCGACTGTGCGGCGCCAGGCACCCCCAAACTCAGACGTGCACACTAAGCAACAAAAAAAGCCAGCTTTTGCCCCAGGAAAAGAAAAACTATTATCAATAATTTCAACACCTAGAAACACAGCAGAACTCCTCCGTTATACAACGTCTGGAGAGCCGGCCCCGTCTCCCGCGGATTTTCTGGAGCACACTGAACACCTTTTGCACAGCACCAGCTCCTGAAACCCTGCATGCTCAACGATGCAACCAGGACATCCAACTTCAGCAGATCCCTGCTCTTAGCACCATATGTTTGGTCACATTTTAGTGGCATCTCCAAGGGGGGTTTCAGCTTTAATTTGGTGCTCTGGATCCTTTGGGAGAAAAAGAAGAATAAGAACTCTTTCCCATCTCTGACTTTGCTATCTTACTTGCTCAACACAGAGATGCACAGTAGGCTGCAGCTCCCACAAAGAGCTGGGCTGTTCTGTGCTATGGCCTTAGGCCTCTATTAAAAACAATTTAATTCACACAAGCCCTGTGAGGACTGACAAGCACAACTGCTGCTGCTTATGGAGCACTGGCGTGCTCCATTTTGTTCAGTGATTGCTTTGGGTTTTGCAGGAGGCAACATCTCTCCCATTTTAAAACGTCCTGAATTTTGTGTGCTGGATAGATCACTGCCTCATAGAGCACAGGAATACGAATGGGGACCCTCTGGGGTCTGGCTGCTGTACCATGTGGGGCTGTACAGGGAGCACAGGCTCCCTGGCCATGCTCAGTGGGCCCTTCTGCCTGTACATCAGAATATGAGCAGGAACATCCCAGCCATTAGCATCTGTTCATAGACTTATTGTTCATGAATGCATTTAATCCCTTATTAAAGCTGTTGATACTGACCCCTCCACAACCTCCTGTGACATGAGCTTCCAGGAGTTCAGCCCATGCTGTGTGAAGCATTACTGTCCTTCACCCGCTTTAAACCCATCTATCTCTTGCTATTTCCACTGATACACCCCAGGAGCTGGTAAACAACAGCTCTGTGCTCAGCTGAGGCATTGCCTTCCCCATGGGAACTTTGATCCCACCGTTCTCTCCTAACAAAGCAGCCCCAGGCGTTCCAGTCTCTCCTCACCAAGCAGCTGTTCCGCCCCTTCACGGCTTGAGCTGCCCTTCTCTGGATGTGCCACCGTGTCCTTGCCATGCAGAGGCCAGAACAGCACACAGAGCTGTGACAAGGGTGCACCAACACTTTATGTAACAGCAAAACAACATCAACCAAACCCCTTGTTCTTAACACCCTTCCTTACGATGCCCAATGTTGCTGGTGCTCCAGCTGCCCCCACACTGCGAGCTGATGATTTCAGAGAACTGTCAGCTGCGACTCAGATCTTTCCTGAGTGGCAGCTGTCGGGTCAGAGCACTGTGATGCTTCAGGGACGGACAGGAGCAGAGGGACCTGGATAGGAAAGCAGCTTGTGACTGATGGCACTTTCAGATTGGCGTCAGCCAGTTTTGAACCTGGTGAGGTACCAACACCCTCGCACACTCATTTTGCAAGTGCACCGGTCTGTGCACACGCTGCCTGGGGACAAAACAAGTGACAGGGTGCCTATTCTGAGAGGCAAAATTTAGCCTTGAGAAAGGGTCTTCTCTGCATTCCCAGCCATGTCACAGCCTTTCTGCAAAGGAAATAACTTCTAACACAAACAGCAGAAGCTGCTCAGACAACTTCCCCAGCCCCACAATGGAGACCTACGTGCGATTTTTCTTTTAGCAGCAAACTTTGTTCGATCCAGCTGCTTTGTTCTCTTCTTTTGCAATCCAGTCTCTTCCTTTGACTCCTGCTGTAAGGGAAAAGAACATGGTGAGTGCATGCAATATGTAAGAAATACTATCAGCCCCTTCCCCCAACTACTCAGACACAAACACTGGTTCAAGAACAAGCATCTATTTGTGTGAAATTTGAATTTCAAACGTAATTCAAACACATTCTGTAACTATTAAAAGCTGTGTGATAAGCATAACGAGCAAAAAGAGTTACAGACTGACATAAACAGAGAAGTAGGAGAGACAATAGACTTCATGCCAGTCATCACCAGGCACTGCACCTGCTACCCACGATTTCAGAGAGAATTTGTTTGGCCTTGCTAAAACATTGATATTTGTAAGCACTCAAAACAGAAAAACAGAACCTTTTTATAACTGAGCATCACACACCTGTAAGCCAGGGCTGTTTCCTGCCACGTAGCTTCTAGTACCATGCCCAGACAATTTCAGGTGATCAAAACCAGAATCCGTCACCATTTTCGGAGACCCACACCAGTGCACCCCAAGGGCAGAAGAGTCAGTTGTATTTTCTCCTCATGCTATTCTCTCATTGTATTCATAGAATCAAAGAATGGTTTGAGTTGGAAGGGACTTCAAAGCTCATCTCATTTCAACCCCCTGCTATGGGCAAGGACACTTTCCACTGGGCCAGGGTGCTCAGAGCCCCATCCAACCCAGCCTTAAACACTGCCAGGGGCATCCACAGCTTATCTGGGCAATTCTGCCACAAGTATTTCATTTCTGAAACTCGAATACTTCAGAAACTCGTTGTCTCAAGACTCCCTGGAACAATACTCCCACAAACAACCTAAGTGGGTGCTGCTTTAAGCACGAGGACTGCAGCACAAATGGGCACAGGCTTAAACGACACACATTTCTGCAAGTTGCTGTCCTAACGGCTTAGGCGAGGGCACACACATTACCCAAGGCTGGCACTGGACCCCTTCCAATTTGTCTCTCTAAATCAGGTAGGATTAGAATCAAATCCAGTGTTTCAGGCAGAGACCCACGCCTGGCCAGGATGGGCTTTGCACGGCTCCCTCTGCAGCTGCATGGAGTTTTGCTGCCCATGAGACACGTGGGCCACACACTTGTGCCTCATTCCACCTCCAGGTGCCAGGAGGAGGGTTCAAGGAGGGCCACACGGCTTGGGCTACTTTAACATAAGCAGATACATCGATTATTTTCGAGTGTCATCAATTTCTTTTGTCCTTTGCCCATGTTTCTGAACCTGTGAAGTCCTTTGGACTGCACCTCTGTGCTGAGTTTTGTTGAAGACATCTCTGGCTTTAGTGTTATCTGTAGATTTTATTAATCTATATACACCACTTGCTCCCTCTTACAGATCATTAATGAGGATGTTAAAACACACACAGACCTAATATTGATCCTCTTGGCCTCAGCTTTACATCTCCCCCAGAAGAGCCTCTCTTTTGTTCATCAGCAGCTCTTACTGACAGTCTTTTAGCAGGATTTCAATCCAGGAATGTTGCTATCTAGACCAAATTAAATTATTTATCCAACTAAGATTTCGCAAGACATACTATTAGGTGGTTTCCTGAAACCCTAATACATTACAGCTTTTACATGCCCTAATACCTACACCATTCCTCACTTCCACTGACCTAAGAATCACCTCACAACACAGCAGCAATCATGCTTGGCAAGTCCACACACACTCATGCTTGTGCCTAACGGGCTTTTCTCCTGTGACTGAGTCCTTCTCTTCCCCACACAGACCGGTTTAGGTACCCCCTTTCCAAGGTCTCCCACTGTGTCTCCAAATGGCTGCTTCACATCCAGAGTCTCTCTTCCTAGGAGATGGATGCCAAGCTCCTGATCAGGAGGTGAAATCTTCTCTCTTCCAGGGCCCTGGCACGGTGCCCATCTCCACAGTTTTCCATAAGCCATGGGATCTCCTACCCCAAAGTGCCCTGCCTTGGTCTGCAGCAACAGCCCCACGCTGACCTCATGGGTTGCTCACCCCTCAGGGGATGGGGAACAGTCCGTGGGGTCTCACCAGGACTGCACTAGGATCATACACTGGAGGAGGTTCAGCAACAGCTCTCCTGCCCTCTCCCAAACTCCTGTCTAACAATGCTAAACCCACCCCAGCTTAAGACAGGGGCAATTTAATCCTAACAGGCTCTGTAAATCCCCAGCTCTTCTCTCCAGGCATCAATCTTCCCCTCATCACTCCCGCACTTGCTGGAAGGTCAACCCTGACACTCTCATCTGCAGCTCTCTTCCAGGGCACGGATGTGATTTATGAGCACACCAAACTTTCCATGGCTGGGAGTGCCTGCTCTGTGCACGGAGACACAAACTCACAACACACACCACGGGACAACTCGGGGCTCAACGCCTCCGGGGCTTCCGAGGGGAACGGTGTGCCCGGATCCAGGGCACAGCCAAGTACGTGCCTCAGTTCCCTGTGCTGGTCCTGAAGAATCTCGACATTTACATCAGTGGCAGGAGCAAAATTATTGCAGGACACGTGTTGTACGAACCTCATATATTTGAGAAAGATGTTTAAATTGCTCAGCAGCATTCTACTAAACAGCCACGGTACAGTGAACTGCTGAAGCAAATCCAATTAATCCTGATGGGCCAAAATATATACACACATCTCAATTCCAAGAATTCTTAAATCTTCTTTATTTTTAAACCCTGAAAATAAAACACACCTTTTAATTAGGATTTATGGCTGTTTGTACCTCTGCTGGGAGAGAGCCCCTCAGGCCCCAGAGTGCTCTGCATAAATGCAGGTGTGGATGGTAGAAACAGAAGAGGCCAAGAAAATTCAGAGAAGACAACGGGGCTTGCTCCTCCTGACCCAACCTTTTAATGTTCATCTATCTACAAGGATAATAGGAACTCAAGGGGCCACTCAACCAACTGCCTTTCTAATAAGATCACTAGTCCAAAAATAATCTTAATCAATTAAAATATTCCCAAACTGCAGCCAATACTCTTAGTTACAAGGTCATCTCCAACACACATCTTTCAAGGGAAACTAATTATTATAGTGGAGGCGAGGTAGGAACTGCACACCTCTGCTCAGTGCCAGCCTGGAGAGCATCCCTCCTCCTTTGCCGTCAATTTGAGGCAGAACGGCCAGAAGGAACCCAAATTCTCTTCCTGTGTGTCAGGCTCTGCACTTTAATTTATGATGCTTTCTTATGAGCAATTCCGCTGTCAGCATTGTACACAGATCAAGGAATAGACAGGTTTCCAAAGTTCCTTACACATTTAGTGGAAGGCTGCCACTATTCTTCTTCCTTGTTTTTGTAACCTGCTTGGTTTCACCAGACAGCAGGAAATCAAATTCTCATTTTAAAAATGCTTTTGCACATACTTAAGAGAATCTGACTCTGCCAGCAGAAACAGATACAGCTCCACTTGTTTCTAAAAGCCCATAAATGGAAGCCAGTAGCCAGCATCCCACATCCTGCTCCCTCGAATCCACATGATAAACCACAGAAATCAGCTTCTACTGACTCAGGGAAGGAAAGGCTACAGCAGAATGTCTCCACCCCTAATGGTGCAGACTGCAAAGTCAAAAGGTCTGGGTAATTTTACTGCTCAACAGCAGTTGGGACCATCTAACAATAGGGCACAGCCAAACACCACACATCCTGCATGGGAAATATGCAGATGAAAACCAGACTAATTTATTTTTAAAAGCCAATTAGATGTTGGAATTGCCATGTTTGGCTCTTGCCAAGGCTGCTGCTGAAATTAATATCACACCCTACTTTATTAGTCTCTGACTTCAGCTCAGAATCTGTTTCAGCTTTGCTCTTTCAGCTCATTAGAACAAACCTGCTGGAAGTGGAGATGAACAACAAGACACAACGGGGCTCATGCCAGGATATGCAGTTCCTGACACAGGGAGGGAGGACTCTGTAGGAAAATGGGCTTTTACTGGGCTGTGAGGAGCCTGGATTCAGATCAGTCTGATTTTCAACAAGTGAGCTCAGCAGAGCCATGAAGCCTCCTCCAGAATCAACTCACATCGCATTTTCCTCTGGGAGATGGAGGCACCAGTTCCCTTGGCACCAGGAGAGCCCATGGAGACAGTAGGGCACTGCAGCAACACTCCCACGTGGCTCTGCTTCGCTCCGATGGTCAGTGGTGTGAGGTGGTGTCCTGGGAGTTAATTTTATTCCTAGTAGCTGGTGCAGTGCTGTGTTTTGGATTTAGTACGAAAATAATGTTGATGGCACACCAATGGTTTAGTTGGTGCCAAGCAGTGCTCGCTCTAACTCAAGGCCTTTTCAGTTTCCTGTGCTCTGACAGGGAGCAGGTGCACAAGGAGCTGGGGGAGCTGGGCAAGGGGATATTCCACACCACAGAACCTCATGGCCAGGGCATAAACAGGGGGGAATTGGCTGGGAGACACCGACTGCTGCTCAGGGACTGGGTGGGCATCAGGCAGTGGGTGGTGAGCAACTGGATTGTGTCACTGGTTCCTCTTGGGTTTTACTCATAGAATTATGGAAGGGTTTGGGTTGGAAGGGACCTTAAAGATAATCTCATTCCAACCCTCCTGCCATGGGTATACCTCCCATGAGGCCAGGTTGCTCATTGCCTGGCCTTCAGCACTGCCAGGGATGAGGCATCCACAGCCCCTCTGGGCATCCTGTTCTAGTGCCTCACAACCCTCACAGTAAAGAACTTCTTCCATATATCCAACCTAAATTTCTCCTCTTTCAGTTTGAACCCATTCCTCCTTGTCCTATCACTACAGTTCCTGATAAAAAGCAGTTCCTCTCTTCCTTCTTTTCATGACAATTATTCTTGATATTATCATTAGGATTATTAATGGTATTATTATATTTTATCTTGTTTCAATTATTAAGCTGTTCTTATCTCAACCCACGAGATTTACATTTTTTCCCCACGACTCTCCTCCCCACCATGGGGTGGGAGTGAGCCAGCAGCTGCCTGGTACTTAGCTGCTGGATGGGATTCAACTCTGACAGGTGGGCACTGCCATCCTGGCTGTGACATTTCCAGTGCCATCTTCTTCCATAGCAAGATGTCCCTCAGGCCATGTCCTGAGGTGAGTGTCCACTGTCACAGCTGATGGAGACAGGATAGGGCAGTGGCTGGGTATTCCAGCCAATGCCTGAACACACCTCCCTCTGCACCAAAGCCAAAATCTGATCTGGAGCATCAACACATGCTGCTGATTACCCCGACTGTGAGTATCTCCAAACACAGGGACACTCAGGCAAACGGATGTTCCACACCAAAGGGAAGACAGGCCATGCAGAAAGAGATGGCACCATCACCCTGGAGTCTTGTCATATGTTCCCTGAGGGCTGGCAGAGCTGATGGATCTGGCAGAAAGAGCTTGTGAGGCTTGATGCCAACTTTATAAGTGCAGGCAGGTACTCTCAAAGCTCCCAAAGGATCTACCCAGGAAAAAGACCCTTCCAAAAGGTCCCAGACCAGATCAGCAGCATTTGAGCATCAACTGCACTGAAGGCTGCAGATCAGTCTTACAGGTCAGCACAACTCTCGGGCTGTGCTCAGTTCATACCTGGCCAGGCCTCGTGCTGAGGAACAATCACCTTTCAGAGGTGGCTTCAGGGGTCTTTACCAACAGCTCAGTTCAAGCAGGAGGTTCAGGAGACCAGGAATTGCCATGCTCAGAGAGAGCATTGCTGGGCACTACTTGAAATACCGTGTATTTGTGAATGAACATCCATCTTCTGGCACGAACAACCAATTCCCTGTGGGATTAAACAGCCAGGGGAGATGGGAACCACTCTACTCATTCGGTATGTCTGCATTTTCAGAGACACAGTCTGCACAAAGAAGGTCATCTCCCCTGGTTTCCACAGAGCCAGAGAGACTGTTCTTATGTTGTCTGACCCCTTCCAAAAAAAGAGAAGTGTTCCCCGAATGCAGGATTATATATAGCAGAGATCAGAAAGCCTCACGTCCAGAAAACTTTTTTTTGATGCAGCTCTGCAGATGCCACAGCATAGACATGAGCAAAGAAAGGGAACTTGGCAAAATAACATGGATGAGCTTGATAATCCAGCATGACTGAAAAATTCCTAGGAGAGGCAGTCTGCCAAAGATCATCAAAAGTGAGAAGCTGGAGGCTTTCCAGGTGCAGCTGCTACAAGATCTGCTGGTCTGGAAGCAGAACTAGGGACTTGTTCTATAGATACCTGCCAAGAGACTGCCAAGGAAGAAAGCCATCGAATCAATGATGCCCAAATTGTCCTTGTAGCTTTTGATTCATAAGGAACCATGTCCTAACAGATGCAAGATTAATTGAGAATGTATTGTTCTCTAAAATTGCTATTGATCTGAGCTTCCCACACCTCTTCTCGAACACACAAGGTCTTACCCGAGCAAGAATAACAGTTACAACACTCAAAATTGAAATTCAACTTGATGTATACAGAAGAGCTGAGACAGTTACAGAAGGCAGACAGTTATTTTTTTGAGATCCCAAGTAAATCAGTTTTGCGTTTGATTTTGCAGAAAACAACACGACAAGAGACTGTGGCACTGGATCTGGAAGCTGGATGACTCACAGAAAGAGACTGAACTGAATAAATCCACTCATTCAACTGACTGAACTGTTGTCACTTAAACAGAACCTAATTGGCTCTTTAATGGCCTCTCTGAGCATATCCTTTTCTGTAATATGACCGATTATGCCATCAGAATTTATTGTTTATAGACAAACTTACAGAACAGTGAGGGAGCCTAACCTTTTTATAGATGTGTTTTAAGAGACGTTTGTTTCCTCTTTTTCAGATACGTGCACATTGAGATGAATAATTGCAGACAATAACAGGTCCTGATCTTTTATGTACTGCAGCAGCTCTTATAGCTGCTGATTTCCTTTTTCCTTATAGGTTTCACAATAAAGGCCAGTGATGCAGCAGACATCTGAAGTTAACTTAGCATATTGCAGAGCTAAGGGTTTAACCCCACTGAACTATTACTGCCATATGTTCCATTTCTTTCAGGGAATTTCCCAATGGGAAAGAACTCAGACAATGTGAAGAAAAAACATCCAATATCGTTTGCCCTACAGCTTCTTGCTGTTTATTTCTAGTGATTTTCCCCTCCTCACATGATAATCGCCTTATTGGAGAGCAGCACACTGCAGATGTGGGAGCAAAAGGGACCTGATTTAAGATCTACAGCTTGAGAGTGAACTGAAATGCTTTTAAAATGGTGGAATTACAAAAAGCAGCTTAAGGATCCCCAATCACCAGCAAGACAGAGCAAAGCCTTAGGAGTCACACATGAAAAAACTGATTGTAATAATTTCCTCTCGTGTACCTCGCTCAGTCAGGCACAGGTTCTCAGGGCTCTGGGTTTCCCCCAGGCAGGAGTTCCCGTGCTCATCCCATTGCCTGTGTAACCAACACAGACATTTCAATCTTGAGGGTAATGCTGATGTGCATGAGCCGACGCTGGGGATCAGGGATCTGAGCCTTGATGCCTCAGCCAGGCACTCCCACACCACACTCACCTTTACACCCTTTGGAGCTGGGTTACAAACTCAGGCTCCTGTAATTCAGAGTCAGTTTACCAGACACTGCCTGTCCCTGAGCTACTCACAAGCCTGAGTTCTGAATCATTTTCTTATCTATTTGCACATAATACAGAATCATGTTGCTAAGGTTTAGCTGGAAATCAATCAAATAAAAATTATGAAAAAAAGATTTGTAAAGGGATTGAGGAAAGGTTACTTTTAAATTACGTTTCAGATTCAGTTCTGAGAGGATTTGGTTATCAAATCCCAGACTCATAACTCACCCTCACGAAGCACACCATTCATTTCCTAGTCAAATAGGATTTGATTCATCTCATATGTAAGAAAAGGAATGGCACAAGACCCTCTGTGCAAAGCCTGACCCCACCACGACAGCGAGGGCTGCTCGGGCACTGTCCTGCAGCAGCAGGGCCCAGCACAGGCTCTGGGTACCCCAAACCCATCACTGACCTCTCCATCGCTGTCGGATATAACAATAAACGCATCCACAAAACTGCGTTTCTTCTTGGCATTGGCTGGGTTCTTCTTCTCTTCTTCCTCTTCCTCCCCATCCTGACCTCGAGACTCCAGGCCCTCTGCAGGCTTCTTCCTCCTCGGCATCCTTCACTCTAAAACAGAGGGAAAGATTAAAAGCCATTTGTTTCCTTCTGATTTAGATTTCCCCCAACAGCCTTTTTTTTTTTTTTTTTTTTTTTTTGCTATTTTTAGGCAAAAGACCCCAGGCACTAAAACCTTATTACAAAGCGTGGTGGATTTAGTGTTACTGGGAGCCACATGCACCAGTCACCACTCATCTAGTTAAGAACACTTTATTACAGCTGATTGCTAAAAAGGGGTTTCAGGGGAACAGCAACACAGACCAAAGCCACTCTGAATGCCTCGTTCCAAAGCAATGAGGCTTTCCTCTAAAAGCCCATCAGCAAACTCCTCCACAGCATCACTTCACAGCGGCTCTCCCACCCTCCAACACAACCTCCCCTCCTCAGCCCCATACCTTGACCAGAACATGCCAGGCTGTGGCAGCACATCAAGCTGACATTTGCACACCAGACCAAGAAGCCACCACAGCACAGCCCTTTGCCAGCTTTTGTATTCGACAAAACCAAGGGAAAAGGCATTGTTCCTGCAAGGACGCTGTCCTGCCGCCCGCACAGCTCAGTGCACGGCTGCTCCAGCACTACAGACAGGGCAGACACAGGCAATGGCAGCAGGCAGGCTGGAAACAAGACAATAGGTTTATCTGGCAGTCTGGGTTTCTCAATGAGCAGCAGCCTCCGGAAGAACTCCATCCAGACATGCCCAAGCCATCCGCATTAATGAAGGCACTTAACAAGCAGCGAGGAACCTGCTGAGTGTTATTAGTGCAAACCTGAGTGCACGGCACAATCGAGGGCAGGTGCCCACACAATGCAAACTGGTACTTCAGCATCCCTTCCCGTGGCAGCCCGTAGACTCATGGAGAGGGATGCACAGCAAGCATTAGCTGCCTGGATCCAAAAGAGCTCGCAAGAGAGGATTGGAAAGAGATCTCAGTGAGGGGGAGCAGCAGGACGGCACACAGAGTTAAATCACCCTTTCCTGCCTTTGCTTGCTATTTGCCTGGTAGCTCGACAACAATATTCAGTGCTTCTTGAACTGTGATGTAAAAGAGCCTTACAAAGCAGGCTGAGCATGACCAGCTCTGCTGAAGTTCAATTAAACATGTGCAGAGAGAGGCTGAACAACAAGCCCCTCGTTCCACATCAGGGAACAGCAGAGCTGGAAAAGCAAGTTCAGTTGGCCGGTTCCCAGACCAGTGTCCTTCCACAGCATCACTCTGCCTTCCTCCAAGATCACTGAAATAGCTCAGATGTGCTGCCTAGATCTAAAATAAGAGTAAGACAAGATGCAACAGAGACCCTACATCACCCAGGACAGAGCCAAACCCTTCTCTGTAACACCACAAAATTGCAAACAGCCACTGCGTACAGAAACACTAAGGGAGGCCAAAATCCCCATCAGCGCTGAGAACAGCAGTGCACTGCTCCATCTACAGTCCGAGCAGCAAGGTGAGGAATAACCACACTCCCTCCCCACGATCCGCAGCCTTCCTTCTGCAAATGCATGCACACACACGCCCAGAGACAAAAGACGATTATCCTGGTGAGTCATGATTTGCACCAAAGGTTTGCTGAGCCCTCTGAAAGCAGAATGTTGCACAAATGGGCAGTCACGGCGCCAAAGCGACTGCAAGGACCACTGCAGTCCTCCTGTGTTTGTCTGTTTAGGAATCACAGAATGGTTTGGGTTGAAAGGAACCTTAAAAATCATCTCATTCCAAACCCCAGCCATGGGCAAGGACACCTTCCACCGTGCCAGGTTGCTCCAAGCCCCGTCCGACCTGCCCTTGGACACTTCCAGAGATGGGGCAGCCACAGCTTCTCTAGGCAACCTGTGTCAGTGTCTCACCACCTGCACAGGGAAGAACTTCTTCCTAGTATCTAATTTAATCCCGCTCTCTGTCAGTTTGGAGCCATTAAAGGAAGGGAAAACAAAAACCAACACTGCTTTTGGTTAAAGCACTGGCTCTTGCAAAACAAAGCTGTTCAGCTCTGGCTAATCTGTACTCCAGTGCTGTTGGAATATCCTCGCTCTACGTTCTCCATTTTTTAATCTTTTGCTCCAGTCTCTTTTCCCTCCCTGCTCAGGGAGATGAGCCAAGCCTCACACCCAGCTGCTATGAGCTGCCCCTACGACGGGTGTCCACAGTGGTGGAGAATGTTCCCTTATCTTTGCAAAACCACTCACTCACGGAAGGCCCCACACAGGGTCACTGAGGCTTTGGAGAGGCAGTCTATAAACCTTTTTACCCCCACAACAAAAGCAACAGCAACAAGCAACTGATGTGCTGCCTGGTTTGCTTTTTTTTTTTTAAATCCACACTGGTATCACCATCTCTCCTCTGACTCTGCGATACATCTTTTGCTCGGTGCTCTCTGCTAAATAAGAGATCACTGAGAAATATCAGCTGGAGTTATGATGAGTCACCTACCTTCAACATTTAAAGGAGAGAAAAGAGGAGATGTAAGAGATGTAACCACACAACTCCCACAACGCTGCTGAAAATGAAGGGACTTGTGGCAAAGAGAGTCTCTGAAAATGTAACTAAGGGAACAAGACAAGTAAGAGATCACTCGTAGCTGTGCTAGTCTGAGGCTGTGAGTAGGAGAGCAGTAATAGCTTTTATTAGACAAGCTGGTATAGCTGAGGGAAGAAAACACGCATCAGAGCACAGACCTCCTCTTCAGGCAGGGAAGTTGAGCATATTTTGCTTTTAGCACTCTTGGAAAGGATAGTTGTGAGTGCCTGAAGGGAAGATACCTGCTTTCAGATCCAGCAAAAAAAAAAAAAACCAAAAGGCCAGAGACTGAATTATCTAAAATTACCTTTGCAGTCCAGTTCACAGACTCACTTTGCAGTTATCCAGATTTTTTTTTCAACTCTGAATTTAAGAGAATTTCTTTGTAAATGCTCTGACAGCAAAGGTGACCTCCTGACAAGGGACTCGCACATGCCATGCTTCTCCAGTCACATTTTTAGGGATATCCTTGAAGATCCCCAACTTGTGATTATTTGTCATTTTCCCTCTCATCTATCATTTTGATGAATCAGAAAGCAATTACCGACAGAATAATTCTAAATCTTGACACTGCAGCTACAGACCTGCCAAGCTGTGACAGCTTGAAAAATGCTCGGAAAAACCAAGCCAAAAAAAAATGAATGACTCTCGTCCCCGGATGAGTTCCTGAGCCGTCGGAGACACAGGCTGTCGCTTTGTAAACAACTCCCCCCACCTCGGGAAGCAGAGGCACCACGCTCAGGCGGGTCAGCACCACACGCTTCGGTGGAAATATCATCCCCGGACCCTCGGCTCGATCCCGCATGCAGGGCGCAGCTGATGCTCCGTGAACAGGACACGAGGGCTGGCAGCGCCCCGGGGAGAGAGGAATTGTTTACAGGATTGATCCGTTCATAGAGCTGGCTCTGCACGGAGGGGACAGGGCACTGCAGAGGCCACGCACGGCCGGGCGCATCCGCACAGGCTGCTGAGCTCTGGGGAGAGCTCCCTGCTCCGGTGCCCTCGAGTTCAGCCCGCAGCATCTCCCTCTTCCAAGGGCAGGAGAGGAAAATGTTTCCCCGACCTTCGCCCCAGAACCAACCCAGGGTCCTTTCCCTTTGCCTTCGGGCACGGAGAGAAATTTACAAGGATGCAGGGAAATGAACAAGGATGGGGTCAGGGATACCCGACAAGCACGGGGGGATCGCAGGCAGGACAGAGGTGAGCTCTGGGGAAGGAGATCAGCCACAGGTGGGCAAACCTAAAGGAAGGGAGCGTGCAGGGGCTGCCCCAGAAAAAGGGGAGGGAGCCAGGCCTGGCAAGAGGAAGAGGAGAGGCAGGAGCACTTCGATCCCAGGGGATGCGGCCAAGGCAGAGCTCCGGTTTTCGGGTCCTCTCCCCAGGAGACGGGCCAGGAGGAGTTCCAGAGTACCCCCAGGCACAGCACCTTGGTCCCCTCCAGGCGAGAGACAGAGGAAGCGCCCTCAGAAAGGGACGAGAGGTGTCCCTTCCCCAGGGGACTGTACCGGGGGCCGGTCCCGGGCCGCCGGGGGCGGGACCTGGGGTCATACCCGGGAGGGTCAGCCCGGGAACAGGGGCCGGAGAACGGCCCCGGGCGGGGGAAGGGGGTTCCCTCGCAGCCCCGCGGCTCTCCCGGGGCCCACCCGCCGCGGGGTAGCGGCACGCCCCGCAGCACACAAGGTACTCACCGGGCCCGCCCCGCTGCCCGCGGCCTCCCCGTCGGCTCTCCCGCACTGGCCCCGGTCGGCGGGTCCCGCACCCGCGCTCAAGTTGGCGGCGGAGGCCTCATTGCCCTCACCCAAGATGGCGGCGGCGGCTTCGCGGAGTCTCACGTAGCCGTCGGGGCGCCGAAGCGGGCAGCGCCATGTCCGTGGCGGGCGGGCAGCGGGCCTGGCAGGCTCTCTCTGAGGTGCTGGCGGTCTCGCCGTTTTCTCAGCCCGGACGCCGCTTCCTTAGGTGAAGGATACGCTGCGCTGCGCTGCTTAAACACCCGCAAAACCCAGCCGGCACGGGGCTGTCCGCAATACGCCTATGCCCACAACCAACATGGCCGCCGCCGCCTCCCGTGGCGTCCGCGGCGCTCTCGCGGGAGCCCGCCCCGCCGTTGCTAGGCGCGATGGGGCGCGCGGGTGTGTTCTCGCGAGAACAGTGCGAGGCGGTGGCGGCGGCCATGGCGGACGGGGCCGGTAGCAACGGGGACGCTGCGGGGCCGCTGGTGGGCAAAGAGGCGGGTGAGGCGGCGGCACCGGGAGCGGGCGGGTGGTCGGGCCCCACCAGGTGCTCCGTAGCCCGATCGGATCCCGCGAGGCCCCGGGCGGCCCCGGCAGGG
>VZTJ01000996.1:920213-942124 GCA_013397795.1 Orthonyx spaldingii | reverse complement strand
GCGAGGCGCGGGGCATCCCGAACAGGGACGCCCCGCGCCTCGCGGGGTCCCGCCGGGCCGCTGACGCCCCCGTTTTGTGTCCCACCCCCCTCGTCCCGCAGTGGAGCGGCTGATCCGGGAGAACGGGCACATTTTCACCGAGGCACAGTGCAAGGTGTGCAGCGCGCTGCTCATCTCCGAGTCACAGCGGCTGGCTCACTACCAGGTAGGGAATAAGGAGCCCCCCGCCTCCGCTCCAGCCCGCCCCCGGGCTCGGCGAGGCACCGAGCGGGGGTTTCTCTGCTTTCCCCAGAGCAAGAAACACGCCAACAAGGTGAGACGGTACCTGTCCATCCACGGCGGGGAGGAGGGTGCCCACGGGAAGAAGATGAAGCTGGAGGTGAAGCAGGTGAGAGGAGACCTGATCAATGTCTCTAAGTAATGTCTACAATCAATGTCTTAAGATCTAGCGGGTAAGTCCTACGAGGAGCGGCTGAGGGAGCTGGGGTTGTTTAGCCTGGAGAAAGAAAACTCGGGGCAGACCGTATTACTCCCTACAATTCCCTGTCAGAAGGCTGTAGCCAGGTGGGGATCGACCTCTTCTCCCAGGAAACCAGCAGCAGGACAAGAGGAAATGGCCTCAAGCTATGCCAGGTGAGGTTCAGGTTTGACATCGGGAGGAACTTCTTCACTGAAAGAGTTGTCAGGTGTTGAAAGGAAGGTGGTGGAGTCCCCGTCCCTGGAGGTGTTTAAGAAATGACTGGACGTGGCACTCAAGTGCTCTGGTCTAGTTGGCAAGGTGGCAGTCAGAGGTTGAACTTGATGTTCTTGGAGGTCTTTTCCAACCTTAATGGTTCTCTCATTCTGGGAACTGCCTGAAGGGATGGTGTCAGGGGATGAACCAGGCTCTGCTCTGGGGTGCCCAGCAATAGGGCAAGAGGCTACAGGCAGAAACTGATGCCCTGCAAGTTTCAGCTGAACATGAGGAAGAACTTCTTACCTGTGCAAGGACCAAGCAGTGGAACAGATTGCCCAGAGAAGGTGTGGAGTCTCCCGCACTGGGGATATTCCAGAACCCTCTGGATGCAATCCTGTGCCCTGTGCTCTGGGATGACCCTGCTTGAGCAGGGAGGTTGGACTAGATGAGCCACTGTGGTCCCTTCCAGCCTGACCCATCCTGGGATTCTGTGAATACAGCTCTGTGGGACCTGCTGGGCTAAAGGCAGTTGCACGGGCTTGCCAGTGAATGAGGAAAATGCTCTAGGAAGGGGCCTTGTGAGAACTGAGAAGCTCAGTGGCAGGTGTCTGACTAGGCTTTGTCCCAGTTCCTGCTGCCTTCCCCACTCAGACAGCCTCTGTGAGCATGTCTTTCCCATTTAAACAAATGCATGTTCCTCTTTTTGATAGTCTTGCTTGAAATGACAGAGGAAAAACAGGAGCAACAGCTTGTCAGGAGCATCGTTGTATAACATCACGCAGAGCACGTTGGGCTCACCATCCACAGGAATTCTCTTCCCAGAGCATTCTTTATTTTACTTATTTAGGTTCCCTCAGCTGATAGCCGGAGCCTTTTGGTCAGTAAAGGCCCCACGTTCCTTTCAGCCATCTGTCTGCCCCGTGACTCCCTTGGGGAACAGATTCTACTTTTGTGATTGCCTCAGCTGTAATCCCTAACTCCGGCATTTGCAGGGAGCTGGGGGAGAACAGCAGATGCCTTTGCACATAGTGTCAGGCTGAGAACTGCCTGCTGCTCCCTGCTCAGCTGGTGTTGTGTTGCAGATGACCCAGCTGATAGGGATGTTTGTGCTGCTCAGTTCACACCTTGCAGGGGACAAGGCTGCGTGGGCCAATTTTGGCAGCCACACGCTTAACCTTGTCCTTAACCCAAACAGGCCGGGGCTGCCCATCTGCCTGGAGTGTTCACCAGCAGTGATCTGGTGCAAGAACACTCTCCGGGGAGGGAGAGGGTGATGCTGCATCATAGAACTTCTGCTCAGTCACACTTCACCAGCTTAACACCCGAATGCCTCTGATGACCTTTTCTTAGACGCCCCCCAAACCATAGTGTTTCTCCTCAAAACCAGGAGGCTGGATGGGGTGTCCTGCAGAGGTCCCTGCCAGCCTCAGCCCCTCTGTGGTTCTCTGTGCACAGGACAGCAAGCAGGAGGGCAGCAATGGGGAGGACAGGAACAAGTGTTGTCCCATCTGCAACATGACCTTCTCCTCCCCGGCCGTGGCTACGTCTCACTACTTGGGCAAGACTCATGCCAAGAACATGAAGCAGCAGGCCCCCAAAGTAGAAGGTACGAGTGTCTGCAGCACCTTCACGTTGTCCCAAAGGGCTGTTGAGAGGTTTGTTGAACCCCAAGTGTGAGCTCTTGTGTGTGCTCTTTGCCATGGAATAGAGTAAGCCAGCAGTGCACCTCTGGTGAGCTGGCATTGGCAAGAGGTTGTGTGGTTTTTTGTTTTGCTTTGTTTGGGGGAAATGCAGCTGGTAGCAGCCATTGTACCCACCCCTGTATGCAGGGACTGGGTGTGTGATGCTGAGATGTAGAAACGCCTCTCACAGGATATGGTGCTCATTAAAAGGTTACAGAGACTGTAGTGACTGGTGAAAGTCTGATATGGCAAAGTCCTGAGGGCTGCTCAGCTACAATGATGTGGCCTCTGAGGTTCACAGACTCGGGAGCTGCAGATTGCTGGGGAGTGGGAGAATACAGCTGGGGAGCATCACTGTGTGCTTGTTCCAACCTTTCCTGCCCCGGTGCAGCTGTCTGCATGTCCCATCCCTTTGCCAGCAGCCAGAAAGGCCTGGTGGGTGGGGAGTGACCCTCTGTCCAAGGCAGGCAGGGGTAGCCGTGGGTTGGGGGGCTGCAGCTGGTCAGGACAGGATGAAAACACAGCCACTGAGTGCACCTGAGGATGGCAGCTTGTGCTAACACTGAGCTGGGATTTGTGAGTCACCCAGACACCTGACTGCTGGGATCTTCCAGGCAGAAACTCTCTGTCCTGGTGTGTCTTCGTAGCTTTGCTAAAATGTGTGCACAGAGCAAAGCCACCTCCGGGATCTTCTTGTTCTTTGGAGCCCTTGCTTTTGGGTATGAGAGGAGCCTGCAGGAAGAGGTGGATGTTCACTGTGCAGTCTGGTGTGTGCCTTTGGTTCTGGCATGACAGGAGCTTTATCCCTAGCAGGATCCCTAGCAGGTTCCCTAGCAGGTTACTCACTCTGCTCTTTGGCATGCTGGAGTGAAAGGGTGCAGGTTTCTCTACCACACAGGAGAGCTGCTTCCCTGTGTGCATTCACTGTGTCAGACCTGGTCCCATTTATGCTGTTTCTCAGGCAAGACTCCTGATGATTTCAGGATCAGGTCCTGTGGCTGCACAGTGCTACCAGAACCCCACTGCCTTTGCTGTGGAAGGGCTTGTGCCCATATTCTGGCTGGGGGATGATAACAGCAGGTGGAAGCTCATTCATACCCAGTCATGCTTATGTTAAGGAGAAATATGCAAATCTGTGGGATTTTTTAAACTCTGAAAGTTTTCTTGGCATACTGTGACTTAGTTACCATGTGTTTTTAGATTCTGCAGCATTAAGGAAAGAGGTAGGAAAATCATTAATTTAATGAGATATCTTACATTGCCTGGGTTTGGGATTTCGATGTAGCGTGTTACTGGTTTTAATGTGGCTTTGGGGGAAATAAAGTGACTGGTTTTTACCTCTGAGTTCTGTGACTGACCAGGAGTTTGGATTCACCCTACAGAAACGGTGCCCCCACAGAAACACCCTGCTGCCCTCCCCACCTCCACTACATCTTCTAACGAAGAGAACAAGGACATTACTGACCCGGACAAGTTCTGTAGCCTCTGCCACGCCACTTTCAACAACCCCCTTATGGCAAAACAACACTACGTAGGCAAGAAGCACAGAAAGCAGGAGACCAAACACAAGCTGATGGCGCACTACGGCCGAACCCCTGATGCATCAGCATCATCCTTCATGGGTGAGTTCTCAAAGGGAGGCTGATAACCAGCTGAAGAGCAGGGTGGGAGAGAAGCAGAATGTGTCTTGACAGGTCTTTGGACAAAAGAGTGTCTGTGGAGGGAACAGGGGAGAATTGCTTGTGATGAGGAACTTGATTATACACCCTAAGATTGATTTGGTTGATGTCATAACCCCTGGCAGCAGATGTTTTAGGCTGCAGCTACTCGTGACAAGCTTTGGGTTGTGTTAGGCAGTGTTGTTTAATCGGGGACGTGTCCTTTTTATTCTCTGTGCGGATAATCCAGGGATTTTGGCCAGTACTGTTTCTAGTTAGGTGATTGCATCCAAAATGGAGAGATAAAAGTGGCATTTGATGCTTAAAAGTCATCTTTGAGGGGACTAGCCAGAGATGGAAGGAATAGGTTTAACTGCACCTGCTGCTTCAAAGCACATGAAAGCCAGAAAGATTTCTCTCTGAATGCCTTTCTGCCTCTGTGTGGGCACTTCCATCTGATGAACTAATGCAACTCTCTCTGGAGCAAGCAGGAATGTGGAAAAAAAAAACCCCAGAGCTATTAAGGAGGAACTTTAGGCAGACAGTTAAAACTCTTTTGGTTTATGATCTGCTGCTTATGAGCACTTGTATGTGATGAAAGCCCTCGGAGTCCAGTGAAAGCATCAGGTGCTCACAGAAAACTCCCTTGTTCCTCCCAGCAGCCTTCTGTTGGACCAGGAAGTCCTAGTACCTGCTGGATATTTGAGGTAAATAATAAGCAGACAGATCATCTTAAAATCTTCATCAAGGGCTTCTTTCTCTGTTGTAAAAACCCACACAAGCAGAAGATTAATTATTCTAATTCTTTGCAGGCCACCTTTAGATACCGGTAGCGGTTATGACAAATGAGGCTCAATTAGCCAAGTAATGTTCTCTCCCACATTGCGTGGCCGTGTGGGAGATGGAAGAGGTGCTCAGTATCTCACGTTACCCATCTGCGCTGCACCTAATTAGTGGGGTCTGATGAATGGTTCCACTTGAGTGTGACTCAGGAGCTGACAGTGGCAGGGTAGGTGGGCAGTGCCCTTGCCTGGGTAGGTGGGCAGTGCCCTGGCCTGTGTGATTGATGTGTCCCAAGAAGTGCCAGCAGAACCAGAATACAGTCACATCTCCAGGGCAGCTCAGCTCTTCAGGAAAGGTTTCAGAGCCTGGGCTATAACCGGGGGTTCTCAGATGAGATGGGCTGCAGTCAGGGATGTTTTGTCCCATTCCATTTGCATGTCTCCCTGTGCCAACAGCCACACTTGTTCCTAAACTCTGTGCTGGGACCTGACTCACAGCAAAAAAAGGTCTGTTCTTTGCAAATGTGACACTGAGGTGTTTGCCTGCTTAAAGTTCTTTGGGAACGACTGGTTTGAGGTGCAGGAGTGTAGTTAGACAACTTTGTGCATGCACCTGTTGGATGGGTTTGCAACAGAGAAACCTTGACATTGATGGTGCAGAGAAGCAGACCTGAGGGTTGTATCCGCTCCTCTGGCCTTTCCTGCCCAGATCCAGCTCCATTTTGAGAGCCAAATGTCCGACTGGAGTCTGAAATACCTGAGGTGCAGCAGCCTCATGGCAGAGTGTCTGCTACATCCAGTGTTGGTGTATGATTCTTCCCAATGATTTGCTGCTCTGCACGCCTGGGGTCCGTCTCCTCTTTCACCTTAAGGAAATGTTTCCTTGTGAGATTCCGAGCCAGAGCCCTTCCCCAGTGAGCCAAAATTCAGGAACAGTTAATGTCTTGAAGACAACTGCCAGAATTTTTCCCTCTTAGAGACTCCTGTGCTGCCATAGTTGCCTGTTTGGTATCTGTGACCTCCTGAACTTTCAGTCCAGCTGGAGCTGTCATGTTACACAAAACCATTGATCCCATCTAGTGCCACTATTGTTGGAAACTTTTTTTTTTTCCTGGCAGTTAACTGATCCACTGACTGTAACCAAACTGCTTGAGGACAGAGCTTAATATCCTCAGTTGGCACCTCAGCAAGGCTTAGCAAAATGCTGCATTGTGGAGCTGGACATTGGGTGTAATCTCCTCTGGCTGCCTTTTTAATTGAAATGCTATGAGCTTACAAATTCAGCATCTCTCTCATTTTATGTTTTGAGATGGCCAGATCAGCAGAAGTAGGGATATGGGAGAGAAATGGAGTTGCAAGGACAGTATAGCATCAGGCTTGGGGTCCAAATCTGAGACTTTTACTATGCCTGATACTGTGAACTGTTTGTAGGGAACATGTGTGTGTTTTTTAGTGATGAACAAACCATGTTCTGAACAAGAAAGTTTTTTTGGCTTAGTGATTCCCTTGCAATGACTGGCTGATAGACGGTGGGGGAGTGGGATTCTGTGACCTCCCTGCCTGGTCAGATTGTTGACTGTTATTTCTCTTTGTTTAGGGGTTGTTTAATGAATCAGGTGATGGAGTATTTTGCTTGTTTCTAACTCAGGCTCGGGGATTGGCTGGCTGTGTGTGCTAACATTGCTGTCTGTTTCAGCTGGGAAGGGCTACCCCTGCAGCACATGTAACATAGTGCTGAACTCCATAGAGCAGTACCAAGCTCACATCAGTGGCTTCAAACACAAGAATCAGTAAGTAATGTTCTTGTCTAAGTGTGTTTCCAGCCTCACTGTTCAAATCGATGGCCTAAATATAACCTAAAATGCAGTTTTGAACACGTGTTTCCAGCTGACTCCCAAACAGAGCAGCAGGGTCTGTGCAGGCTCTGTGTGTCCTGACGCTGCTGCGGGAGCTCCCTCTGCAGACAGCCCAGCCCTGCTGCCGAGCTGGAAGTGCCTCCAGTTGCTTTTGGTTCCTAATAGTTCAGCTGAGCACAGACCTTTGCAGTGAACCTGACACCTACTAAACACAGTTTCTCTTAACAACTGAGGTTTTAATTTAATTAAGGACTGGCTCAGTGGAGATCTGCTTGCCATTCTAATCTCCGTTGGGATTGCTTGTTTTAAAATTTGGCATATAGTCAGCACGCTCCAGAAACCTGGACTGTGTTCCTGAACTCACTCTCACAGCTGGCAAGTTAAATAATGGCATCCCCTGCATATATTATTAAATGAAAAAAAATAGTCTGCCAGATGATTAATACCAAAAATACTTGTTCTGGAGACTGTCAATCTTTTAATTTAAGAGCCTTCACTAAAAGAGGCTCAGTAATGAGCCTGGCTTGGTTAGAAAGCTTCTTAGAAGGAAGAGGTGTTAGGAAACCCTACCTGAAGGGAGGAGGGCAGGCTCCTCGCCAGATTCCCCAGAAGAGACAGGAAGAAAGCTGGGATCTTGTGTTGTCTGTCTATGGAATAACAGCCTCATGGTCCCTCAGCTCTAGGAAGTACTTGATGGGAAGACATCTTTCATCCCAGGCAAGTTCCAGCTCTCAAACAGCACAACTAGATCAGCGAATAGAAAGTATCCCACTCTAGAGAGATAACACTGAGGATGTTCCCAACACACACACATTAATGTTCCCTTAAGGACACTGCTGTTGTTGGAGCTGTTGCAGCCACGCAACTCCTGTTCAGAAAGCTGCTCTGGATTCAGCTGTGCACTCCTGTTCCAGCTTGTGCAGCGTGCAGAGAGGCAGGATGCTTGCTTTGTAATGGGAGCTCTTTAGCAGTCCTTGAGCTGTGCCACAGCTGATTCTGCCATGCTAAAGGTGTCTGTTTACACACAGGCACGGAGGGCAAGGATGCACTTGGAAGGTTTTCTGGCAAGTTGTTGCCTTGGCTGCAGTGGGCTGTTGCTCTGCTGACAGCCTTGCCTGCTGAGCAGTGATTGCAGCTGGCACATTTTAGAGCATTTGTGACATTGTCTCCTTTTTTTCCTTGTTCTTGCTCCCGTCAATGTGCAGGATGCCAGGAGCAGTGCCGGTTGTTGGACCATTCCCGCCACAGCAGTATGTCCGGGAAGAGTCAACTGCCCCAGGAGGCTACAGTTACTTCAGCCAAGACTTCTAGAGCAAGTTGCAGCACTATTCTTGGAGTTGTTGGTGGCCCCAGAACGCACATCCTTTGCCAGCCCACAATGGTTTCATTATCCCTCTGGATAAGCAAAGCCCTACCCTCCTGTATACACCCGTTGAGCAGAACGGGGACTGAATCTGTCAGGAAAAGGATCCAGCTGGAAGAGACTTGCTAGACAGCAAATACTTCACTCCCTTAGTGTAGTTTTCATTGTGTAATTGCTTCCTGTGAAGGTGGGTGCGGTGTGAGAGGAAGTGTGTATCTGGTGTAAGGAGGGTTTGGCAGCAAGCTGGTGGTGGCTGTCCCCACTCTGGGGGGATGCCTGCCCTGCTGCTAGACTGTTCTCAGAGGGACACCAGCACCCGTGGGGCACCCCTGGGCGTGACAGGAGGGGACCTGGAGCCTCCTGTGGGGCCAGAGCCACCCACATGGCCGGGAGGCTGAGGATGGAGCATGGCCCTTGTACCCAGGTGTGCCCTGGTGTCGGGGTGCTGTTTGCCCAGCTCTGCTCCTCCCTGCCCTGGGCTGGGGCTCTGACTGGCTCACCAGGCTGAGCTCCATTGCCTTCTGGGCTGGCAGGCACAGGACAGAGCACAGAGCCACCTACCAGCCACATCCTCCACAGGAGCACCGCAGTCCCCTGCCCAGACCACAGCCAACTCTGTGGAGCCAGCTGCTCCTCCAGCAGCACACCCAGGGTCCCTGCCTCAGCCAGGGGGAGCACAGCCGTGGCCACAGCCCCAACCACTGCCATCCCTCATGGCCTCGCTGGCTCCAGTGAGAAAATCAGGTGCAGATGTGGAGTCAGGACCAGGCGCCTGCTTGCGATTAGGGGCTGGGAAGATTGGGGTGGCCCCGTTCCTGCCTTGCAGTTCCTTGCCATGGCTGCTGCTTTGCCAGGATGAACCCCCAATGCTGTGCAAGGTACAAGGCTGGTGAGCAAAGCTCCTGCTTGCTTGGCCCACAGATGGGCCCAACCCAGCACAGGGTATGTGCCATGTCCCCAAGGGGAGCAGCACGTTCTGGCCCCATGCACCTCATTCCCTGAGCCAGCTGCAGCCACAGCACTCCCCCACACAGCAGGGGCGGGAAGAGGTGGCAGGGCTGCAGCAGGGACAAGGCATGACACTGCCCACTCTCCTGCTAGATCACCCTCAACTTGTATGTTCCCCACTTGGCCCTCATGGCCCCAATCTGTGAACACCCCTGTGCCGTGCTGGGGGCTTGGTGAAGCCTGGGCCCCTGGTGTCCCTGTCCTGCAGCCCCTGTCCTGGGCCCCACATTCTTGGCTCCCCAGAGGGAGCAGCAGGTTTATGTTTGCCAAGTTCTGCCTGGTTAAACCTTAACCGAGCTGGGTTGCTCCATCAGTCCCTCCCAGCTGGAGATAAGGATGGGCAGGCAAGACCAGGGCTTGGTGGGACATGCTTCCCCAAACCTGGCTGCTTGCCTCCAGGGCAGGACCCAGCCCCTGCAGAGCACCCTGCCCAGTCTGGAGCAGCTGCCTGCCCCTCCAGCTTGGCCCCTGCCTTCCTCAGTGGGTCCCCGCTGATGTGAGGGCAGCAGGTTGGGTCTGGGGCTGGAAGCTGCCATGTCAAATCCAGTGGGACTGGACGGAGCTGGAAGCCCTTGTGCTGGGAGTCACCCCTGTGCTCTGGGACTGACCCACTCCCTCAGTGCCAGAAGGTTCACATCACCCCAGCACACGGCATGAGCCTGCTCAGCCTCAGATCCTGTGCACGTACAGGGTACAGCAAGCTGGGGCTTCTGTGCCCCAAACAAGAGCCGTTCAGGGGAGGCCAAGAGAAACTTCCAGGAGGAAAGAGCCCCCCAGGCTCCGGCCCCCACAGGAGCCACGGTGCCGCGCGGGCTCTGGCTGGCCGCAGGTGCCACCGCAGCAGGAGTGGCGGCGAGCGCTGGGGCCAGGCACAAGGGGCGGCTGTGTTCCCGCAGCTCCGGCTGCCTTCCAAGAGCAATATTGTTGGCACCAGGCAGGCTCCCTGCACCGGCAGCGCATACATGGGCCTTTCATGAGGGGAGTGGGGATGATTTACTGCCTGGGGGAAGGGGCAGGGGCGGGAGGATGGAGCCCCAGCACGCCAGCGCCCGGCCCCTTGTGCGTGCTCGCTGCGGCGGGGCCCTGCGCATGTAAGCAAGACCGAGGGTCTGGCCAGGGGGTCACCTCTCCCAGCGGGGCGTGGGGCAAGAGCAGGTCCCTCTGCCCCGTCTGTGGAGTTCTGGGAACACACTTCATCTCTGGGCATCTCGGCTAAGCAACCACGGGTCACACACCCCTTATGGTGCCACAGTGATGGGAGCAGCCTGTGAGTTGGGGGAGACAGGGGCACCAGAGGAGGGTGCTGGGGCAGGGGTACACCCACAGGGCAGAGTGCTGTGCTGGCACAATCCCCCCTTGTTGAGCTGCTGGCGTGGCAGAAGCCGTTGTGGTGCTGCCGGCAGCGGGTGGCAGGCGGCGGGGCTGGGCTGCTGTGAAGGGCTTTTTGTTTGCCGTCAGTTGCTGTTATAAATCAAGCCAGGCAGCCCAGCCCCAGCCCAGCACTGCCCCACGGCAGGGAGGTGACCAGTTCCCAGCCAGACCAAGCCCCAGCCTGTGCCTGGCATTGTGCTGGCCCGATGGGGATGTTTGGTGTGGCACTGGGCGAGGTGTCTGCACTGGTCTGCTTGCCCTTCTTCCACTCAGCATTGGGGAACCCTGGGATACAGGGAATTTTTCCGTGTTCATCCCAGGCTGTGGTTCCCACAGGCTCCCTAGAGTCCCAGCTCTCCCTGGTGTTCTCAGTACCGGGAGCGTCTCCTTCTCTCTGGTTTTAATTTGGTTTTGGTTCGAATTGAGCTGAACCCAACATTTTTCTGTGCTTCCAACACACTGTGAACTCTGCAGGGGCGGCCGCTGCTCCGTGAAATTGATGTTCTTGTCCGCTTCACGCGTCAGCAGGAATGGACAGCTGCTGGGGGCTGCTGGCCCCCGGGACTGCTCTGTGCACCCCTGCACCCCAAGGTGGTGAGCAGCAGGGGTGGATGGTGCTATGGGTGGATTGTAGCACCAGCCAGACCTCACAGTGAAACCATGTCATGCTGGAAGTTGCTGGTTTGGCACAGCGGAGCAGCGCGGACAAGGCTGTGCCCAGCACTCGCGGAGTCGCCCTACAGAATGAGGGGTGACAGTGACAGTGCACCCCACTCACATGGCCTCAAGATCCATGCCAGGCTGCGTGTGGGACTCAGCACAGCCCTGGAAGGTCTTGCTGAGAAGCAGAAAGGTGGCAAAGATGACAGTGATACAGCAAAAGGAGAGCAGCTCTAGGGCCAGACCCTGGCCATGTCCTGGGGACACTGTCCCCTCTTGATGGCAGCAAGATGCTCAGGGGACATTGTTCCTTGGGACCACACCAGCTCAGAGTATCTGAGGCCAGGCTTCCTCCAGTGCCATGGGATCCTGCGTGGGCCAACAGGCAGCAAGGCCTGGGCGTGGTGGGTTCTGCCTGCCCCAGCACAGGCAGCAGCACAGGGAAGGTGAGGGCGAAGTGTTTATAGGTCAGATTAGGCCACTCGAACGCTGGCTCGCAGCTTGGCCGTGTTTTATGACGCTCCCTTATGGGCTCCTAATGAGGGTCACAGCCACTTTATGGCACCGACAGCGATAATGCTACAACTAATTATGGCACAATTAGCGTGTGGGCTGCTGGGCACCCACCAACATTCAGCACCCAGCCCGGGCCACGACACATGCTTGGGGCTGGAGTGCTCCCACTCCCAGCAACTGGGGGGAAACGGAGTTGGCCTTGCCCCTGTCCCATCTGTGGCACCCCACGCGTGGGGTCTGCCTGGAGGGCGGTACAGGGGAGCAGCCCCGGGTGTTTTGCAGCCCTCTGCGTTCTCCACCCGCGAGGGGAGGCTGCTGCGCCGGCCCGGGGGCCACCTCTCGCTGCTGCGGGGGCAGG
This sequence comes from Orthonyx spaldingii, assembly GCA_013397795.1. Taxonomy (NCBI): domain Eukaryota; kingdom Metazoa; phylum Chordata; class Aves; order Passeriformes; family Orthonychidae; genus Orthonyx; species Orthonyx spaldingii. The sequence continues at coordinate 930,194 of VZTJ01000996.1, read as the reverse complement.
GCCGGTGCTACCCCCCCGCTTCCCCCGTCCAGCTCGGCGGCGGCTCGGTTTGCAGAGGTGCCGGCGAAGCGGGGCCGGTCCCCGTCCCCCCCCCTCCGCCTCCCCAGCGCTCCGGGCGGGGCCGCTGTAACCCGAGCGCGTCCCTACAAAGTGCCCGCGCCCCCGCGGCGGCGGCAGAGCGGGGTCGGAGCCAGCCCGGAGCGAGCCCCAGCCCTGCCCGCAGCCGGAGCCGGAGCCATCCCGAGCCCGGAGCCGGAGCCGTCCCCGGCCCTGCCGCCATGGGGCCGCGGTGTGGGGCGCGGCGGCGCTGAGCCCGCTGCCCCCGGACTTTGCCCCGGCCCGCGCAGCGCAGGCGGCTCCGCCGCGGGAGCCCGACACCGCCGGTAACCGCGCCGACCGCGACCCTCGCCCCCGGGACTGCTCGGGCCCCCCTCTCCCTCCCGGGACACTCTCCCCCTCCCTGGGATCCCCCGTGGACCCCTCTCCCGGTTAATCTCACCCAGCGCCCTGACTAGGCTGCCGCTGGCCGGAGGGGTCGGGTTCCCGGCACCCGAACTGGGTGTTTCCCACTCCCCGTGCCCCCTCCCAAGGGACCCCCGTGTTCTGCCTCCCGTCCATGCGCACCCACCCTCGCGGTGACCTGGGGACCTCGCACCGCTTCTCCCCGGTGCCGCGGGAGAGGAGAGGGCTGCCTGCCCGGATCCGCTTACCCGACCCTGCCTGTCCCGCAGGGTGGGACCCCCCGCGCAGGGGGGGCCTGGAAGATGCGGCCCCTCTTGCAGGTCGTGGCGGGGCTGCTGCTGGCGGCGGCTGCACGGGGCAGGGCGATGGAGCCAGGTACGGCTGCGGGGGGTGAAGCGGAGCCGGGGGGCGGCGGGAGTGGGGTCGTGCTTTCTGAATACTTTCTCCATCCCGGGCTGGGATGCGGGTGTTTGCCCTGGGCACGCAGCCCCACCGCTCTCTGCCTGCAGGGCGGGACTGGCGGGAGCTGGGAACACAGCACAGGGACCAGCGTTTCCATCACTGACAGGAGCAGGGTGGCTCCAGCCGGACTGTCCCTGTGCCGCGGCTCGCTCGGGGGACACACACGTGGCAGACAGGGGTGGCGAGACCGCTGTGGGCTGTGGCAGCTGTGTGTGGCTCCTGGCGAGGTGCGGGCAGTCCGTGCCTCGCGGTGGTGGGTGCGGGAAAAGGATGTGTCCCAGCGGACCAGAGACCAGCTACCCCACATCCGTCCTGTGCTGGAGACACCCTTGTGCCCTCCAGGCTCCTGCATGTGGGCAGTCAGGCTGCCATGGGATTACTGTGCTGGCGGCCAGGTTGTTTCTGCCCTCCACGTGCACACGCTGCTGCTGGACATCGGCAAGCTGGGCTCCGCTGTCAACCCGGGCATCGCCCGGGACAGTCAGGCTGTAGGGGTCCCAGTCGTGCTTGGGGCACGTAGAGGTCTGGCAGTGGGTGTCTGGGGGGGTTTGGTGTCCTCTTTCAGTAAGGCAGAACAGACTGGAGCACCCTGTGCTGCTGGGAGGGGTAGAAGGATGGTGACATGTGTGGCCTTGGATGGGGACATGCCACTGGGGAAACCATGTCCCTGTGCTTCAGGGCAGAGTCCAGCCCTTACCCGCCTCTGGGGTGGCAGAGCCAGGCACTGTGCTGTGTCACACCACATGCTCTCCACACTAGGATGGGCATATGGTGGGGTCCTGCTGTCAGGGAGAGGTAAGCACTGGGGTGAGCGCTCATCACATCTCTCCAGAGCTATTTGAGAGCCCCTTGCTGGAGTCAGAAGAGGAACATCTCCTGCTGGACCCAGGCAACACATTGAAGCTGTACTGTGATGCCAACCAGAGTGGTGCCAGTGTGGTCTGGTACAAAGAGTCCCGGCCACTCGTCTCAGGGGGTCGCATCCGACTCCGGCAGAGCCTGCTGGAGATCTCAGAGGTCACCTACGAGGACTCGGGGCTCTACATGTGCCGGGCACTGGGGACTGGGGAGGTCCTGCGCAACTTCACCATCTCTGTCGTGGGTAGGAGCCCCGGCAGCACCCAGCCACCCCCGGGGCAGCAAGGCAGCCACTGCCCGCCCGGCCCTGCAGGCAGGGATGTCCCTCTCAACCCATTTGCCTTTGCAGACTCCCTGGCGTCTGGTGATGACGATGAAGACAGCGATGGGGACAGTCCCCACGGAGGCCGAAATGAGGAGTCTGTCTATGTGCACAGAGGTCAGTGCCACACCTGGGCACTGCAGGACAGGGCAGCTGGGGCAGGACCAGGGGCATGGGGCACTGCTGCCTCCTGCTCCCAGCACAGGCCCCCTCCCACTGTACATCCTGCATGTCCCCAGCTCCTTACTGGACTCACCCGCACCGGATGGACAAGAAGCTGTATGCAGTCCCTGCAGGGAACACGGTGAAGTTCCGCTGCCCTGCCTCAGGCAGCCCCAGCCCCAGCATCCGCTGGTTCAAGAACGGGCGGGAGTTCCGAGGGGAGCACCGCATTGGGGGCATCCGGGTATGGCCAGCTCCTCCCACCGCAGCTTCCATCCCAGGATCCCTCTCCCCATCTCACCTCGCTGCTTACCTCCCCCCCTGCAGCTCCGGCACCAGCACTGGAGCCTAGTGATGGAGAGCGTGGTGCCCTCTGACCGCGGAAACTACACTTGCCTGGTGGAAAACAGGTTTGGCAGCATCCGCTACAGCTACCTCCTGGACGTGCTGGGTGAGGGTTCCTCAGGATGGTGCTGATCTGTGCTTCCCCATGCCTGGTGGGGTCAGGGGAAGGGGTGGCGGAGCCTCTGTTCATGGCCTATCCACTGATGCAGCCCACATGTCCCTCACACCCCAGGGACATGGGATGGAGACCAGGCTCGGGTTGCACTGGTCTGTTGTAGGGCTGGGGAAGGGTTCTCCATGGTGGGTGGAGAAGGAGGGAGAAAGGAGCCCCTGCTCTTGGCACTGTGTCAGTGACACTGCTCTGCTCCCTGGGCACAGAGAGGTCCCCGCACAGGCCCATCTTGCAGGCCGGGCTGCCCGCCAACACCACAGCCCTGGTGGGCAGCGACGTGGAGTTCTTCTGCAAGGTCTACAGTGATGCCCAGCCCCACATCCAGTGGCTGAAGCACATCGAAGTGAATGGCAGCAACTATGGCCCTGACGGGGTCCCCTATGTGCAAGTGCTCAAGGTAACAAGGGCTGGAAGCACCCAGGTCCCAGATACCCACCTGAAGCGGTGACAGGCATGCACAGACCCCCTTGAGGAAGAGGGATACTGACCATCCATCCCTCTGTCTGACAGACTGCAGACATCAACAGCTCCGAGGTGGAGGTGCTGTACCTGCGCAATGTGTCCGTGGAGGATGCTGGCGAGTACACCTGCCTGGCAGGGAACTCCATCGGCCTCTCCTACCAGTCTGCCTGGCTCACCGTCCTGCCAGGTAGGGGTGGGTTCCCGGTGTGGGGTCTGGGATCCCCAGCATGCAGAGTCCATGCCTCAGGCTGACTTATTCACTCCCTGCAGAGGAGGAGCTGGTGCGGGAAGCTGAGGCCCCTGAGACCAAGTACACGGACATCATCATCTACACCTCGGGCTCCCTGGCCGTGGCCATGGCCATCATCATCGTGGTGCTGTGCCGGATGCAGACTCAGTCAAGCAAGCAGCACCTGGAGCCTATGGCAGTTCACAAGCTCTCCAAATTCCCACTCATCCGACAGGTGGGTGCCAAGCTGGAGCCCTGGTATCGCAGGGGGACCTTGGTGACCAACGGGCTCCATGAGTGCCACTTGTGTCCATCACACCTTGCCCTGCTGCCAGCCTTGGGACTGCCCTTCCCACTGCCTCCTACGGTGCCCTCACCCCATTGCTCCAAGTGAGGGTCTTCTTGCTTTGCTGTTGGGTCTTTGTTTGGCCCTGGGGCATGGGATGGGATGGCTGAGGACCTGTGTCTCTCTCCACAGTTCTCCCTGGATTCCAGCTCCTCTGGGAAGTCCAGCACATCCCTGATGCGCGTCACCCGTCTCTCCTCCAGCTGTGCCCCGATGCTGGCTGGTGTCGTGGAGCTGGACCTGCCCCTTGATGCCAAGTGGGAGTTCCCCCGAGACAAGTACGGTGCCACGCGGGGCAGGGACAGGCGCTGCTCTCCCCAGCTGCCCCAGGGACAAGAGCATGCGGGTGGTGGATGTGGAGGCCTCTGGCCACCATAAGGCCATCTCTGTGCTCTCTCATGGTTCTGCTTGTCCCTGCCAGGCTGGTGCTGGGAAAGCCCCTGGGGGAAGGCTGCTTTGGCCAGGTGGTGCGGGCAGAGGCTTATGGCATCGACAGAGACCGGCCAGACAGAGCCGTCACCGTGGCTGTCAAAATGCTGAAAGGTAACAGCTCGTGTGCCAGTGTCCCAGGAAGAGAGGTGGCATCAGCACCAGGCAGGAGTGCCACTCACCTGGCACCGTGACATGGCCCTCCTTCCCCAGACAACGCCACTGACAAAGACCTGGCTGACCTCATATCTGAGATGGAGATGATGAAGCTCATGGACAAACACAAGAACATCATCAACCTCCTGGGAGTCTGCACACAGGATGGTGAGGGGGCTATGCAGGCGGGGTTCAGGCAGGGCATGGGCACGGAGCAGGGGATGGGAACTGCTGGGGTCAGTGGCTAACTGGGAAGGGACAAGGCAGGACAGAGCCTGAGCAAGTGGCCGCCTTTCCCAGGGCCGCTGTACGTGATTGTGGAGTTTGCTGCAAAGGGCAACCTGCGCGAGTACCTCCGTGCCCGCCGCCCCCCGACACCTGACTACGCTTTCGATGTCATGGCCATGCCCGAGGAGCAGCTCTCCTTCAAGGATCTGGTCTCCTGTGTCTACCAGGTGGCCCGTGGCATGGAGTACCTGGAGTCCAAACGGGTAGGGCTGGCATGGCCTGCGTGGGCTATCTGTGCTGGGCAGAGCTGGGGAGGGCATGGCGGTGACAGAGGAGCTGCGTGTCCTTGGTGAACCCACCGTCCCTGTGGAAAGGGAGCCCAGCCCATTCTCACAGGCTGTCCAGAACCTCCCAGCCCCATTCAGCAAAGCTCAAGGCAGTACCTCCCCAAAAATGTGTGACTCAAAGCCTAACCCACCTCCTGGGGAAGTGTATGTGGTCCCTCCCCGTGCCCGTCACTGCAGCCAGCTTGATGGGATGGCCCCACCACCGCAGAGGTGCTGGGGGATGCGTGGGCGGGGAATGGCGATTTTGGTGTTTGAAGGGGACATGAGGAGTGGGAGTCACCACCTCACACCCCTGTGGGTGATGCTCCCCCTGGCAGTGCATCCACCGTGACCTGGCTGCCCGCAACGTGCTGGTGACAGCAGAGAGCGTGATGAAGATTGCCGACTTCGGCTTGGCCAGGGACGTTCACGACATCGACTACTACAAGAAAACCAGCAACGTGAGTGGGGCTCCTGGGACAGGGGCACGGGGACCACCAGCCAAGGCTGAGCTGAGCAGGGGGTTGCTCTCATAGGGTCGCCTGCCAGTGAAGTGGATGGCACCCGAGGCCCTGTTTGACCGTGTCTACACCCACCAGAGCGATGTGTGAGTCCTGAGGGGAATGAGGGTGTGTTGGGTGTGGGATGAGGATGCTGTTGGTGTGGGACAAGGCAGCACCATGGGGTTATGCCTGTACTAGAGGCTCCCCATGAGTAGGATGTGAGTACTCTGTGGGGACAGTGGGGCACATATTCCTCAGGGTTGATCCACCCTCTCCCATCCCTGCTCCCACAGCACTGCAGGGGCAGTGGGCCAAGCTGGGGGAGAGCCCGAGGATGTGTTTGACCCCCCCTTTGCCATGCATGATCCTAGGTGGTCCTTTGGGATCCTGATGTGGGAGATCTTCACGCTGGGGGGCTCCCCGTACCCTGGCATCCCTGTGGAGGAGCTGTTCAAGCTGCTGAAGGAGGGGCACCGCATGGACCGGCCATCCAACTGCACCCACGAGCTGTGAGTACTGGCCAGGGAGGTGGGCAGGGAGCACGGTGAGACCCCTCAAACACCCCCTCATCCCCAGGTACATGCTGATGCGGGAGTGCTGGCATGCTGTGCCCTCACAGCGCCCCACCTTCAAACAGCTCGTGGAGGGGCTGGACAAGATCCTGGCAGCTGTTTCAGAGGAGGTGAGAGGTGGGGAGTCTGGTGGGCGAGGAGTGGGTAGTGTGGGCACTGACAGCCCTGGTGGTCATGGCACCATCCCTCCTTGCAGTACCTGGACCTCTCCATGCCCTTCGAGCAGTACTCGCCCTCCTGTGAGGACACCGCCAGCTCCTGCTCCTCTGACGACTCCGTCTTCACCCATGACCCGCTACCGCTGGCTCCCCGCCTCTTCTCCTATCCCAGCGTGAGGACTTAAGGGCGGGCAGGGAAGGGTGATGCCGAGGCCACCTCTGCCCTTGTGGGGAATGGGTCCAGGTTCCCGCAGGGTCCCTGCTTTGTCCGGGCTGAGCAGTGGGTGGGCAGGGCCCTGAGCCACAGCACCGGGGCAGGGTGTCCCTCTCTCCGGGCTCCTTTTGGGCACTGAGCCATCAGCCCTGCCTGAGATCTGCCTGATATTGTGGGGCAGCAGGAGCTAGAGCCTCTCCAGGCAGGCACTGCCTGGAATGCCCATGGCATTGCCCAGGGTGATGGGCTTTGGCCAGCGTTTCAGTGGAAGTGTCTCTGGGCAGGAGCCCCACTGCTGCTGGGCTCCTGCTGTGTCTGTACATAGCCACAGAGATGAATATTTATGTACATGAAATATCAACCTGATAAATTATTTTTTTGGAATACACCCCGGTGCAGTTTCTGGGCTGCTCCTCAGGTGCAAAGGGCTCACTGAAGCTTGGAAGGCAGGTCAGGGGTTGCCTCCTTGGCCCAGCCAGCACAGGGGCCTGCAATCACTGCTGGGGGACACGGAGGCAGTGCCACAGGTGCAGGAAGCGATGTCCCCACTCCTGTGCCTCCAGGCCCGCTCCAGCACAAAGCACCCTCGCATCTGTTCCCCATTAGCCACTGCTGCACTAAGCCACCGTGAACTCCGCTACCAGCATCGCCCTGAAACCGATCCCCCAACTGCCGTGGGCTCCCAGGCTGGGAAAGTGCTCTGGGGCCCAGCCCCACGCACCAGGGACCCCCCGCACCCTCCTGCCCTGGCCAGCCCAGCACTCCAGATAAAAGTGAGTTACGGGCTCTGCTCTATCTCCCCAAAGCCCTTGGGAGCACCGGTTGAGGGTCTCCAGCCCCTGTCCCTGCTCTCTGATACCTCTTTTGCCCTCCCTTGCCCTGTGGTGCCCAGCAATGACGGCAGCGTGGGCAGGGAGGGCTGCAGCTGTCTCACCCCCTCCTGCCAGCCCACTCCTGGGTCTAGGGTTTCATCTAGGGCCAGGCTTTGCCGGCCGTTAGCCCCAGGATCTGGTTTCCTCCTTCAGCTCCCAGCTGCACTCGCAGCCCCCCGCCTGGAAGCTGCCTCTTCCAGCATGGAAGCTGGCTCTCTGGCACAGCCTGCCCCAAAACAGCCCAAGGGGATGGGGGCTGGCAGGTGTTGTGGGGCAGGACCTGGGCCCAGGGCAGCTGGAAAAGGAGTCCCTCAATCCTGGCTGCTGCTGTGATGGTGCCAGGATCTGGGATCTCAGGAGACACAGATCTTGGCACTTGACTCAGCCATGGGTGCTGAGCCTTTTGTGAATTGCATGTACTGGGGAGCCCGAAAGCATTCAGAGCCATCCCAGTGTCCCCTCCTTGTCACAGCCCCTCGCAGGGCTGCTGGGGGGTCCCACTCCAGTGGCACGCTTGCAGCCTCCATCCCCAACCCAGCTCCCCTCTCTGTTGGGACGAGCCCCCCCTTGCAGCACGGCTGGAGGAGGCAGACAGCCCACTGGCAGGTGTGAAACCTGCCTGTCCCGGCAGCCTGCCTGCCCGGGAAGGATCGCAGCTGTCCCGTAATGTGCCAGAACCAATGCATTTTGCACAGCCCTGAATGGGGCATTCACACGCTGGAGGGCAAATTGCCCAAGCTGCCCACAGGGGCTGCCCAGATCCTGGCCGGGACTGGGACTGGACACGGAGAGGGGCTGTGCCCAGCTTGCCCCCTCTCACCTCAGACTGGGGGCAGGCAGTTCTTGCTCACCCTGCACTGCCCTTTCCCTGGAAAATGGGGCCACAGCCAATTTCACAGGGTGAGGCATAGGTGGGTTTGCTAATCCTTAATACCGAAGGGTCGGTGGGGGAGCACAAGGGGACATCGTGAGCAGGGACCTGCCATCCCCTGCCACATCCCCTGCTCACTCCATCCCCGCACACTTAAAAAGCTTGCTGCAGGTGCAGGCAGTGCCTGCTACCCCCAGCCCAACAACCCACACCAATGCAGCCCAGGGATGCTTTCAGGGTCCTGGCAGTGGCCAGCACTGTGCCCACCTGCCTGCCCCAGCTCAGGGGAATGGCCCTCAGCTCATCCCCAGGCACCACTGCATCCCCCAGTGAACCCCCCAAAGCTGCAGCAGTGGGTACATGGGCTGTGTACATGGGTACAGCTCTGCCAAGCACAGGGCAGCCAGGGCCATGGCTGGGCAGGGAAGCAGCCTGGGGCATCCCACAGCCCTACGACAACTGGAGGCAGTTTTTATTGTTTAACATTCCTGGTATTTTCTGTCAGGGCTGAACCAATTGTCCTTAATCCGCCAGGCTCTGCTGGCCAAACAAGTGTGGCTGAGCCACCAGCATCCTGTCCGCACGAACAGGCCCCTTTTGTGAGGGGGATTTAGCATGTAGCCCAGTAAATCCTGCTGGTTTCCTGAGGCAGCGTTCCCACACACCCCCATCACCACAACCCCCCCTTGCTCCCTGCTCCCAGTCCCTGGGCCCTGGCACCGCTTCCTGCCTGGCCATGCCCGTGGGCATCCTGCCTGCCCGAGTTCTGGGGCTGTGTACCTGCTGCCCCACCAGAATCTGCCCACTCCAGGGCTGCAGATTTCCCCTGCATGTTTCTGGGATATGTCTGTGAGTCCCTATGGGATGTGGGGTGTTGGTGGGGCTGAGAAGCTTCACAGCCACCCCACTGCGCTGCTGGTCCTTCATGGGATGCTGTGGTGCCTGGTGAGGACTACTGTGGTTCTGGAGGGATGCTGTAGTCCTGGAGGAGATGCTGTAGTCCCCGGGGGAAGGTGGCTCTGGTCTGGGGTGGGGGAGGGAGGGGTGTGGAGAAGATGCTGAGTCCTGGGGAAGCTGCAATAGTCTTTGGGGGAATGTTGAGTCCTGATGGATATGGTTCTGATCCTGGGAGGAATGCCGAGCCCTGGGGGAGACAGCACCCCAGGGGCCAGGACACCAGCTGGTTCCTCATTCCAGCTCTGGGATGTGGCTCCGAGCCCCTGCCCAGAGATGCCTTCGCTTAACGACTCTTGTTTGGCCGGGAGCTGATGTTGTCTTTACTCCACAAACAAAGGCGACAGGATTTTATCTCCGGGGAGAATCTGGTTTCTGTGAGATGCAGAAAGCCTCTGCCCTTGGGCAGGAGAGGATGAGGCTGGCGGGGCGGAAAGGCACCAGGCTGCTGTCTGCACCACTGGTAGGAGGAGCTGGCACTGCCCCTCCAGCTGTTCCTGCCTGCCATAGCCGCTGTCCCACGACCTGCCTGTCATTGTCCCAGGCCTGTGCCTCGTATGCCCAAGCAGCCAAGGGAGGGAAGAGTCCCCAAGGGCCAGCGGGCAGAGAAAAGGGACCCGTGAGCACTCACACATCGGAGTAGAGGCTGAGGCAGGGGCCCATCTCTCCTGTGGAGGAATCCCAACATTGGATCCTGCCACAGTTCCTGCGCTCAGGGACACCTCACACACTGATGTAGCACACACAGAGATGTAGGCACGCACCCAACCCCCTCACACCCCCGCGTCTGCAACTCCGATCCACGAACAAACACCTGAACACACACACACACACACACACACACACACACACACAAACCCAACACCCCCTCCACCCCT
>VZTJ01000996.1:852897-915192 GCA_013397795.1 Orthonyx spaldingii | reverse complement strand
GGGGTGGCCGGGCCGCGGCCCGGGGCCTGTAGTGCGGCGGTGGCGGAGCGGGGCCGGCGGAGCTCGACGCGGCCCCCGGGTGCGGCTGCCATTTTGCGGTGCGGGCCGGGCTGACCCCATTGTGCTGTGCCCGCAGGTGGATGCCCGCCGCCCGGCATGGAGCAGGCCTGCGAAGTGAGCCGCCGCAGCTGCCTCGTCCCCTTCGGCACCTCGCTGTCGGCCGCCGAGCCCAAGGGCGGCCCCTTCGGCGAGGCCCGCGGCCCCGAGCCGCCCGCCATGCAGCTGGCGGCCGCCAAGCCCGGCTACGGCCAGGACCCGTCGTCCTGCTACATCCCGCTGCGCCGGCTGCAGGACTTGGCTTCCATGATCAACGCCGAGTACCTCGGCGGGGCCGCCGACGGTGCTGAGGCCCTGCCCGACCCCGGCTCGCCGGCCTCCCACCTGCCCGCGGCGCAGGACCCTGCGGCCGAGGTGCCTCGCGGGGCCCGGGCCTTCCCCCTGCTCCTGCGGGACAGCGGAGAGGAGGCGCCGGAGGAGGAGGAGGAGGAGGGCGCCGAGACTCCGGAGGAGGAGGAGGACGACGACGACGACTACGACGACGACGACTACGAGGAAGAGGAGGAGGAGGACGACGACGACGAGGAGGCGACAGAGCCCGGCCCGCGGAGCCGCGGCCGCTCCGCTCCGCAGCGGAGCCCCGACAGCCGCCTGCAGCCGGCCGAGTCGGGGCCGGACGGCGGCCCCGGGGAGAAGCCGGAGTCCTCGGCGGCCCTGCAGCTCGTAAGCACCGTCGGGGCGCGGGCGGGGGGGCCGTGGCCGCTGCCATTTTGCGGTGCGGCAGGGCCGGGCCGGCCGCGCTGCCTCGCTCGCCCCGGAGGATGGGAGCCATCTTACCGAGCGAGGGGACCGTGCCGGGCCGGCGCGGCTGTCACCGCGCTCACCGCGCACCTGTGTCCCGGCGCGGCCGCCCGCGCTCCCCCCGCCGCTTTTTCTTCCATCAGGAATAAGAGGCACCAGCCCTCTGCCCAGCGACTCGCTGCGGAGTTCGGTGGAGTTTTTTCCCCGTTGGAAGATTTTTTTTTTTATTTGAGCGCAGTGCAGATGAGGAGGGCAGGAGGGAGCGTTCCCATCTCCTGCCGCTCCGGCTGAACGCTGTCAGAGGCTCTTTGTCTGGCCAGGCCTGAGGTTCCCGAGCTGTGAGACCTTGGCGGTGGCCGGGAAGAAGCCGTGTCATGGCCTGACAGACCTCATGGGCAGCAAACCTTGCCTCTTATTCAGGCTGACTTTTTTTTTTCCCCCCAAGTTTCTCTCTACACTCGCAAATTCTTTAATTATGATATAATTAATAAGAAGCAAAACTGATGGAACTTTGGGAGTTCTGAAAGGAGATAGATACATTTCTTTTTTTTTGGGTGTAATTTGCTTTTGGATAAGTGTAAGAGATGTTTCTCAGTGTAACCTGTTATTTGCAACCACATATGTATATTTCCTGCAGGTTTTTTTTTATTTTTACTGTATTTGTTCAACATGTTTTTGCAACCTCAGTGTTCCTTGCTGGAGAGTACTCTGGGCTTTAAGTACTGATGCAGGGTTTGAAGATTAGCTCATTTGACAGGACTAATACCGAAACCATCTTGCTCTGTTTAATTTCAGTAGAGCCGCTGATGCCGGACAGATCGTGCTGGTGCGTGCAGTGCTTGGGAGGCAGGACTGTGTTCCTTTGGGAACACTCAGCGTTCCTGCTGTGTACTCTGGGAGGTGGCGAGCACTTGTCACACAGTGCCCATGGAAGGGGCGATTTCAGGAAGATGCTGACAGCAGCTTAATTTGTTTGTAGAACAGTTCAGGCGTGTAGATACTTCTCAGCGTTCCTTGGGAACAATCCCTCGGTCTTTAGTGGTGAGAGGCTGCTGTGGGTCTGAGGTTTGTGCATCTCCTCAGCTTTGTTTTGCAGAGCAAAGCAGGGATCTCTCGCAGACATGTGCTCGGTGATGCGGTTGTGGGAGGGTCTCACTTTGTAAACAGAAGCTCGCAGAGGTACTTTCACAACACTTGCCTTTACAATGTGCTCCACATAACTGCAGCTGGTACGGTGACAAAACCGTCCTAGTGATGGAGTCTGTTAATTGAATATGCAACGAGGGTTGACTTTTCAGTAGAACTGCCTTACCTGTGTGCTGTAGTTAGCTGTGCTGGGTTGTTCTGGTGACTTGAAAGCATAGCTGCGTTTCTAAAAAAAAAAAAAAAATGCAAAGAAGAAAAGCGTTTTTTTAAGCAGCCTGGGGTCCTACTTTTCCTAAGTCTTGCATTCTTTCTTCAGTAAGTAAATGGATGTTGTCTGAGTGGTCCTTCATTTTAGCCCCACTTCTTTTGGAATGGGAAGAGACAGGGATTTTCCTCTGTGCCAAGTTATCACTGAGACAATTAAAATATTTTAATGGTCGAATGTGACATAGTAGCTAGAAATAACCAGATCTGCTCCTCAGGTCATGTATTCATTTAGGCATTTAATTCCAGTCTCATCTGTGTTTGGTAACTGGAATCTACTTTTTTTTTTTGAGAACCTGCTAAAACTTAAAACAAAAACTCACCCCAAAAATGGCACCACGAATCCTTGAGAGTTCCACACAGCTGTTTTTAGGCTTGTCATAGCTGGGCTAAGCTTACAGGTATCACCTTTATGCTGCCTGTTGATGGGGCTCCTCCACCTTACAGCAAGACTGACTCAGAGCTTTTATTTTTGAAGTTTATGGCTCTGAGTGTGCCACTGCTGCTCAAACTTCCTGTTTTGCCAAGAGGGAAGTGTGTGTGTATCTCGGATGTCTGTGTCTGCCTCCTGCAAGATTTGAATTTTTCTATAGATGCTTGCTTTGAAAAGGCTGATTTCTGAAATGTCAAGAGTGCTTGCAGCAGAAGAGCCAGAATTTGGTTTAGTCTTAAGTGAGATGCAAAGTCCAGCGTTTAAGTAATGCCCCTGGGCAGGAGGAGTGGTGGCAGGTATTGTTTTGCATGGGGATTTGTTAACAGCCCTGGCACCTGCTGCTCTCAGACATTGCCCCAAACAGGGGAGGTTGCTGAGGTACCATTCAGTTGTAAAGAGAGCTGTGCATATTCTGAAGGGAAGCTATTTTAAGTGCCTACTTAATCTTCCCTTTAGGATGTCTGAAGTTCTCAGCAGCTCCTGGCAGATTTTGTGTTTTGGAGAAGGAAATGATAGCAGCATTCTTGGGCCTTGTTCTCCAGAGATGGTGAGACAGTGACTGCTGGCAGCTGCTGGCTTGCTGCCTTGTGCACGTGTTGGGCTATGGTCATTTAAATTTAAATGGGTGATTCTTGGATATCGCTGTTCTTTCCTGTCTTGATGTGAGCTTGTCTGTAGTGCTCTCCTGGCCTTTCCAAGTTGCAGAGGCCCTGGACAGCGTTATGTTGAGTTGGAGTGAGAAGTGAGTCCAGACTCCAGTGCTGGGGAGGGTGAGTACAGCCACAGGAGGTCTGAGTGCCATAGATATTGCTTGAATTTAAATCATGAGGAATTGGAGCAGCTGGACGTGTTTCTTGCAGAACTCTCATGCAGAAATTTTGCACTTTTAATGTAACTTCTGATGCCTTGTTACTTCGTCGGCTCGTTGGTTTTTAGTTGCTGTGCACAAAGTATGTTTGAGTCATTTGATTTGCAGAGTTGAGCATTTGAGGAAGCAGAGAGTTCTTGGATTCAGGTACATCTGGGCCACTCCTGCTGTGTGTACATTCTGCATTCACAAGCTGTTTTCTGCACAGGACCGTGATGGTTTCAGGCTTCAGGATGTGCAGAGGCTTGCATGAGGCTCAGTGTTGCTTTTCATTATTATTTCCCTGTTGTCCATTTCCACAATGCAGGAGTGTGGTGTTTGGGTAATGACAGTGAGGAAGTGAGGCACAGGGAAATCTACAGCCATATCTTTCATCCCTAAGGATGGCTGCTTCCAGGGCTGGATGTGAGGAATGAGTAGGGCATGTATATAAGGCTCCTGAAAGGTTTTTGCTTTACCAGAATCACACTGTTTGCACTGTGTTAGAAGTACAGAAGGCCAGCAGAATCCTCTCGAGAATTAATCCGTGATGAACTTGAGTTCTGTTCTGATCTGCAGCTGTGGGAGGGTACTCTCACTATATAAAGTGTTGGTGATGCCTGTGTGAGAGTTACTCTGGTGCTTGGTTTATTAACTGACGTGTCTGGTGCCATTTCTCTCTCTGCTAAAAATAAAATGAAGGAAACAAAGCCACGTGATCCTCGCTACTCCTGTAAACATTTCTGAAAAAATCTGGTACTACAGACTGTTGATTCGAGGTGTAACTAACTACTGATAACATTGTATCCCTGAGATACCATAGGCATGGCAGTGGTTTGTTTTAGCAGGGAATATAGATTTCTTTGGTCAGCTATCATCTTCCTGGTGAGGAGATGAATTCTGTTTGGCCGGCGGTGATTCCTGTGGGCATCGTCTCCTACTCTGTGCCCCTGGAGAGAACAGGCTCGTTGTGTGCTGCTGTCCCTGTGCCTCTGATCTTGCACACATCCCTCTTTGCCACTAGGATTTACACTGTTGGGAAGATGGTATTATTTCACAGAAATGAGCAAGTAGCTGGATCTTGCCTTGCTGTGCAACCTGGTGGCACCCACCAGGCCTTGTACTGAAGGGCATTCCTGTCTCCAATAGCTCTAAACTTACCTAGAAAGGACTTCAGCTATGGTGGGTGTCCAGAAGAATGGGAATTTCCACAGTGAGGGCCCTGTCCTGGCCTGTGTTACTGCTTGGCCATAAATTTTTGAGGTCCTTAACGACTTCATACTCTCACCATGTGATGATGCTGCATTGCCTCTTCGTCATGGTGGAGGTGTGAGTGGGTGGGTGGGTGTTAGGAGCTGTCACAGCAGGACCTGCTGTGTGTGAGGGTGTGAGAGCAGCTCAGTCTGAGGGTTTTGAACAGTCTGTAGAATCCAGAGCTCTCCTGCACAGCAGGTTGGGTCCTGGAAGCGTTTTATCATAGCATTTGGCTGAGATGGCCCTTCCTCTCCTTGTTTCATTGTATTTGTTCTCTGATTGCTGATGAGGTGTGAAATGTGTATTTGTTTACATGATGTTACAGGAAATGACTTGGTTTCTCTAGAAAATACCTGGTGTGCCCTGTGAAATTTGAATGACTGATGCCTTCGTGGTTCATGTTCTGTAGCTGAACATGTCTGTTTGCAAATAGCAAAACCAGAGGTATTTTCTTGCAGGTTGGACAGCTTTGAAAGTGATGTTTTACTGGATATAATGACAGAAACTTCTGTGTAATTTCAGCTTTCTAAATTTAAAACTTATTATTAAAACTTGAGCAAGAGAGACGTTGTTCAAGCAATGTCCTGGTTAATACACTGTTTGCAGTTGTTAAGTCTGGCAATAGTAGCAACAAAATTGGCTTTTACAGGTGGTTTTTTGGGCTGGATGCTGTCTCTCAGGCTCTGCTGACTCTGCTAACTGACTATATGTGCTGGTGATTTCTTTTGGAAAAGTGTACCACCCACAACTTGAACCTTTTTTTCCTAACAAATCTTAGGTTGTTGAGGGTACAGTGTTTGGAGTTTTGCTGTTATAGCTTGTTCTCAAGCCTTGGTAAAATCAATGATAGTGGCTCAGTTTGATGCTGTAGCAGTAACCTTTGACTTCAGAGCAGCATATTCTGCATGAAGTCATGGATTTTTTGATTTCCTCTTGCAGCGTAGCAGCTTCTTGTTGCACCTCATTACACCCTGCTCCTAGAAGTGGGGTTAAACTATGTGATGTGCAACAATTATTAGGGTTTTTTTTTAAATTTCCCCAAGCTAATTGAACAAATCTGTAGCTCACTCAAGAGGTGAACTCTGAATATGGTCAACAAGCTACTTGAGCCCCAAGAAAAAAGTAGTATTCTCTAATATATAACTGAGATGGTATTTCTTAGAAATATATTCATAACTCAAAAGCTGGTGTTATGATGATCAATTTTCAGTGCAGTTGCTTAGAATATACTTCTGCTTTTCTTGCCTGTGACTGACAGCTTGTGTATAGTAATTTTGATTGTTTTTCAGTTATTTGCTCTGACATTTAGAAAGGCACAGGGAATAGAAACATCTGAAGGAAGAAATCTTAGCAGGCAGGGGGTTGTCCTAGGAGTTAAAAAACTCAACAATTTAAGTGAATGCCACTTGTAATACCAAAAAACGATGACCTATGTTTTGTTCTGTCTGCACAGAGCCAACTGGTGCAGAATGGTAACACGAGGGCGTTTGGTGTGGCTGCAGAGCTGTGGTGCCATGCTGAGGAAAACTGTGAGATGGGAAGTTTGGAGCCCCACTGGTTCTGTCCTGGGTAGGAGCACAGGCTTTGCTTTGGCTGATCTGAGTGGGTGCTCCTGACGCCAGTGCTCAGGAGAGGGGAAGATGCTGCCATGTGTTGGAGCGGGTGCCAGCTGAGGTTCTCTGTTCTTGTTAAATTAGAAATCTGGTTCCAGTGTGGCTGCTCACAGTAGCTCTGCAGCAGTGATTAAATGTGCGACAGAGATAAAGATGATCTGGGTGTGCATCCATCTCTTTTGTGTCCAGAAGCATTGGTGAAGCCAGGAGGAATTTCAGCAGTGTGTCTTGCCTCTACTGAAGGATGGTTAAGCACTTGTTAAAATTGACATGCTGACTCTTTGTGGTCATCATTAAGATTTATCTCACACTCTCTCTTTGGAAAAAAGGCAAAAAGAAGTTGGGAGGAAAGTCACCTTGTGTATCACTTCTTCCCTCTCAAGGGCAGGCTCGTTCTGGCTGGGTGCCTTTTCTGCTGTCTCTAGCACAGCCCAAGCAGAAGGGTTGTACTAAGTTGTCCCAACTCATTGCCTGGACTGGTTGAAGCCTTGGCAGTGATGGAGCTGCACCATCCACAGGTGGATGGCTTTTCCAGCAGCCAGTGGCATCCCCTGCTGCCTGTGGGGCTGAGGTGCTGCCGGGGCTCTGGGTGAAGAGCAGGGCTGCAGGTGGAAGGGGCAAACATCAGGGAAGGGAGTGTTTTGGGAGCACTGTTTGTGGCTGAATCACAGGGAAAGGGCAGCACATCTCTCTCTAGTCCTGGAGGCTTCCCCATGTGTTTTCCCATCCTCCTCCTTGCAGGGTGGAGTGCTGGGGTAGGAAGGGTTGGCAAGAAAAGCTTTGAGTGAGTTCTTGACAGGGAACTTGTTCTGTTGCAGTACTGGGACAGCTGCAGTTGCTGCTGGAGATAGCACATCCCACTGCTGGGCTCTTCAGGAAAAAAACATTTTATATTGAAATAGTAATATAATAACACAGCAGAGTAATTTGTTTTAACTTTCAGACACTCATCAGAAGTAATGCACTGGGGACTCCTTTTGTATTTTCAGACATTGACTTTTGCATGCCAGACACCAGAAGTGTTGAGTTGGATGCAGCAATCCAAGTGTTGCATCCAGGCCAAAGGATGGGGTGCCTTTTGGTGTGGCATTCTTTAGGGAAAAGTGAACAGTGAATTTCCTGTACTGTAGTATCTCAGCGCCCTGGAAACTTCCAGTTTCTTTTTCATCTCCTGTAGTGCCTGCAGTGCTGAGTGTGCAGTGAGGCTCTCGCCCTCAGCCGAGCTTGAAGTGTTCCACTTGTTTTGGAGGAGTGTGTTCATGGGTTTCCCTCCCACTGTTGGTGGAAAGATAATGTAAGAAGGGTGAGGAGCAGAGTGGTTATCACCCTTGTAATAGTTCCTCCCCTTGCCCTGATGTTACTTTGTTGTTTGGTTTTCCCAAGCACCTGTTCAGGCTTCCTACTGTTCTGGCTAATGTGGTGACTGCCTGCAGATTTCTAAATAACAGCAGTAAAACAAGTCAGATTCCTTCTGATTCTAGTTGGCTGTCCTCTCACAGTGTGTTCACAATGTTTAGGAAGCTGGATTCACCACAGAAAGCTTTGGAAGCCTCTCATAAGCACAGGTTTGTAGCACCTGGTGCCTGAAGCATGAACCGTCCTCAGGTCATGGCTTTGAGTGTGGATATCAAGAAATAAATAAGCACAAGATAAAATTATTGCCCTGCTAGTGTTCAGAAATTCTGATTTCATTTTTAGTAGGGATTCAGAAAAAGCAGTTGAAGTTTTAAGTGCAAATTAAAACTTAATTTTATGTGAATGGAATTTTTGTTTCTTTTGGAAAAATGGTGCAGTTGGGTAGGGGGACTTACATGCTGAATGTCACCTTATTTTCAGGAGGTTATGGTTTTGTGTAAGAGGCATCTTTTTATTCGGACTAGCAAAGTGGGATTATCCCTTGCTCTCCTGTGGGTAAATAAAAACTTCTGCAGAAGATGAGATTTATAAGCCCCCCCCTAAACGTTTGTTGCTTTCAAAGAATCCCATGGATTTAAAAAAACCCAAACAACATCAACAACCAAACCAAAACAAGCAACAAGTCAGTTAATTTCATTTACTTCAACCCAAACTCACACTTTGTAGCTGTTGAGGTTCTAATAATACAGTGTTCACTCTTTGCACTGTACATGTTGTTCTCTAGTTCTGCTTCGTTCTGGTTGCAGCTTAAGCCGTAATGAATAGAGCATACATATATAAATTAGAATAGCCAAGTTTCATTTTGCGTAGTTTGAATCTGTTTTTCATTTCATGGATTTAGAAACTTCATGTCTGAGAAATGAACGCTGTCTTTATCAGATGTCTTGCTTGTGAGCAATTTGTTTGATAATACATAGAGGAACACAAAAATAAGGCTGAAAAGGGGACAGATCTGATGACCTGGTTTCAGTTTGGGGTTTTTTTCACTTGTTCTCTGACATAAGAAGATACTTGTGGGTATTTGTTCTTCGTGAGAATTTGCAAAGTTCTGGTAATGCCAGCAGTTCCTCTCTTGCTGAAACAGTTAATGCTGAATAAAAGAGCCAAATTTAAAGAGAATGTGGTTTGTCATTTAAAATGTGTGCAGATAAGCAAGTATGAGAGTCTGTTCTCTGCTTCAGGCTCCTGGCAGTGGTCTGAAATCTGCTGTGTTTGTGTCTGTGGGTTTCTCTCCACTGGGGATCTGGATGAAATCGTACCCCTTCTCTCCCACTTCCTCCTCCTGCCTCCCTCAAACCTTGCTGTCAGGTGCATTTCTTGTAGTTAGGATGCTGAAGTGCCCAAGCTTTCTCTTGCACTGCTCTTTCATCCAGTCCATAAGGAAAATTGTCTCCATTGAGTGAGAGAGGGATGCTGTTACCCAGTTATCTTGGAGACTGAGACTTGGTGTTCTCTTGTCAGTACATTCTTTATTTAAAATCTGTATGTGGGTAACTCCTGACCTTGATGGAAATGCTTCAGGGTATAGGAATTACTCAAAGTAGTCCAATCTGCTCTCTTGATTTTAACCTTTCAGGGTAGTTCCTATGTACATATGGACCCTGAAAAACTTTAGTACCCTGGAAAAGGATACTAAAAACTGGCCAAAGACAACAAATACCCACAAGCATGTTGATAACGGAAGTTTGGTCTGTATCATAATCTCTGCTGTAATTTTGTTGGTAGTGAATATTTAATTACTGAGTATTTAACGCTTCTGGATGATAATGGTCCCAGATAAGAGGTGGTGTATTCAGACATGAATGTAGGTCAGACACCTGTTTGTTTTTTGCAGCAGTGCTGAAGCTGAAGGAAGACTGGAGTAGTTGGGACAAAGGGCATGTCCCCAGGTCCCCAGCAGCACAGGCTGCCCATGGGCTTCCAGCAGGCTTCTCCAGCTGCTCTGTTTGATTTGAAGTTTACCATAAAGTGCCAGTGTGATTGTTACTCTGGTTTCTCCAGATATGCCATTGCATGCCGTGGTTTGGGTGGAGATTTTGACCATATGGACTCCAGTTGGGCTCACCCCTTTCCCTGTGCAGGGATTGATTCCTCTAAGTTTTGTCACAGGGAGTGCAGGGTCAGCCTTGCAGCCTCTCTCTGTAAAGGCTTAGAGTTCCTGTGCTTGGTAATGTTCCTTTGTATGGAGGAAACTTTGGTGAGCTGTGTTTGCTTAGCTTCAAATATTTCTTAAGCTATCAAGTACAGTTTAACTTTCTTTCCATTTTGAGGGCGGGGGGTGGTTTGGTTTTTTTCCAACTGATTTGGTGTTGATTTCAGAAAAGCTTCTTTAAAACATGAGTCTTTGCTAATGAGAATTAATTTCTGTCTTCCATCACCAGCAGTTACTAATTTTGCTTCATTGTTGTTTTTAGTCTTTTCTCCTTTTTACCTTTCCATGCAGCATTCCCAAGCAAAGGTTATTTCCCAGTTCCTCTCTTGCCTTCTCTCTGTGTTTGTTCATTTCTCAGTGCACAAGTGTTGGGACTGAGTGAAGTCATGAACTGTAGATCACTCAGACTTCTTTCCATCCTCCCTTCATTAAGAGCAGTACAGAGGTAGGAGTTGACCTTTCAACTGTCTGTCAGCAGCAGTCACTGTATGGGAATTGTATCCATTGCTGCTTCATTTCTATGACTGGAGTTAAAGGATCTGGATCCCCTGGGACCGGAGCTGTGTGGACAGAGGGATAATCCTGAGTGCTGAGGTTAAAACTGCTCTGTTTTGTCTTAAACTCTGCTAACTCAGTGAGGTTGTGCTGCGCTGGAGGCAAGTTCCATCTCCTGAAGACTTTTGGGGTAACTCTAGCGCTTCCCCTCCAGGCTTGTTCTGGGAGTATTTCAAAGGGAGAACTTGCCCCAGTTGCTGCCTCTCCATTGTGAGGGCAGAGGGTGAATAACCTGTTCCACCGAAATGGCAGGAGCTGGGAGTGGCCTGTCCTAGGCACAGGGCACCTGTGACACAACTGTGGGGTTGGTTGTGTTAGTGGATAACTTCTTTATAGAACCACAGAATGATTTGGGTTGGAAGGGGCCTTAAAGACAATCCAGTTCCAACACCCTGCCATGGGCAGGGACACCTTCTATTAGATGGGATTATTCAGAGCTCCATCCAGCCTGGCCTCAAACACTTCCAGGCATGGGGCAACCTGTGCCAGGGCCTCATTACCTTCACAGGGAAGAACTTCTTCCTCATGTTTAATCTAAACCTACTCACAGTTTATGGCTGTTCCCCTTGTCCTGTCACTCTGTGCCCTTGTGAGAAGTCCCTCTCCAGCAGACTGTGTGGCCCAGGCTGTCCAGATGCCTTCAAATGTCATCTCTGCCTCAAGTTTGTTTTGGTAGGGTTGGTTTTTTTTTTTCTGGTAAAAAGGCTGTTGATCTTCAGCCATTTCAGCCATACCTGGGTTGGTGGCTCGTAGGAATCAGATAAACTTTTTGCCATTTCATCCTGTTGGGAAAAATAATGATCACCGAACTTTAAGGAATAAAAAGTAGTGGTGGGGGCAGGCTGTGGACTGATCCTTAGCAGGCTTTCAGTTCTAGCTAATAAGAAGTAGGTGTTGGGAACAGCTTTATCCTGGGCATGGATGGAATGCGGGGAGAAGCATTGGAGTTGCTGGCCTGGAAATGAGAAGGTTTGAAGAGAACACTGACAGCTCATGGGGCAGAGTTGTTGCTGTTTTGTGCCCCTGGCAGTGATGTTTGGGCCAGCTTGTGTTGGGTGTGACTTACCTGGCAGCTACCAGTGTGGTGAGATCTGCTCAGGAGATATCCTTATCCCTGCTGCTGCTGCAGAGCCCTGGGCAGGTATCTGCTGTACACAGAGGAAAAGGCTACTAGTGTCATTGTTTATACTGGATTGGTTAATTACCCTTTGGATGTGGCCACCTCCTTATATTTTCAGCCTTGGCTTTGGTTCTGTCCAGTCTGTGCCTGAAACAGGCTTAGCAGGATCTTCCTCCATTATTCTGAGGGGGTCAGTGGCTTCTTTCTTGCTTTTCTTCATCCTCCTTGCACACAGTCTCTTTTGCTGCCCCAGCCTTTCTGCAAAACGTGTTCTGTCCCTGGCTTCATTGAATAACATTGTTTATAATTAAGTCAGGAATAAACTCTAATAGGGCTTTCTTGGCCAAGTATTTCCACGATGACTTTCCAAAGCAGGTCTGAATTGGAAATGTGCAGGGCTACAATGACTGCAGATCAGTGCTTGATATCTTGATAGATGTCTCTTTGGGTATATGAAACTGCAAATTTGAAATTGCCCCTAACAGCAGATCTGTCTCTGCCCCTTTGTGTGCAGTTCAGTCTTGCTGTGGCTCTGCCAAGATGGTCACATCCCTGGTCACGCTGTTGGGGCACGTGGGATGTCTGCAGCTGTGCCTCCAGCTGCACTGGAGGGGCTGGTGCTGCTCTAATTTTTATTCAGAGATGTCCAGTGCTGCAGGAAAGGTGCACCCCGTGGCTGTCAGCATTGTCTGTGTTTGTGGGCTTCTGCTTTGTGCCACTTCTTCCAGCAAGATTAATGGATTGGACAACAGCTTCCAGTGACAGAGCCAAGCGTGGTTACTGGATAAGGGTTATTTTTTCCACTTTTTAATGATGTGGTTATTTTCGAGGGAGGAAAATTGGTGACAGTTGAGGACCAATTGTGTGTTTACCATAGTAAAAACACTTGGAAATTTTAGCTTTCTTTGCTTGATACGTTTCATTAGTTGCCGTATGGTGAGAATTTCAGGAGGGTAAAGGTACTTGGCTTTGTAATAGAAAACCTCCTTCTCATGAAGCTGAGTGCCAACGTTTGGTATTTCACCTGGTGAATTACAGACTGGTGTGTTTGGTTGGTGTAGTACAATTTCAAGAGGTAACTTTGCAAGTAGTGTTTGTGTCATCCTGCTGCTGCATCTTGGCTTGTGACCCCTTCCACAGTGATCATTTGGAGTCTTTGGTGGAGAGGGTTTCATTGAAAACATCTCCAAGGTACAGTCGTGTTTTGTCCCCAAATAGCACAGAGTGATCTGAAGTGCTGCATATCATCTCGAGTTTAGGCTGTAGCTTGTCCCATCTGAACAGCAAATTAATGCCAAACATTTGATCGTAGAGCAGACAGTACTGACTCCCTTGAGGAGAACATCAAACAATTGCAAAACCGTGATGTTCCTCATCAATGGAGAAGACCCTGTCCTTTCCTTCCTCACTAACCAAGGGTCTTACCCTGGTTTAATTTCTTCAGGTTATCTCCACTGGAGTTATAATGTGGTGCTTACCCCATCTGCAGTGGCTCACAAGTTTTCTTGTTATTTAAATACTTGAATATTTCCATGCTCTGAAGGTGAACAGTGCTGTGATCAGATGTAGGGGACTACATTTGAAGTTTATTTTTTAAAAAAACTTGGGCTTTCCCTAGCTCACAGAAAAGTCACTGTTACTGCAGGGCTGAATTTTTGGCCATCAGAATATATCACCAGTTTGGTGTTGGCATAGTAAGTGCTAATTTTAATAGGAGGGAAATTTGTTGTATTCTGACATAAGAAATATGTGCTTTGGGGCTATAATTTTGTCTATCATGCAGCAGAGTTTAAAGGAAGAGACTTAACTGTACCTGGAAAGGAAAATAACTGCTGCTTTTGCTCCTCTGCTGTTGGTTTTTCAGTGTTACACGTTTTGAAAGTCCCTAGCAGATGTGTTTTTTTCTGTGTAAAGAAGAAAACGTAAAGGCATCTCTGGCAGGTTGGTGGGATTTAGGGAGAGTAGAGAGGAAAATTATGCAAGACAGTGACCTGCTGCAGTGCATCCTGTCACAAGGCTCTCCCTCAGGACATGGTGCTTCCTGATCTGCCTCTGACCCACTGGTGGGTGATGGTCAGTCCAACACCTGACTGCTAATGCTGGGGAAATGAGAGAGGAAACTGGGCAGGAATGAGAATAGCTGCTGACTTCTTGGAAAGAGGTTTAGGCATTGTCTGAATAGTTTCTTGCAAGCCACCTTTTCACTCAGCTGGGGTGTTGGAAGTTGACAAAAGAGTTGATTTAAATGCAGACTTGCCTAAGGGCAGGGGTTGTGGGTGTCCTTCAGGTGGACCAATGTGAATGGCTCTGGCAAATCTCCAGCGAGGTTTTACTGCTCCATCCAGTGATCAGAGCTCAGGTTACAGTTATCAGTAAGATGCACATCCATTGTATGTGTATGCACAGCATCAGAGATAATCAGCTGGGATATACATGTGCCCCTTAAAGCCCAGGCTGGAAATCCGTGTAAAAAAAAATTTGAGGCCAATGTCACATTTACAAGAACACGAGCTGGAAATGGATTTTAAAAAAGAGGAGCTTTGCATCTGAAAGTGCATTTTAAAAGCAACAGCCAAGGCAGCACCTCTGGTTCCTGTGCTCACAGATACAGCTGGAGACACAGAGGCTGCAGCAAGGCAGTGGCAGAGAGAGGGGCTGCAGCCCCCTGCCCTGTGCTGTTCACATTCCCTGTTCCTGAACTGCTCAACAAGAAGTTATTGTGTGGCTTTTGATGAGTGAGTGAGAAGAATTTCAACAATGTAGTCTGTAACATCATTACGTGCCTTTTTTTCATGTGACGGGGTTTATTCTTTTGTGTTTTGTTTAACCACATGAAGAAGACCCATAAAACTGAATGAGAAACGGAATATACCTTTTATTGGAGAGGTCTGTTGTGTTTTAGTTGCTAGGATGTTGAATTGGGTATGGCAAGAGCCGTGCCCCGAGCAGGGTGGTTAGCAGGATGGAGAAGTGAAGCAGAAAGGTGTGTGTTTATGCTCTAACAGCCTTAATGAGGAGCATATTGCTTGTGCTTATTGGCAGGAAAAATACCTAGAGTGGCTCTTGGAGCTCCTAAAATTCTGAACCTACCTGGGACATTTTGGTGGGTGCTGCTGAACAGGCAGGATACCTCACAACTGGGTACAGGGACTCTTGTGTCCTGTGAAAACCTATTGTTACCTCATCTTGGCTCAATTATTCACACCACCAAAGCTCCTGGACCCTCTCCTTGGCAGAGTTCCTGCTGGTGGAGCACATCCAGGCGGAGAGGCTGCGTGCTTAGCAAACAGCACGGGATCTGCTCTCAGCTCTCGGGCAGTGGCACAGAAATGGCATTAAACAGCTTTAGGGTTTGTGTATTGAAAGATCTCGGTGTTCTTGTGGCTGCTGCACAGCCCTGGGGAGCTGAGTGGAGTTGGGTGACTGTGTCTGCAGAGTTGATACTTGTGGGTTTTGGAGACAGGCAAGGTCAGTGTGTCTGTCTGTCCTAGAGGGGGGTGACTGCTGTTATGCTCCCTTTCTGCTCTGTAGTTTTGGGACAAAGCAAGGCCAGTTATGCTCATACAAGCTAAACATTAGTATATAAGATTTTTTTTGTGATTGTACCTGTCTTTGGTTTCAAATATTTTCTGGTGAAGCTTTTTCCTGAGCGTGTCTGAGAAGCAGGAAAGTGACTAACTTGTAGATAACAACTTTTTTTTTTTTCCAGTTGATAAACACTTAATTTGTTGTTCTTATCACCTTTCAGTCAGGAAAATTTCACTGGCTCTTACTAGTATTTTGTCTGTATGTTGCAACCTTTGAAATGAACAAATTGGTGTCAGTGAAATAATGGGGTCTGGTAGTGACTCCAAATATTTACCCGCTCAGATGTCTGAAGTTTGAGTACAGTCATTTACCAGAGGTCATGTTACTTACTAAAAAAATAACAAAACCCTTTTCAAATCCTCTTATTGTTTTGTTCTTTCAGAAGAATGGGAGAACCATTGTGTTCTTTGAAGGTGTAGGAGCCACTAAGAAAAATCAGGACTTGCTTTTTGATGTAAATGTCTCTGCTGTCCCGTGTAATCTGCACACAGGGGGGGAGGCAAATCTCTTCAAAAGCATCTGGAGCTTTAGTGATTTCTTGTGTTCTGGTTTTTCCCCAAAGATCCGAGCCAAGAAGAAACCTACTCCAGTGAAGTATGAAGTTGGGGATCTTGTTTGGGCCAAGTTCAAGAGACGCCCATGGTGGCCATGCACAATTTGTCATGACCCAGTGCTGGACTGTCACTCAAAAATGAAAGGTACTGTATCTACTCAGATCACAAAGTGGAGGTGTTGGGTATGGCAGGATGCTGCAGTTTTTAATTAATTTAAAAAGCATTTCTGGCCCTTGGAAGGTGTGAAGAAATAGACTCTGCTGTGAAAAACAAGACCTGGATCCATAAAGTAGAGGTAGATGAGGGAGGTAGCAGGAGGAAGAGGGGGCTGGGGGTGGTGAAGCAGCACAGGTAGCTGTTGGACATTCAGGTTTTTCTTCCCAGAGTGTAGGAAGGATGAGTAGCTGGGCTAAGCTCAGAGCAGTGCAGAAGAAAGAGCAGCCTCTCAAAAAAGTGATGCAGAGAAAAAGGAGATGGATCAGAGAGGTGCAACAGGTGAGGAAGTAGAGCTGGGAGGATTGGAGTGTGTGAGGACACAGAGAGTTGTTCTTGGAGAACGGGAGGCTGGAGGGCCTGAGAAGTGGAGTGTGGGGTAGTGCAGTAAATAGCTGCTAAATGTAGCTGCTAAAATGCCTGAGGGTGTGATGGAAGCATGTGCATGGAAGGGAAAGTTTTGAGTCTTGTTTGGCACAAGAAGGCATGGGGCCGTTGATGGGAAATTCTGGAAAAACCTAGAGATGAAGCCACATATGTGAATTTTACGGGCACAGTGTGAGCGAGATGAGTGTGAGGAGGAGAGATGGGCAAATGTGGCAGACCTGTGTGTGCTTGATCACAGGAGGGAGCCAGGGAGAAAGAGTTTTAGAAGATGAAGACAGAGGTAGGTGAGTGATGGAGAGAACAGAAGGGAAGTGATGAATTGTTTGCTTTTGGGATCATACCAGATGCCATGGGGCGACTGCTGCAAACAGAAAGGCTTATTTGTTCCTGGTTTCCCCTTCTGATTCTTTTTGTTCTGTGGGCAACTGGAAACTCCCTGAATGGGTGTCCTCTGCCCCTGATAGCTCTGGACTGGTGAGGCTGCCACTCAACTACTGTGTGTCTCTCCAGGTTTTGTGGCCCTTGCCAGCCTAAGCACAACAAGTGGTGGGCACAAGTGGAGTTATTTTTGTATGGCCATCAGCTCAGAGCCACTGCTGTTCTCTGGAGACAGGAAGTAGCTTTTCCTACATGGTGCTCACATCATCCCCAAGCCTGGTTGCTGAAGTCTTCTTTCTTCACCTCCCCGTTCATCCTTTGGGAGGCATTTATCCTGATTCTAGAGAACACTGAATGTGCTGTTTTATATAGTCTCTTTCCAGCTCTCAAATTCCTGTCAGAGATGTTTCCAGAAGTTATGCTGACATATATTCTCCCCCCACATTCCTCCTCATGAAGTTTTGGGTAGTGTTTAATGTATACAGCTGTCCAGTATTCCCCTCTCAGTCTGTGCACAAGGATTTCTAATACAGGAATTCTGCAAGGAGGAAATGTTCTGTTAGCAGATTCCAGGAAGGCCTGATCTCCAGCCACATGATGGACTCTCCCATCATTGTTTTATCTGTGTTCAAAGCAGTGGAGCTCAGGGGAAAATTGTCCTTTCCGGTTGCGGCTGTATGTAATTTGCTTGTCTCCCCTTCCCAATGCCAAGGTGGCAAAGCAGGTGGATCTGAACTCTGGCACTTTTGGGCAGGAGGAGCTGCTGGGCTCTGTGTGCACTGTAGGAAGCACAGTCCTCTTGCCTTGGCTCTCCTGTTGCCAAGGGAACGAGCCCTTCAAAACAAGGCAGGTTGCTTCAACCTCATCACTTGTGCTGAAATCCCTTCCCTTGAATTTGAGGAATGGTGTTTAGTTTAAGGCAGTTTACCTTTTCGCAGCAAGCTCTTGACTTGGAAGAATTTTGCAGCTGGAAGGTGTAGGCTCAATGTCTTGAGTTCCAGAACTCTGAATGGGGTGGATCAAGCCTGTCATCTTTGCACTTGGTTTGATGTTGTTCTGGTCATTGTTTGTCATCCTCTCAGTGTCTTGGTTAGAATCTCAATTTCAGCATCACTTAAGGCCAGGCTGCCACACTGTGCTGGCACCCTGGAAGAGGCAGCACAAACCACATGGGCTGGAAGTGCAATCTGACTGTTCAGAGCGTGAAGGTGTTTCCAGGAGAAGGTTAACACGTTGCAGCAAACTGCAGGGAGAAGTTTATATCCCTTGTTTTCAAGTCTTGTTTGCTCTGCTCTAATGCTGTCTTTTTTCACCAGCACACCCAGTAGTGATTCAGTTCTTATTTGTATCATGTATGTTCAACATTCTTGCACAGAAAGTACCTTTAAAGAATCTTTGAATGTGCCCTTCTGATTGAGTTTCTTCTCTTGCTGTGCACCTCTGTACCTGAAGTATGGAGAGACTCATTGCAACTAATGTTGTGTCATGTTGCACCTAATCTTTTCAGTGTGTGTGCATGTGTTTGCTTAAATGCTGCTGTTAATATATTGTGTCCTAAATAAGAGTTTGTTTGGTATTAAAACATGAAACAAGATGGGATATACAGTGATGGGGGAGGCTCAATCTGTGTGAGTAAATCCTATCCAGAAGGATGTCAGTTCTGCTGGGTGTTGCCAGCACCGTTGTGTTCCCAACGGTCAAGTGCTCTGGGCTGTTTAATCATTAATCAGGGAGTAGCAGAAAAGAAATGTTTTGCCTGGTATGTTGTGTCTCTCAAGGAAAAAATATTTAGATATTTTTGCCTCTTTTTTTTGCAAACAGTCTTTTCTGTAGGAAGATGACCAATCATAGGCCTGTTAATCAATAGTTTGTAAGGAAAAAAACCCAAACAACTTAAAAATAGGGAGTAGCAATGTAGAATGTAGACAGCAGCAGGCAAAGGGGTCTCCCTTAGTTCTGAGTAGAAATCCCCAGAACTGGCATTTACGTGGGAATGTTATTAAGCAAAGTGCAGTTGCATACCTGTCAAATTGTTACCGCTTTCTGCGTCTCTTTTTGTGTCTTTATTGTTACATACAAGGGGTTAATTCTGTTAAATTTCTCAAAATAGTTTCCAGTCGGAGACCGTACCGAGAGTACTGTGTGGATACCTTAGGAGAACCTTCAGAAAAAACCTGGGTTGCTGGGAAAGCTATTGTCCTCTTTGAAGGGAGACATCAGTTTGAAGAGCTGCCTGTTCTTCGGAAAAAAGGAAAGCAAAAGGAAAAAGGCTACAAACATAAGGTGAAAGATCTATTTTCTGTAATATGTTTTTATTTCTTTGAATCTGCACAGTACAAAATACTCCTTTATGCCTGGAATTGTACTTTGAAAGCTTCTGTGATACTGACCGCAATAAGGCGGCCAGGGAAAGGATTCTTTGAGTCCTTACAGCAGGATAGTTTATAAATTGCCAGGAGTTTCCAGACTCTCTTCTATGCTGGGGTGTGGCCTGCTGCTTCTACTGCCCTGGACAGCTCTGGGAGGCAGAGGAATCGGGGCTCTGTTGCTGTGGGATCTGCTCAGTGGCACAGCCCTCTCCTGATGTGGATTGCAGCACTGCTAAAAAACTTCTGTGCTCTCTGGCAGCCTCCTTTGGCTGATCTGAATCAGAGGTGGAGTTGCATGCTTCACTAGATCACTGGCTGAGATAAAGCAGTGGGGTTTTTAGCATTGCTTCAGTAATTCTCTTTATAAAAACCTGTTAGGACTTATAATTTGACTTGGAAAATGCTTTGTCAGTGAGCCTGTGGGAATGAGTTTTGTGGCTCATCGCACCATCTCCGTTTCCAAACATAACAGCCCTGAGCAGTTGTAGCCAGTGAATGTAATGTGATGTGACACAGGGGTCTGGTCTATGTCTTCAGGAAGGTGACTGCAGAAATTAACTCGTTAGGATTGCTGAAGTGAAGAACTACAGAGGCTACTGTGTTACTGTAAGAGAGCAAATAGTTTTACTAGGCAATGGTATCTGGCTTTTCTTTTTTCTCTTACTCCAAAGCTTTATAACCTATGTTAGTGCAGAACCATCAGACTGAATGTGCTGTTGCAGATGTGAGTCCCTGGGGGCAATGGCCTCATTTGGTTTTTCTTTTCCAAGAGCATGTTCAGTATCTTATTTAAGGACTTAACTCCTTGTGCTCCCAGCCCTCCCAACAACTAGTGACACACTCCCAAATAACTTCTGTGGTCCTAGAAATGCTGCGTGGCTGGAATCTCATTCTGTATGTAAATGGAGTGCCAGCATGCCTGCAACAGAGGGAATCAAATGTTTGTTGCTCACATAAATGTCCAGGTTTGCACCCCTGGAAGCCAAAACTGATGCAAAGCTGAGAGTATTCAGCTGGATTGCTATCAGGCTTCATAAAACTTCTTTAGTCTGCTGAGATGAGACTTCATTGGTTTGGGTTTTTCTTTAAAAGAAAAGCATCAGCAATGTGAGTTACTCCTCCTGTCTCAGAATTGGTTTTGATTTTAGGAGCAGTTGTGAAGCCTTTGATTTGCTGCTGTGCAGCCAAAACCTACACATGCAGATATGAAACAAGTTTCTTGTTGATTTTGTGTATTAGAAGAGGTTCCTGTTAAGTATGCAGAGAGCTTTCTGGTTTTTCTAAAGGTACAGAGTTTAACTGGGAGACTTCTCAGGAATGGACATTGTGAACTTGATAGCGCACGTCTTAGATGTGTATGGATCTCATGTTTGTCCCAAGGTGAGTTGATGGAGAGGGCAGATTGTGCTCTGAATTCAAGGGATGCAGGAGGAATCAACAATGAGCACAGCGAACAGGTCTGCTCAGACGTTATGAGGAAAACAATGCTGCATTTGCCTTGAGAGGCTTGTTGGCTGGAGCTTTGCATTTCTGTGCCAGGGATCCATACCGTATGCATTGCCCTTTTACAGGCTGTTGTGTTCAGGATGTGTTGGGATGCCAAGACATCTGGTTCCTCGGAGACCTGTACTTGCCAGGGACCTTTTTACTGTTCTGGGAATGCACAGGGCTCAGCAGGAATGCAGGGTGCTTACCCAGGAGCAGTACTTCCTGTGTCTGCCAGACACGGTCTCAGGGAATCCATGTGATTGTCTTAAAGATGCAAAATGCAGGAATGTCACCGTGTTCTGTGCCTTGTGCTCCTGGCTTTTATTTCATTGGTTACCTGCTCAAGTTTTGTCTTTCTCTTTTTTTGTCTCCAACTTTTAAGGTTCCACAGAGATTTATGGCTAAATGGGAAGTCAGTGTTGGACAGGCAGAAGACATTCTTCTCGGGGGGCCAGAGGATCAGAAGTGCAGCCAGAACTCCAGTGAGCCGGACAGCGAGAAGGACGTGCAGTTGGAGTATTACACCAATGGCCCTGGAGCAGAAAGGGACACACAGCTCAACGGCTGCTTTAAATCCTTGGCCTTTGACTCCAGACATGTGGCCAGTGATAAAGGAAAATTGCACATCAAGCCACATGTGAAAAAAACCTCTGAAAGCAGGAAAAGGACTAAAGTAAAAAAGAGTGGCACAAGAGGGGAAGCGTCGAGGGCAGAAATCAAAGACAAAATGCCAGAGAGTGTAGTTAGGAACGTGATTGTTGGGGACCTACCAGAGAAACACGCGTCTCACGAGCTCCGCCGGATTGCCAACAGCCTGACAGCATCCAGTAGCACCAGGGAAAACCATTTGCTTTCCTCCTTTGGAGAAAGACGTTTCGAAAAGACACCTTTGAAACCGGACTATGAGAATCGGAAAAGTGATGCTCTGAAAAACACCCTCCAAGGGGATTTGTTTTCCAGCCCATCTTTTGAGAGAGAGAAGAGCTCCCTGGGCATTTTGTGCAGTTCCAAGTTACAAATACACTATTCTGCGTCTGATGCTAGTGTTGAGAAAAAACAAACTGAATCAGATTCATCCTCTTCCCTCTCTGATGGTGGGAACAGTGATGTAGATACCATGGACCAAAGTTCAGAGAGAGCCTCTAGTGCTCTTGAAGTTAGTGATTCTTCAGATAAAGTGGAGAAGGAATTTCCTATGACATCAAGTGGAAACATTAAACTTTCCATGTATCTTTCTCAGAAGAGCAGCAGAAGGGCCAGGAAGAAGTCCTACAGAGATCGCAAACCTCTGGGAGGTTCAGTAACCAACAGACTTGATGCTGAATTTGCCGATGGGGAGCTTGAAGTAGGTTTCTCTGATGCTGAGATGTCATTGACGCCTGTTGAGTGCTCTTCGGATGTGAGAAATGACAATCTTTCCCTAGCAAACAAGCACACTACCCCCCAAAGTGTTTCCAAGGACACCTCCTGGCCTGCTGTTACAAATCAAGTAATCTTGAAATCGAAAAGCATGAAATTACCCCGAATCAGGAGTATAAAATGCAAACATAAAGAAAAGGTTGCTGGGTTGGAGCCTTCTCTTGCAGAAGAGGAGGGTGGTGTGAATCGCTGCTCTTCGGATACCAAAGGTTTCTCTGGCCTTCAGAGAGATTCTCTTCAGAGAAGTGGAAAGGCTGATGGTCAGAAACTGTTAAACAACATGCATGAGAAACCCAGGGATTCTGCTGAAATCGAAACGGCCGTGGTGAAGCACGTTCTGTCGGAGCTGAAGGAGCTGTCGTATCGGTCCATGAATGATGATGCCAGTGACTCTGGCACTCCGAAGGCCACAGTACCTTTACTTTTCTCTTCTGCCTCTGGTCATGGTCGTTTGCCTATTGAACCAGATTACAAATTCAGCACCTTGTTAATGATGTTGAAGGATATGCATGACAGTAAGACAAAAGAGCAGCAGCTGATGACTGGTCAAAATATAGTCCCATTTCGAAATACCAGCACGGGTGATGGTTCTGGAAGCAATTCTGCGAGTGGTATCAAGTCTTTGTCTATTGTAGGTCCCCCATATAAAATAGAAAAAAACGGAGATTGTGTCCAGGAAACAGTAACTCCAAACTCCGCTCTAAGCAACTCCTCATTTTCACGCAATCCTCCAACCAAGTTGACAGGGATTGGTTCTGGTAAAAGGGAGCCTGCAAGTGCTGCCGTTTCTGGGACAAATGGCACAAATTGCGTGTCCAAACGCAACTGTTCAAAATCTAAGCAGTCATCAAAGCTTGGAGATAAAACAGTTTCAAACAGAAAGGACTTAAAACCAGGAGGGCCAAGTAAGTTGCTAAGTCGGTTACCCAGAGATTCAGGAGAACATGCATTCCGTGTGCACGGTTCGGTTACCAGTCCTCTAGGGAATGAGGCAGAAGATACTGAGAGGAAAGAGTCTATTGATTTAACAGAGCATTCAACTGATGAAGACTCTGCCTGTTTATCTGATGACAATTTAGGTCGTATTGGAAGGAGACCTGAAGCTGGTAGAAATAATGAGAGCTGCAATTCTGCTGAAAACGGGCAGAGTCCAGACTTGGATTCAGAGGCAAATAGTGAGAGCTCTCTTGGTGATGAGTCTAATGATATAAATCACGTAGCACCCAAAAAGCGATGGCAGCGTTTTAACCAAAGCAGTGCTAGATCTAATAAGCACATCAGTAGATCTAGGGAACAAGGAAACGTGGAGAGTGCCTTTGGCCTGAATCCTCGTGGCTTTTCACTGAAGGGAAATGAGTGCTTGGGACGTAGGCATTCCCCTCATTCAAAGGTGCTTGAGGGAGACCTGGCAGTTCAGGACTTTGAGAATCGTTTAGACTTAGTTGATAAACGTTTGAATGTATGTGGTAAGCCAAACACCAGTGTGATGGACTCAGAAACAGAGCTTGGCAACTTTGCTCCCCAGTCTGAATTCTCTGCACAAGGTAAGGGAGCTGGCCTTGCGCCAGAGTGTGTATTTGTATACATTTTACACTTTTTCATTTCAAGGATAAGTTACAGAACTTGTGGTTGTCTGACAATGTGAAGATTTCTTCGTCTGAGCAGAAGAAAGTGTGGGACCTTGGTTTGAGTTCTCTGTAAGCATGGAGAACAAAGGAGGCGGAGTAATTACAAGCTTGTACTCAAGTTATTGGTCAGAAAATTTTACACATATTAAAAATCTTTAGTTCTTCCACAGTGAAAGGTAAAATAAGAGTCCTTCTGAGCCTGGGATTTTTTTTTAACCTTGCAGCTTCATAATATGTTCCTCAGAGCCACAAGCTTGGTGTTAGTGGGATAGGTCAGTGCTAGAAAGTTGTGGGAAACGGAGCCTCAATGGCTGCTCTGTTTTTTATCTTTTGTAGTGCTGTTTGAAACAGTTGTCTTTGGTTTGCTCTGTGGGATTTCCTCAAGATGATGTGTTGGGAGTTTTTTGGGTTTTAATGTGGAATTTTATTAGCTGCTCATAACGAATTTTGGAGCCCCACAGATTTCCTAATTTACAGTTCTGGTGTGGCTGCCTGATGGGTGAAAGAGAACAGAAGAGAGGGAAGCTGTCAGGGAGGCTGGGCTGGAGGTGGGTCTGGAATATGGCAGACAGAAGCAAGGCAGCAGCATTGGAAGGGAAATGACCTCAGAAGGAGGAGGCTTCTGAGGACCAAAAGGCCAGACAGCCCTGCCTCTCCCACAGAGGGGGGGACATTTGGTTAAAGCCAAAGGAAGAAATAAAAGGGTGTGTGTGGAAGGAATAGGGCCAACAGAACCGTATTCAATGTGTACCATCCTCTGGCTTCTGCAGAGAATCTGGGGAAACACACCTTAATAACAACAATAAAATTGTTTTTGCATAGGTTCCACCAAACCAAATCACTCAAATCTACTTATATCATAAAATAATTCATCAGAATTTTGAGCCTGTGTGCATTCTGTCACTTATGTGTTCCCTCGGTGCACATTTTGATGTGTGTATTTTGTTTTTTGTGGTTGCTGGAGGCTGTCTGCACCTCTGTTTTGATTGTGGCAAAGGCAGCTCCTGGCTTGGTGGTTGTGGGACCTGCCCAAGGCAAGTTGCAGCAGGCACAGAAAACAAGCCTATAGGGTGTAGCACATGGGGTAAAAGTTCTGGTTTTAAGTCATGACCAGCTTAATCATTCACTGACTCCTCTGGCTGGGTCTGTGTGTTTTTGAGGACTGAAGTCTCTGTAAAGCAGGTGTGAGGATGCATGTTCTGGGCTGTGCTGCAGGTTCCTCCTTCACACTGAGGTCCAGACAGGTTCTTATGACTTCATGGTGGTTTTGCAGTTGAAGCATCCCTGCAGTGATGCTGTGTGAGGTGAAGATAAAGGTCTGCAGAGAGAGCTGGGGAAGAGGAGGTGCTGAGAGGCAGTAAAGTTAGGAGGGTGGTGGCAGAGGAAGGCAGCAGGCTCCGGGCGACATGGAGATAGTGGAGGGGAGTGTACACGGTCCTGGTGCTGCACACAGGGATGCAGCAGCAACAGTCAGGGCCTGGGTTTGCTGGCAAAAGTGCCAGATCAGCAACTGCAGTGTAAACTAATTCCCCTGCCCTAAATCCGTGGGAGCTCTGTGCACAGCCACCCCCTTTTGTACAGATGTGCTGTGGAGAGGCAGTGGCATCACTGTCTGTAGGCTGCTGTAACGTCCCCAGTGCTCGTGGGACTGAGTAAACCTCTAATGCTGTGGAAAGACCATTCCTTTATGTTGGGCAAGGCCTAGAAAGCAGAGAAACTGATGCTGGAAACTGGACTGACTGCAGTGCTTTGAGAAGATGTGACCCAACCTTGCCCACAGCAGGCAGAGTTTCAGTGTATGAGATCACAACGGATTGCAGTCACAACTGTGCCATTTCCACTAAGCTCAAACTACATAAAGTCTTCATCATAGTTAAATGACAGCATTGGGCATAATTTTGCTCCAAACCTTGTACAGTGATATTGAGCAAATCAGGCAAAAGTGAAGATTGGTGGAATTGGCTGATGTAAACCAATTTTATAAATAGTAGTTTCATCAGGTATGTGATTTGCCAGTGCCAGTCAGACAGCATTTGAGATTCTTGTACAGGATTCCCTTTGGGAACAGAAAGCAGTTAAGCCAGCCCTTCTGGCACAGTGCTGTGTACTCTGCTGCATGGCTTTGGGGCTCTAAATAGTTGCCTGGTGAGGATACTCATCCCATAACTGCCTATGTGCTGAAATGTGTGTTTCACTCAGACACCTGTGCAGAGTGTTAATAGAGGCTGAAAATAGCTGTGTTTGAGAAAGTTGTTTCTTTCTTCTCTTTTGGCCAAGTTTGACATTTTCATGCTTGTTTAACCACAAAGCCACAATAAAATGTGGCAGTCTTGTCCAGCATCCCCATTCTGAAGTGTTGCATTTGAAATGCTTTGTTATAAAATGCTTCCGTTTTAAAGAAGAAAAAGCCACCTCCTACAAATGAAATGAAGCAAAGAGAATATTTACTGTTTGTTCCAAAACTTCCAGGAGACTGCAGGTGTTTTCATGACTAGGGGAAATCTTTGGGCAGTATTATTTAATGATTCTGAAAGCTGAAAAAGGAGAAAAGCCAGAGGTATTCTGAGAAGTGAGAAAAAGCCATAAATGTGCACCACCTTGCTTTTGCAGCTTGCTGAGATGTTACAGAGTGTCAGGGTTCAGTTTTTTGGAGCTCGCCATGCGTTGGCTTGTTGAGGTGGTGTAGCACGGGTGGTTTGGGTTGTGGTGAGGAAACACCTTTTACCTTGCAATTGTACCACACTGTGCAAACACAACAAGTGTCGCAGTCACTGGCTCCGTGATCTCACTGTGGAACAAACAAAGCAATAAATGGGCTCACAGTAGCAGATGGGGAGTTTGTAGTATATAAAAAAAATACCAGGGAGGAGAGGAAGGGAAGGAATTAGGCTTACGTGTTCCTAGTGAAACTAGTGACTGAACTGTGTTACGGGAAAACGGTGTTTTCTTGTGCCCCTCACTAAAACCAAAAGAGTTTGGGTAAACAGCAAAAGAGTTATGAGTTGCTAACGGCCTTTGGTTCTGGTAAAAGTACTGGAGGAAAGTTAGATGTTCCTTGTAGAGACATTTTGGGTGAAATTTCAGGAACCTCTCAGTCTAATGTATTTTCACTTCTTTCCTGAACTGCTTAAAGTCCTTAAAAATCCCCCCTGCTAAGTTGGGATTTTGAAAAATAGGAAATTCAAAAATTCCAAGGCTGTCTCAAAGAGGAAGAATTATCAGCTCTTCCCACATGGAACCTCTGGAAGAGAAGGCAGGAACAACTGTTATCCACAGATGATGAGGATAGTTTTGTCTTGTGATCATCTCAGAAACACAGTCTTGAAGCTGCTTTCCTTTTTCTTAGCACATTCAGAGAGGAAACGCCTTAGAAAGCCGAGTAAACGGCTTCTGGAATATGCAGAAGAATATGATCACTTGTTTGCACCCAAGAAAAAATCAAAGAAGGGCCAGGAGCAATTGCAAAAGGTGGGTGAAGGCCAGTGTGCTCTTTGTGGTTATTACTCGGGCTCTGGTCTGTGTGTGTTTGTGTTCTTGGTGGCTGAGTGTTCTTGCTTAGTGCAGTGCCATGCAGGATGAATCTTTTCACCAACATATTCCACCATGCCAGGTGAATTCTGTGGCGAGGTCTGAATTTGAAGGAGGCCTTCCTGCACAATGCAGTCCTGACAGAGACACCCAGCGGGGGCCAAGTTCTTTGGTTTCAACTCCATCTTCAACCAAAGAGTCCCCTCCCGTCCTTGAAGCAGAGTGTTCCTTCTCAGAACTAGGATCCCACTCCACTGATCCACCTACTCAAGTTCCAGGAGGACCTTCAGATTTTCCAGAGGTGGTGCTGTCTTCCTCAGATGTTTCTGAAGTTTCTGCTTCTCCAGATGCAGAAGAGGGATTCCTGAAATCAGGTAAGTGGCAGGTTGTGTGATGCTGCTTTTGTAAGTGAAAGTAACACAAGTTCAGTGGAAAATGACACTTGGGGCAGTGTGAAAAGGTCAGTGGCTGTTGGTATGTTTGTTATTGCTTTCTTTCCCTCATAGATGATTACTGGTGTTGGAAGGGAGAGAGGGCAGGTGCAGGGGTGTCCAGTGACCTGGTATTACTGGCTTTCTGTAGACTGTGATGGTCCTCCTTAGGGCCTGGCACAGAATGCCCCTGTGAACAAATGAAGAAGGCCACAGCTCTTTCGCTGAGTCCTTGCTGTCTGTGCTTCCAAACAGAGACATTCCTTTAGCTTGACAGTCTCATGCTGCTGTTAAACCCCTTTGGATGAATATTACTGTGCTGAGGGTGATGCACAAAGTGTAAGCTGCATTGCTCATGGAGCGATCTTTTTGCTCTCCTAGTGAGCTCAGGGAGCTGTAGCACAAAATTCCCTGTGGGAAAACTTTCTCCTTAAGAGGTTCTAAGCATCTGTAGAATTTTTTGGAGACTTGTGTGAGCAGCAAGCCAGGTCCTTGGCTTTCAGTAAGGCACAGTGTAGAAAGAGTGTGGTTTGAGGGGCCTTTTCCTTTTCCAGCAGTGTCAGTCTCAGGGTCTTGTTTCAGTATGTTTATTCTCTGATAGCATCTAAAGACATGTCCAGAGTTAAAACCCTGGTGTTCTGGCTGTGCTAACTTGGAGGGGTCACTGTTCCTGTCCTAAAGGGCTTGTGGTCAAAAAAAATAAACCAAGCAGGCAGAGTTATGGTCAGTGGGAGGTCAGTTAGCCTGTCGTGTGAGGGAAGAGGGATTGCCTCTGGAGACTTGTGGATGCCATAAGGAAGTGGAAAGTTGGAAAGGATTAAAGGAGGAAAAACTGAAGATGTGAACCCAAGACTGGAGATGCGAGAGAACAGAACAGGCTGCAGCAGTGAGAGCAAACATCCAGTCTGCAGAGGTTGTGTAGCTCTTTCCCCTCATTTCCCCTCACCTCTTGCTGAAGCACACAGAGTGGGCAGAAGCTTGTCTTGAGGGTTGGGAGTGTGATGGATGAGCTGTGCCTACAGAGGTGTCAAAGGGCACAGCTGAGGCTGTCGAAGCCAGCAGATGAATGGGGTGGGATGGGTGACAGGCTGTGTCTGTGAAGTGTCTGCACTCAGCATCAGCATTTCCTGGTTCTAAGTTTATACCGTTGCCAAAATTAGTGTGAATGAGCCCAGGTCTAGCAGCTTGCTACCTCCTGAGGGCCAGCATAAAGCTTGAGTAGGAAATAGTGCAGGTCACACCTAGTTTTTTTGGGGTGTCTTTTCTCTAAAGTAGGTTTAACCAGGGTTGTGATCTTCAGCCTGTTTACTACAGCAGCATAAATGCTGGTGTGAGGGCTATGGGAGTGTAGGCAGGGCTGTGTCGCTGGTAGGACTGGCTTATGCAGATCAAAGTGTTTGGGAAATTATGATCTGAATAGTGCTGCCAGCATGTG
Source organism: Orthonyx spaldingii (assembly GCA_013397795.1). Classification (NCBI taxonomy): domain Eukaryota; kingdom Metazoa; phylum Chordata; class Aves; order Passeriformes; family Orthonychidae; genus Orthonyx; species Orthonyx spaldingii. The sequence goes on along the minus strand of VZTJ01000996.1, from coordinate 886,116 downwards.
TTACCTGCTGGCAGTGAGTTCACAGTCTGTCTTCCGTGGGTGGATTTTTATATTACATATTGAGGTGAGCCCGAAGGTCATGGCAGACTGAGGTCTGTTTTTATTGAAGTTGTACAGAAGCAGCTAATTGGCATCTCTACCCTAGGAGCTTATGATCCCGAAGACAGGGTGAAGCAGATTGTTTTGAACTGTTGGCTGATATTTACTTAATGGTCTTAATCTGATTGAAGACAAGAAAACCCCTGTTTATCTGATGTGAAGGGTTTCATTGCAGGAAACTTGGAAAGCAAGCGTCAGAGGAAGCCCACTAAAAAGCTCTTGGAAGCCAATGACTTGGACACTGCCTTTATGCCAAAGAAAGAGGAGTGGACTCCCCAAAAGAAGGTATTTTCCTTCCAGCTCTTTTGAAAACCGGATGGAAAACAAGCCTAGACAGCAGATCCTGCTGAACAAGACACAGTGCAATGGGATGTGGTTTTTTATTGGCTATGGCCCAGGAGCAAAGGTCCACCCTTCCCAAAGGTGCTGGTTGCTGTGTTATGATGAAATAATCCACTCTTCCCCACCCCTCCCCACTTGTAATGGGGATTGGGTATTTTTGACTTAAAATCTCCTTTTTTTTATGTATTTCTATGGAAAAGGAGTCATCTGGATGCTGGCTGGGAAGGGATGAGCAGAAATGTTCTGCACAGCGGCTTACTGTCATGTTACAGTGTAGCTTGGACTTGAACCTAAGGCTTTGTCTTTTTCCATCAGATTTCCTCTGAGCAGTGTTTTCTTTGTTACCTTCCCAAGTGAGCTGGTGAATGCATGTAAGTGCAGAGCTTGGAGCAGGATGGAGGCTTGAGGTGAATCACATGTAGGATACTGTGCCTGGTTCAGATTTGTAAAGAAAATGCTGCTCTTCTCCACTGAATACTCGATATTTAGTGACATGGTCTGGGAAAAAGCAATTTACATTTATTTCAGGTCGCGTACCTGTGCAAGACTTGTTACCACTGTTCCTAAAGTTGAGTAATAACACTTCTTTCCTTTTTCTTTCTTTGTGTGGCACAGTCTTAATACAGCTAGCACCCTTGCAGTAATGTAGAGGCCAGTATATTTCAGTTTTAAGGTCTGTAAAAGTGTAAACCCAGAAGAGAGTGTCTTTTCCCAGCACCTTACAGAGTATTAGCAGCCTTTTTGGGAGAGCACAGGAAACAGTGAATGGTGCTGATGAGCACAAGACACATCAGACTTCGCATTCCTCCCTGCCCAGAGACAGACTTCTACATGTGTGATTTATCACACACACAAACCAAATGTTTTCTTGTAAAATCTCTAATGACTGGTGAATTCTTGACCTGGGTGGTAAATTAGGTGTTGCAGTCATTCCAAAAGGTTGCATGGCTGAGGAGTGTGTGCCTCTGTTTTCATCTGGTGACTTGACTCTCTCTCCTGTCTGTTTGTAGGGTACTGGCCCTTCAGAGAGTGACAGCTCTGAGCTCTACTCACCAGCCCACTTCCAGGACCTGGGAGAAGGTAAGTGAAGGCAGGGATAGCAGGGCAGACTGTTGTGACATTTGGATCAGTGCCTGTGGCACTGTGTGTCTGTGTAAGGGCTTGGTGTTCTGGGTTCAGCAACCCAGCAAAAGTTGCTTAAACCAGTATGAATTGGTGGTTCTCTGATGGCTGCAGGGCAGAGGAGGCTGGTATTGCCCCAGCCCTTAGGCCCTCAAGGAATATAGGACCCAGCCTGAAGCTCTCAGAAGGGCGGCAGAACTTGCTGGTGTCTCCTGCAACAAGGGAATTATTTCTGCATTTTTGTTGAATGGTCTTTCTGTTGCATCCCAGCTTCTGAAAAGCTCCTGGAGAAGCAGCGAAAGCGGAAGAGACAGCGCCATACCTCTGCTGCAGTCCATTCCAAGAAGGAGAAAAATGAGGAGGGCCTGGGGGAGACCCCACACTCTGAGGTACTGTTGTCATCCTGTAACCGACTGTCTGCTGCTTCCCAGGGCACTTGGCAGAGCCTAAGCCAGAGGCAGCTTTTGGCCTGTCATTTGGGAATTTGTCCCACTGCTGCTGCTGCATGAGCTGGGATTAGGCTGAAGATACCTCCTTGACCTAGTAGCTGTTTTATAATGATGCTTAATTCAGGCTCTGTTTTCAAACTGCTGCTCAGCTAATTCTCTGTGAGAGAGGCTATTCTGAGCTCATGGAACCAGGTTTTGCCTGGCATCTTGCTGTGCACCTCAGAAAATCAAACTGCTGTAAAAGGTCTTCTCTGGGGGTGGGACTCTTGCTCTTTCACACACCAGTATGAAGTACAAGCACTGGGCTGGACTTCAGCCCCTTCTGCTTGCACCTGCACACCAGAGTGAGCCAAGAACCCCATTGGAGGGGCTGGGGGGGCTGTCTGTGCTCACAAGAGCCTCTGATTGCATTCTGCCATCCAGCAGAAAGGGATAATTGGGGCAATTCCCTCTACTGCATATCAACAGGGTCAGCCTACAAATATCTCTGACAAGCACATTTTGCCTTTTAGGAATGAGCCAGTTATCAGCAAGTGTAGGGGAAGCAAGACTTCCTGAGAGAGGCAGGACACCTCTGGGCCTCTTGCCATCGCCCCTCACTTCCAGTGGCCCAGGTTCAGCAGCAGGCAGGATAGTCAGTATGTATTTCAGGAGCCAATTATAGATAAAGATTGTTATATTTGTTGTTACACACTTGCCAGGAGAGCACAAACCTCACACCACTTTAAACAGTTCCAGCCATCCTGTTGCATTTTGAAAAGAGTATTTCTGATAAAGTTGATCAATTGGGGTAATACCCCTGGTCCATGTAAGCTTTCCTGTGCTGGTGTTAGTGTTTTTTCTGAAATGTCCTCAGCTGGAATAATTTTTAAAACAGGCTGTACAAATACCTTTGTCAGTGCTGGGCAGGGGCAGTTAACATTGTCTGCTGTACCCACTAAGAGACAGAAAATTCTCTGTGAAAAGAGGTGCAGTTCAGAGCAGTAAAGATCTGGGCCATGGCTCTGAATCCTGCGCCCACCACTCACTGCAGAGGAAACCCAGTCTTAACTGCCTCCAGCCTTAGACATCTGTGTTGAGTACCAGAAACCAGGTATGGTGTAAACCACTCCAAAAAAGAAGTCAGTGCTTGGCACCTTTGCCAGCATCCATTTCTATGTGATTGTATCTCTTTAGCTGCTTACTAAAGAGTTCATGGGTGGGTGTTCATCCCCTGGCTTAGGTGAGTGCTTGGGTTCTGGTGAGTATTGGGATGCTGTGGAGATGCAATTGTGCTTTCATGTGGAAATTCAGACCATGCTGGTCCCTCAGTGACTGCACACACTGGGCAAGGAACTCCACTTTGTTAGAAAAAATAGATGGTCTGATGATACAGCACAATGAAGCCTTGGATCCAGCTGCCTTTCAAGGAAAAGGGGGCAGAGGAAAGCTTGTCAGCCTGGGCTGAGCTAAGCGGCTTTCTCTGACCTTGCCCATCTGTGGAGCCAGGAGTACAAATGTACAACATCAGGGCAGCAAGAGACTGAGAGAACGGGATGGAAAATGCTGTTGAAATGGTTGTCAAGGTTGTGAGCCAAGGTCTGGCTGTGCCAAAGAACTGGTCAGGCTTTGAGATCGTGCCAGACACAGCAGCAGGGATAGTTTAGGAAGAAGACCTGGGAGGAACCCTTCTTTCTGCAGGAGGTATGTGGTGTTGCAGTGCTTGTGCTGGGCAGAGGAAGGAGGGGTAACAGTGACAGGTCTTTGAGTGATGGCCTAGAGTGGCAATGCCCTTTTCTCTGTTCACAAAGGGTGGGCCTTGCCCATCCTGCCTAGCTCTGACATCCCTTCCCTGTACAGTTCTGGGAGCAGTGTTAGAACAAGGCTGTAGTGTGTAAGATATGTTGGACTGACAGTAGTCTGTAGTTGGGACTTTGTCTTTTTTCTTTTTTTTTCCCCTCTCAATAAAGTCAGTTTATACCATTCATCTTTGTATTGTGTATTTCAATAGACTCTCAGTGCACCTGTGCATCATTTCTCCACAGGAGGCACATGGCTTTAAAGTGTCCCCAGATAAAATCATACTGCAACATTCAGGAAATAGGGGGAAGAAACAACAGTTCCAGACAAAGAAAGCATCATTATCTGAGCAGAATACTACCTCCAGGTTCTTCCAGCTTTAAACTTCAGAAGATCTTTATGTCCTTGTTTTGCTCAGACATAATGTGTTCAAAAGGCATTCAGTTCAGCTTACAAGCCTTAGGAGTACCACAGCTCAGACTTTCCTGTAGAGAAAGTGGTGCAAAGCTCCCTCTCGTGATTGTTGGCTGGACACCCTGCACCAGGCAGGCCTGGAGCTGTGGGAGTGATGGCTGCTGCTTCTGCCAGCAGTTTGAATTCCTCACAAGGTCTCTCAGGTGTACTCTTTGTGTCTGGGTGTACACTGGCTACAGCTTGGTGACCCAGGGAGGAGCTGGCAGCTGCACACTGAGGTCACTCAGCCACCTGCAGTGAGCTGGCATATTAAAAAGTGGCAGAGTCCTTAAAATGTTGTGGCTCAAAGCACTTAGCTAAAGGCATCACTTCGGTGCTGCATTAATGGCCCTTAAATTGTACCTACTCTGGAGTGGCAGCTGGGGCTGGTGAGGCCACTGAAGTGTTCCCTAGACCTCCCAAGTGGGCTGGAAGCTGGCACGATGGTGTTTCCTAGCTCTTAGTTGCCTATCCTGACGAAATCCGTGGCACTGCTGCCAAGTGTAGCTGCAGGACTGTTGTACTTTGTGGTAGAAACAAGTGTCTCTAGAATACCTGCTGTTCTTCCCTCTTAACAGTGCATGGGCAGGTCCCTGGACACTGTGGGAAGCCTTATAGCAGGATCCCTGAGTTGACCTGTGAGTGTGTGGTTGGGACTTTATCATTTGAAACTCATCCTCTCCCCAGGACGCTCTTTGACCAGTAAATGTTACAGACAGTGCTGTACACTCATACAGGACAGTGGGAGACTCCACACCTCAGTCAGGACGGGGTGTAAATGCCCTGCTGTGCTGCTCATTTTGGGGTTGGCTGACTTCTTCATTCCGACACAGGCCTTGAGTACCTTTGTGTCTGTGTTCTACATGGGTTAGGACAAGCTGAGATGAGTGTAGGGGGAAAGTGTAGTTCATTTAGTGTGTGACAGGTGCTATGAAGATTGAGGTCTTTCATTTGTGTTTCTAGTGCAAGTAGATATTGGGATGCTTCTGACTTTTTAGCCTACCTGATTTGTTTCCATTCAGGACTGACTCCTTGCTCAGAGAGGGGTTATGCACGGGAAGATAATTGCATTGAGTGTGTATTTTTATTCATTTAACTAAGAGCCTTTTCCTTTCCTGTAAATCTTTTGGTGGAACTGTATGGGGGATGTTCTCTCCAGGTTGGGTAACACAGTTCAACTGCCAAACCCATTAAGTGCTCAGTGACTGAATTTGTAGTTTCCAACTCGGTATAGGGACTACTGACAGTCCTAATTCTGGTTTTCTCTTTAAAGGGAGAGACATCGGTTCATGGGACTGCTGCAAGCCCCAAAGAGGGTCATGAGGAGGGGTCAGAAAATGACCATGGAGTGCCTTCATCCAAAAAGATACAGGGGGAGCGTGGAGGAGGAGCAGCTCTCAAGGAGAATGTGTGTCAGGTAGTGTTCTTGAGGAAATCACTTTAAAATTATCTCACTGTAAAGTGTTTTTGTGTAAGTTCTGGGACGCACTGGTGCCCCAGGTAAACCCAGGTAGCCTCCAAATGCTTATTGTAGAATTAACCAGCTTTTTGTGCTCTGTATCAAGCATTTCCACTGCAACAGCCTTTCTTCCTCTTATAGTTCACAGAGGTTAGGGAGATGTGACCAGCATAAGATATATTTTAGCCAATGTAGGATATCACGGAGTCAGTGGTAAATGACAGTGGTTATACACAAACTACCTGAATTAACTGACACAACGAAAATACAGCATTTTTCCCCAGGGGGTCTCTGCTGGCATTTCCAGCCAGCACAGGGATTGTTGCTGTCTGGGATGCTGCAGGGAAGGAAATTGCTCAAGCTGACACTGTATTTCTTTCCCCACAGATCTGTGAGAAGCCAGGGGAGTTGTTGCTATGTGAGGCACAGTGCTGTGGTGCTTTCCACCTGCAGTGCCTTGGGCTCTCCGAGATGCCAAAGGGCAAATTCATCTGCAATGAGTGTTCCACAGGTAGGGCAGCTTCTGTGAGCGCAGGACTGTGGGCTTACCTGGTGCTTCCTTGACTGGAGTGATGTGCCTGCTGTAGGACTGCTAACTAGCTCTCAGTCCTCAGAATATTGGTTTGATGTCTGGTAATGACTTTCGAAGTCGAATTATAGAATCACAGAGTGATCTGGGTTGGAAGGACCTTAAAGATCATCAAATTCCACTCCACTGCCATGGGCAGGAGCAACTTCCACTATCCCAGGTTGGTCCAATCCCTGTCCAGCCTGGCCTTGGACGCTTCCAGGGATCCAGGGCCAGCCACAGCTTCTCTGAGCACCCTGTGCCAGGGCCTCACCAACCTCACGGAGAAGAATTTTTTCCTAATGTTTAATCTAAACCTGCTATTATTTAGTTTGAAGCCATTAATAATGGATTTAAATATTAACTTGCCTTACTATTGATTTAGACAAGTGAATGTCCAGGATCTGGTGGGAAAGAGGGGCAAATTCTTATCTGGGACTAGGGAGAGGGGGCTGGTGGGGAGGATTAGTCTGATGCAGACTAGAAAGGAGGAAATATCAAAGAAGGGTTATTGATTTTTTCTTATTTTCTTCCTTCCCTGATCTGAAGTCCCAGCTGTAATAATACCTATTTTGATCTAGAGTTCTGCTGCAGCTTCAAGGAGAACCAGCCTGGTGCAGAGATCTGTGCTCTGGGATGGATGCAGCAGGCTGGGAAGTTGTGCTGTGCTATGAGGCAGTCTGGTGACAGCATCAGGCCCTCGTTCAGCCCTCCTGTGTGACCGGGGCATTGCTCTTTCTCCAGGGGTCCACACCTGCTTTGTGTGCAAGAGCTGCGGGGAGGATGTGAAGCGGTGCTTGCTGCCCCTCTGTGGGAAGTATTACCATGAAGCCTGCATACAGAAATACCCACCCACAGTCATGCAGAACAAGGGCTTCCGCTGCTCCCTGCACATCTGCATGACCTGCCATGCTGCTAACCCAGCAAACATCTCCGCCTCTAAAGGTACCTGAGTTCTTTGGGGGGTTCTGGGGGGTGTAGTCACACCGTTTTTCTTTGTTTCATGTCCACTGTGCTTTTACCTGGTTCACCAGTTCTTTGTGTTGTTGCCTTCGTGTCCTTGCCACAGCACTGGCTGTGTTTGCTGAGGAATAGCTGCTCCAAGGGGAGTGGAAGGGGTGGTGTGAGAGTGTGAGGCTCGGCAGCACTCCCCATGGTCGGCCACTGGAATGTTCCCCATGGTCGGCAGCTGGAATGTTCTCAGGCTGTCCAGAGGCTCAGATTCCTGCACGCCCAGCCTTGCCTCGGGCCTCAGTGGGTTTTTGAGTAAATCTCTGGAGCTGTACAGACATGCTAGTGTTTCTCCCACCTGCTCCTCACAGTGCCAGTGCTGCAGACAGTGCCTTGCTTAGCAGCGTGGGTTGTCAACACAGCAGCATCCAGAGCAGCACAGGGCAAACTATGATATTGTTCTAGTTCTCCTTTTTTTCCTATGTAAACTCTCATCTTGTGGTGGAGACACCCTTGGGCTAAGCTTCCCAAGCAAACATTTGTTTGAGCTGTTTGCAGCAATACCTTGACCTTTATCTCACATGATCAAACTTAAAACTTTTGTGATTGCTGTGTATGTTTGCTTCTAAAGCTGCCTGTCTTTAAATCCTTGGTATCTTAAGATGGGTGACAATAAGACCAGCTCTATTTTTATCCTCAGAGTCTGTGTTGAAGTTGTCTTTTTTGCCCCCATGTATCAGTATTTGGTGTAGAAAACAACACCAAGGCCTAAAGCCCACAGCCCACAGCCGGCCACTTCCCCACTGAACATTTGCTGCTGCTTCTCAGTGGTCACATTTGCCCCTTTTCTCCCACCTCGTCTTCCTGTTTATAGTCTGCTGTGAGGAACTGAAAACGGGCTCTCAAAAACCTCACATAAACTAGGCCTGTAGGGAAGTCTGAATTGCCTGGGAGTTCTGGAATTTCAGGGTAAAATGTGATAAACAAGAGGCAAGTGCTGGTGTTTTCAGAAGCTACATGGATTGATTTCATTATGTGCAGCTAAGCACTTGGAACACCCCTTCTGTAATTACTGTCTGAACTGATTTAGTAATTATTTGTGTATGATAGGAAGCAGTCCCAGTCTGTGAACTCTTGAACCATTTCTGCACAGCACGCAGGAGATTTTTCACTTCTAAATAATACAATTTTATCTATGGTATATATATATTACAGATTGTATATTTTTTTATGTATTTCATTGTATTAAATAACTTAATAGGAATCCAGTGAGTATGTCATGGGTGGTCTATAAAAATTAAAGGCCAGCTTCCTTCTCTAAAGCTCATTTTGAGTTGGGTAGAGTCTAGTTTTAGTAGGAAAGAGTCATGGTGCTGCGTTGGCTCACTGTGCTGTGGTGCTGTGGTGCCAGGTCGGCTGATGCGCTGCGTGCGGTGCCCGGTCGCGTATCACTCCAACGACTTCTGCCTCGCCGCCGGCTCCGTGGTCCTGGCCTCCAACAGCATCATCTGCCCCAACCACTTCACTGCGCGCAGGGGCTGCCGCAACCACGAGCACGTCAACGTCAGCTGGTGCTTTGTCTGCTCGGAAGGTGAGATGGGCACCAGGGAACACCCTGGCAAGAATTCAGTACAAAGGGCAGAAGTTTTCCCATCCAGAATGTCCCAATGGGAACTGCAGAGAGCAATCTGCCTTGCTATCTTTCCACATTTAAGTCCAGCTTCAGGCTAGGACCTTCTCTGGATCCTTAGAAGGGTTCCTGTTGTACCATGAGTAGGACCCAACTTTTGAAAAGGGCTGGCAGGATACCATCATTCCCTTTTCCTGGCTGTGTCTGTCTGGAAGTGTGGAGTGCAGGGCTTCTGCCCACAGTAACTGATAAATTTCTCCTCCTTCTCTTTGCAGGGGGCAGCCTTTTATGCTGCGAGTCGTGCCCGGCGGCGTTTCACCGTGAGTGTCTAAACATTGAGATGCCAGAGGGAAGCTGGTATTGTAATGATTGCAAGGCAGGCAAAAAGCCACACTACAAAGAAGTAGTCTGGGTGAAAGTTGGGCGCTACAGGTAGGTGAAGATAGAACAGACTTGTCCCCATCCCTTCTTCATGCAGTGCTCATGGTGATTGAGGTGAGAAGCTGCTCCTCTCTGCAGGGTTCAGTGCAGCAGCCTCTGGCATTTTTGCATGCACGTAGCTGGTGAAATGTGAGCTTTCCTCCTCCAATAGCCTCTTCTCTCCCCACCAGCCTTGCTCATAGCCCTCACACACTTCTTCCCATGTCTCCATGCAGTAGCATATGTTTGAGGTGGCTGGAAATGGGGAAGCCAGAGGTTTCATCTGCCCTTCCCTGTGTTGCAGGTGGTGGCCAGCTGAGATTTGCCATCCTAGGACAATTCCTGTCAACATCCAGAAAATGAAACATGACATCGGTGAGTTCCCTGTGCTGTTCTTCGGCTCCAAGGACTACCTGTGGACCCACCAGGCTCGTGTGTTCCCTTACATGGAAGGTGATGTCAGCAGCAAAGACAAGATGGGGAAGGGCGTGGACGGCATATACAAGAAAGGTAACTTGTCTTCATCCAGGGAAGTACATGGTCTTTCTTTTTTCATTCCTGTTTGGAAAAGTGTCATTCTTGTGGCAGAGAAAAATGTATTCTTATAACTGAAGTGAAATTAAATTCCTAGAATGAGCTGCTGCTTGTGTATCATCCAGCATGCTCAGAGTGTTTGTTTGACTCCCACAGAGGGAGAAGGGTGTGCAGATCTCAAATACTTCTTCAGCTCTGACATAACCTCTCAAAATCGAGTGAGCTGCTGCCGTGTCAGCTTTCCTCTGTGTAATACAGTCATTATCTTGATATAAAACTGCACTTAAAAGTTGTGAATGCAGCTGCCTGGCATCTCTGCCCAAGAGGGCAGGCAAAGATAGCCAACAGATGGGATGCTTCATCACCCATGGGCAGGCCCCTGGCTGTAATTTCTGCACTTCTCTGCTGCAGTGACCTTTTCTTCACCCTTCTCTGTTGAACCTTGTGAGCCCTGGGTGGACACTGGCTGCCCAGCTCTGTGTGACCAGAGGAAGCTCCTCATAACACGGCCTTTTCTCTCACTTAGCTCTTCAGGAAGCTGCTGTGAGATTTGAAGAGTTGAAGGCACAGAAAGAACTGAGACAGCTTCAGGAAGATAAAAAGAACGACAAGAAACCTCCTCCCTACAAACACATTAAGGTGAGGGGTTGTAGTGGGGGGCAGGTGCGGAAGAGAAGTCTTGAGCTGTCAGTGCAGGTGACTTACAGGTATACAGAAACATTTCTGATGTTTGGGTGTCTGGCTGTTCTTGAAGGTTTCTTTGATCCTCTTTCCAACCTCAGCAAGCTGGGCAGCAGTAACAGAGGTGCTCTGATTTACTGGAACAGATCTGGCCATGTCTGTGCTGTCAATGTCAGTTGTGTGGTCTGAAGGAAGTGTCTCTCTACCTTGAGAACTCAGGGGAGAGGGCTGGTAATGCTCAGTGTGGTCAAATGCTCTGTGCTGCTGGTGGCAAGGTGGGCAGACCAGGTGGTGCAGGACAGGAGGTGGTCAGGGTGCAGTGCAGCAGGGCTGTGTGGAGGGTGATAACCCACAGTGTCTTGTATCATCTCTGCTGTTGTTTTATATCTCTTTCTGTATCAGTTATACTGAAGCAGGTGTACAGGCTGCCATATCAGCCCTTTTCCTCAGTTTTGGGGAACTATTTCTATGAAAGGCTGTTAGTTGTTGTTATTATTATTATTGAGTTAGAATTGGAGCAGCACTAGAAGTCCTACAGGATGGAGGTGACTTGAGAGGAGAGCTGGGGCCAAGCATGTGCCTGTGTCTGAGAAGTGGATCCCAACTGACCAGAAGCCCATTGTCTCAGGGACTGTGTTCTTTTTTTATTGCTTCTGTCTGCTCCTTTCCTTTTTTATGTGGCAAAATGTGAAAGCTTAACTGATTTCTGGCACTTTTTGTATCTAGCTAGGATTTCTAGGCAGGCAGGTATATCCTGCATGAGTTACTGTGCGGTGTGAAGAGCACAACTGAGTGCTGTGGCAGCAGTATGGGCCAGGCAGCTTCAGTGGAGGAAGTAGTTTCTCATTATAGCTATTTTTAGGCCTTTCTAGCCGCAGTGTGAAGGAACTTTGGAAGCAGTTTAGAGCCTTTGAAATACCCTTTTATATAAATAATGACGGTTGTGGTCATTAGTCATGGCAGCTCTTCTGAGGTCTGGGTGCAAGCTGTTTGTCTCTCTGAAAGCAAAGCAGTTTGCAGGAGCAGATGGTGAACTGGAGAAGGCTCCAGGGTGCAATGGCTGAAGCTGGTTGTGTCCACTCCTTCTAAGGAGATCAGCACCTCAAGGTCTGTCCCAAGGAACACCCACACGAGAGGCTGCTGCAAAGTACACTTGGGATCCTTCATCATGTCAGGCTTGTGACTGATTGTCCAGGCATTTCCCTGTTCTAGTTTTGGTCCAGCAGTGCCTCAGAGAGCAGGGCAGGTGTGCTGGGCATGTGTGGTGTGGAGTGGCAGTGCCAGAGCAGTGCCAGTGGTGGACTGACCTAATCCTGTGAGTCTTGCCACTCTTAATGAGGTGATGAGTCTGGTTAAGAAGTGGGAAGCAGCAGAGAAGAACCTGAGTGACAAGGAAGTTTGGAGGTGGGACACAGTTCTAGGAGGAAGGTGGGGGAGACTGTGTTGAAGAGATTAATGAGGGATTTCTGCAGGGTTTGCATTTAAACAAAGGGGGATCAGGACTGGGCCAGCCTCAGGCAGGCTGTCAGTGTGGAAGTTGTGTGGGTGGGACCAGGTAACTTACATGGGAGCTGAAATAGTTTTGCTAAACTCCCTTGCTTTTGTGTTCTGGGAGAGGAAAGTGAGACAATGGCTCACCCAAGGAAAGAACAGCAAGGAGCTTTTCTTCAGTGTCTCTCTCCAAAGTCCTGATTCTCTGTTGCCTGCTTTTCAGCGTTCACTGCCTTTAACCAAACCCCAAGGACTCAGCTCATGCCACAGACACGCCAGTCTCTTCTCCACCTGGTGCTGCACTCTGCTTCCTTCTGGAGCGGTTTTTAGAGAGCTCCTTGGCTTAACTCTGAGCTCCTCTTTGGGCCTTCCAACCCCAGCCTTGTCTGGTTTGGCTTCCATTTACATCTGCAGGACAGCTGAGTAGGGAGGTAACTGCATGGTAGGCCTTTTGTCGCAGGTGTGACAACTGAGAGCACAAACCAGCTTGAAGGTAACATTCAAAAAGCAGGGCAGTGAGGGAAAGCTGAGGAAAAGCACCTGACACTCAGACTGGAGAAGGTGCAGTTTGATGCAGAAAGTGGTTTGGTATTGATCACAAGGATGGTGTGTGCCTAGCAAGAGCACTGGGCCGGCCACCTGAGCTGGATATGGGCACAGTGATGATGGGAGGGGGACACTTGGCAGCCTCTTGCCCTTCCAGGGTCACAGAATACACACTGCACCAGGTGATGCTAACGGGGAACCCGCATCTTCCTGAGCTCTTTCCTCTGACCTTCTGCCTCTCACAGTAGCATTCCCAGAAGTACAGCCGTGCCTGTACTGGTGTCCTTCTGCCCCTCGCTGTCACTAAGTCACTGCAGCCCGTCAGCTCGTAGGCAAGGGTGGAGTGTAGAAGTGCCTGTTGGGGTAACCTGTAGTCCCCAAGAGCTCATGTCCCTCGTGTGCTTTGAAGGTGAACCGGCCGGTGGGGAAGGTGCAGATCTTCACCGCAGACCTGTCGGAGATCCCGCGCTGCAACTGCAAACCCACGGACGAGAACCCCTGCGGGCTGGACTCGGAGTGCATCAACCGCATGCTGCTCTACGAGTGCCACCCCCTGGTGTGCCCCGCGGGCGAGCGCTGCCAGAACCAGTGCTTCTCCAAGCGCCAGTACCCCGAGGTGCAGATCTTCCGCACCCTGGCACGGGGCTGGGGCTTGCAGGCCAAAACAGACATCAGGAAGGTACGTACGCCCTTCCCATGTCACTTTCTCTTGCCTGTGTCACTTCTCTCTTGATCACTCTTGGTTTGAAAACTGGTTTTGAAGAAGACTGCTTGCTGTAGAATGCTGTTTAGAAAAAAAAAAATTTATGAATTTAATCTTTCCAGTCTCGACACAGGAGTGTTTTGGTTCAGCTGACCACAAAAATGGTTTGCATGTTGATGTCCCACAGGTCACTCTGCTTTAAGAATGATGGAACAGTGCTCAGGATTTCCAAATGGGGAACAGTGATTATTTCTCCCCTCCATTCTTGACTAGCCAGGCTTATCCAGCATGAGAATCTTGTGTCAGAAACAGAAGCCAGGGCTTGGATCTTACAAAAGGGCAGTGTCTTGGAGATGGCTGTTATTACTGCTAAAACTGATTATCTCCACCTAAAACATTTGTATGTATTTTTTAAATGCAAAGAATAGTAATGTTTTGGACACACATCTGTGCTGAACGAAGAAGGAGGAATGTTAAAGCCAAAAGAACCCCAAAGCTAATAAAGAATGAAGTAAAACAGAGGACTCTTAACGTAGTAGGAGAAGGATGTCTGTAAAAGGAGTAGGGATGACATGATAAGAGAGTGGCCTTGATAGAGGAGGAAAAATGTGTCTGTCCTGTTGAAACTTTGCTCCCTGCTGTGCCATAAGTTAAGGGATGCCTCTGCCATTCCATGTGTTTGTTTCACTTTCAGCAGACAGTCTGGAAACAGAAACACTCAAGTTATTTAGCGAGGGGACCTATTAGCCCCACTGGAGAGAGCTGGGGTTCTCTTTAATGGCTGGAGTACGGTCTCTGCAGTACTTCACCACCAGGGAACTCCATGGATTCACTGCGGGAGCAGGTGCCCCAGGTGCATCCTGCTGCTCCAGGTGGTGTGTCCCCAAAGTGATATTGTTTCCAGCTGGAATGCAAATTGGGCAATCCTTTGAGCTTTGCAGCAAAGTGCTGTTCTTGTGGTTAACTTCTGTGCTGTCCCTGGATGTTAATTCTTTCCTTGGCACAAAGAATAACCTGATGGTCATAGTTCATTTAATTTATTTTGAGTTATTTGAGCATGTGAAACGGATGTATGGTTCAGGGCTCTTGGTGAAGATTAGAGGTCAAACTGGCTGCAAAGCACAGGGAGAGATTTTTAGGAAGGAAACAGCTAAGTTCTAGCACAAAAGTGGATGTCCCTCCGTCCTGCAGATAATTTGTCTTATCAACTTGTTTTGTGTCTGGCAGGGTGAATTTGTTAATGAGTATGTTGGGGAGCTAATTGACGAAGAGGAGTGCCGAGCCCGAATCCGCTATGCTCAGGAGCATGACATTACAAATTTCTACATGTTGACACTGGATAAGGTATGTGGAAGGAATCTCTTGGCCAGGGTCCTAGACAGAAGTAAAAAGATAGGAAGGAAGGCATGATACTCCATCTAGTAGAAAGATGCTAGGCATTGCTGATGATCTGGTCTGCATTTCCTCTGAAATGACAAAGTGAATTAACATGTAGTAGAGGAGCTTCAGGTTGGATGTTAGGATTAGAAGGAGAGTCTGAACAGCATCCTTGTAGTTTGTTCAGAAGAGGTGAGGACAGTTGTCTGAGGACTGTAGATCCTACTTCAGCATAAGAGGGTGATTTTGGGAAGATTGGGATCCTTCTCAGCAGCTGAACCTTGGAGAGCCCAGAATGGGGCTGGTGTGTGCCAGAAGAGGCATTAGCCCTCAGATATACAAGTTACAGGCACAGCAAGACCTTCATTTAAGTTCAGATCTCAGGTCTTGCTGTTCTCAGTAGAGTGATGGATTTCATTACACCCACAGGCTCCCCAGTGGGTCCTGCAGGCCAGGTTGTTGGTATGAGCTCCTGATTTTCAGAGGTTTAAGTGGTTTTGTCAGCTGCTCTCCACACTTTGTCACTCAACTGAGTGATGAGAAGGAAAAATGAGAAGGAAACCATGAAAGCAGACATGAGGAGGAAGCTGTTGAGTGTGGGACACGATAACAGTGACTGCTTTATGTCTTTCCCCTCTTTCTCCTGCAAGTTCACACTGACCATATCTTGTTCTCCTTGTCTGGCTGATGGGGCAGACCCAAATGTTAACATCTCCTTCCTTACTACAAAAGCAAATCTCAGTTGCAGCTTTCCCTCTCCTCTCCAGCCCAGTAACAAGCTGTGCATCAGTGTACTCACACACTCATCCTGTTCTTGCACACTCATCCTGTTTTTGCACTGACATACAAGAAACAGGAACTGCTGTTCTGCTTTGAAGCAGAAGTTGGGGCCTGGAACCACAAGCACTGCCTTGGAAGAGTGCTGGGGTGGTGTTTATCCAGTACTGCTGCCACAGGGAGACCTTGTTTTCCAGAAAGCTAGAGTGGCACTCTCCTGGCTGTTTGGGAGCCGAGTGTCTTTGAAGAGCAAGATGATGTGCAGGAGGCTGTGTTGCCACGTGATCAGAGCTGATTGATTGCAAGTGATGACAGCTGACTGAAATGTGGTTTTCTGAGGGTTTTTTTGCAATTCCAGGATCGAATCATTGATGCTGGGCCAAAGGGCAACTATGCTCGGTTCATGAACCATTGCTGCCAGCCCAACTGTGAGACTCAGAAATGGTGTGTGAATGGCGACACTCGGGTTGGGCTCTTCGCACTTGTAAATATCAAAGCTGGTAAGGAACACACTGTTAATGCCTGCAGTAGCCTCGGGGGATTCTGTAAGGAAAAGGGAGGATTTGCAGCTCCTTGGGAAGGGACTTAATTTTTGTTTTCTTATGGGCATTCATGACACTTAACACAGCACTGATGTAATGAAACACGTACATCTATGGTAACAATGTAGGTTTGTGGTTCTGATTTACAGGGCGGAAAAATGGCCCCGCTGCAGGATCAATGTCCTTTTTAGCTGTAGCATGTGATAGGAGTGAGGGGTTGCACTGAATTTTCAGTACACACAGATCTATGGGGAGATTAATAGTTTGGTGTCCTTGTGTAGCAGTTGTTTGTGACATATTTTAAAAGTGCTTTTACTTCAGCGGTAAAATGTTCCACCCTGTAACTCATTAACAACGTGCTTGGTTTTGATCTGCTTTTGTGCCAGGGACTGAGCTGACTTTCAACTACAATCTGGAGTGTTTGGGAAATGGAAAGACTGTTTGTAAATGTGGTGCCCCAAACTGCAGTGGCTTCCTAGGAGTGAGGCCAAAGGTATGATGCATCCTTTAAGCTTTTGTTCTTCCAAATCGCCTCTTTGCATACATGTGTATCATTCATTGATTGCAGAGGTTTCAAGTTGAAGAGATCATTTCAGTGTAGCCATGGGAACAGTGCTTGAAATGAGTTAAATATTCGAGTTTTCATTCTGAGAGCGCAAATCTTAGACTTCCATTATCAGAGTTGCTATAAATAATGACAGGAAGTTCTATTTTATACCGAAAGAAATTAAGAAAGATTTTTTTTTTTTTTCTTTTTTTTGTACTTCTTATCATGACAATTTCCATAGCAGTAGAGGGGCAAAGGACAGGCATGGGAACGACTTCATCAGATAACCAAGAAAACACAACTCAGGCCATTTCCCGAAGTAAAGGTTTGAGTAAATGGTGAGCATGCATGGAAGGCCAGCAAATCCACATTCCTTCAGACTGAGGCTGCTTTAGAGCCAGAAGGCTGCTACCTCACCATCTATCCTGCAGTAAAGTTCTTGGGTTTATTCTGCTTTTAATGAACTGACCAATTTTTACACATCAGACAGACATAAGAAATTTGCCATATCTGTAGCAGAAAAATCACCAGCTTTTAGGACTCACTGACTTTGTGAGAGCTTCGATTTGTAACTGCAATGTTGCAGTAACAGGAATTGATTTCAATTACCTCCTTGTGTGAGCTGGTTCTCACTGGGAAAAGGAAATAACAGGAGCAGTTGGCCGAGTTCCCAGCTGTCACCCGCTAAATCTATGTCTCAGCTGTTGGTTTGTTACAAGTGCTTCACCAAATCAGCCTGTAATCCCTCTGCTCTGGCATGTGGATCCTGCCGTGCCCACAGTGAAGGGTTAAAAGCTCCAGCAGCACAGTTGTTCGGCCCCATCAGCATGTAAGGAAGGTTTTATGAATTCCCCAGAGAATAGCCCTGCAGAAAAATTAACTTATAAAAATAAAAACATGGATGTCTTCAGGAGCTGACAGATGGGGTGAACTGCACATCTGATGTATTCAGTTCTTTTTCAGGTTGCGATTTAAAGTTCAATTGATTTTGTGCTGGCCCTGTGTTATACATGGTTTGACTGTCATTTTTGCCTTGAAATTGCAGGTTGCACGATGGAAATCTGAGAAAGGTGCCCTTTAGTTTGCATTCATGTTCCATTGTGATATCTGAGGCGACTCATTCCATCTTGATGAGATAGGCTAAGAAACAATATGGAGAAAACAATACCTTGGGGTGGTTTTAAAAAAATTCTTCTCACAATAGATGCATTTTTAAGCTTTCTGAAGATACAGCAAGACAAAACTGATTATACTCAAGTTCACTCTTAAAAGTGCCTTCTAACTGGGAGTGTTGAAGAATGTTCTGGAGTCTATTGTACTGCGGGGAGCAAGTGGGAGTCTCTTGGTCCAGCTGTTAGACCTCTCTTAGACATTCAACTTAGCTGTGAAGGGATTTTCTTGTTCTCTTTGTAATTAGATGGCCGAGGAACTAGACCCTGAGAATCGGTGGCATAGTTTAGGTGGAAGCATTTCAGTGCCTGCATTTTCAGTGATAAGAAAGGCCTGGCTTGTCCTCATTGTCAGGGGGAATGATGGTAGGAAAGCAGAAAGATCCACATGTGACAGGGAAGGAAACAATCAAGAGATGTAACTCCTTGGTGACAGGAAAGCTGGATAGCCAACTGCAGAGTTCTGAAATTGTAGGTCTGGAGACCAAGGTTTTTAAATGTTTTGGTGATGAAAATATTATGCACGATATTTATGCAGAATAATGCCTGCGAAGCAATTTTTACATGCTTTGTCTCAGCACACAGAAATGTCCTGCATGGAGAACACATATTTGAACACAAAGAGATGTAGAAAATGGCACGGAATTTAGCTCATGTCTCCTTAGATAAAGTAAACTGATAGTGCTTTGATAAGGTCAGGGCTGGGGGCAAGACTCGTCATCTGTGGAGTTGAGTGTTCAACACAGTGGGAGGCTCAGCCTGGCTTGGAGGGGGAGTTGGAAGAGCAGGGTTGGAGGAAGCCTTAGGCCGGAGAAGAGAGCACTTAAACCTTTTAGTTGCCTGTCCTGGGTCCAGTTGAAGTTATTTCACTACACGGATAATTTAACTGTACTGATGACACAGAGGTTGGTTGGCATTGGTGTGGGAGAGTGAGAGGATGGGGCAGCTGCAAAGGAATAACTGAGTGTAGGGGGAATGGAGATTGGATATTCCACAGTACACACCTGGAGGGTAACAGCAGAAACAAATGCACCACGAGGAGGTCATGGCTAGGCTGTCGTGGTGGAGAAGGAGCCACTGTGCAGCTCAGCTGCCACAGGACTGAGCTGTGGTGTGAGACAGCTGTGGAAAAAGCAGATGGGGGCAGTGCGTTGTGGGGATTTCCTGTTCTTTGGCAAAGTGTTGATGTCATTGTACACTGCCTGGGAGACGTTATCTGAGGTAGCATGTGTAATTCTGTAACTTTCGTTTGGGATAAATATATCCAATAAGGGCAGACAAAAGCCCCTGGGAAAACTGAGTGTGCAGACTGTGAAAGTTTCAGTTTGCAAGCAGGAGAGTGTGTCCCAGAGGTTACTTCAGGGAGAGAGAAAAACTTCAAAGGTTGGACTTGATGATCTTGGAGGTCTTTTCCAACCATAAAGATGTTGTGATTCTGGTGGAAAAGAGCAGCATTGACATAAGAACAAATAGGTCTAAAGCGACGATAGATAAATTCAGACTGAAAATGGAGAGAGAAGTGATGAATGTGAAAAAGGGCAGGAAGGCACTGGACAGACTCCTTATGAGTCATGTGTGCCAGGAGACCCGACTGCTTTGACCTGAAGAGTCTGTGAGAGGCGGCACGAGCTCAGTGATACTGTCACCAAAAACTTACATTTTTCAACAATACCAGGCAGCCTCAACTCCTCATTCTGCTGTTGCTAGGTGTATATATCCCATGCTGAGCCAAGGTTAGCTCCAGGAAATCCAGGATTTTCTCTTTCAAAATAACCGGGAGCTATTTGCAGTAGTAAATTGGTTGCCAGATACCGAGCAGCACTGGAGATGCTGCACAGGTCTCAGGTGTAGCTGGCAGTGGGATTTCTGTTGGCAGGGTTTGCAGTTCTCTCCCGCAGCAGGAAGGGAGCAGCTGGAGGGGGCAGAGCCCTGCATTAATCCACATTGCCTCACCCACAGAGCCAGCCCAACCTCACGGAGGAGAAGTCCAAGAAGCTCAAGCGGCGGCCGCAGATGAAGCGCAGGTCGCAGGCGGAGGTGATGAAGGAGCGGGAGGACGAGTGTTTCAGCTGCGGGGACGGAGGGCAGCTGGTCTCCTGTAAGAAGTCAGGCTGCCCCAAGGTGTACCACGCCGACTGCCTCAACCTGACCAAGAGACCTGCAGGTCAGTGCTCTGCACGGCTGGGCTCTGCTTGGGTCACAGAGTTGGCTCTGGGTGTCCTGGGCACTGCTCATCACCTTGCACTCCATTCACAGCATCTTAGCATTTAGAGAAATCTTTTTCACTTGAACAGACCTCGTTGCCCAAACAACCCAGCCCTGGTTTGCACCCCACTGTGACTGCAGAAAGGTGAACTAGTTGCTGAAGACCATTAATAACTGTTTTTTGAGAATGATTTTCAGTCAGTTGTAGCAATTTTACTCTTTTTACACATAAGCAATGATTTTCATTGCCTGCTCCTCAGAGTATCATTCAGGACTTGAAAGGTTCAGCACTTTCTGCTTCAAATGTTTCCTCTGCCATGGGCATTGCTGTCAAGTAATCAGAATTTCCTGCTTGTTTGCATGTTGCTAATTGTGTGATCTTACTTCCAAGAGCTCCAGGCTGTCTCTGGAGAGGGTGCTTATTCATTAGACCTTTTATCCTGTCAAAGACCATTAGAGTGGTTTGATAGGATTTATCCTTCCTGCAACAAACTAGCAGGTTTTGACTTACCTTCCATCTGTACAAATGACCTCTATAAGGATGGTCCCAGAGTCTTTCCAGTGGCCCAGTTGAGTGTGCCTCCCTGGGATGCTGCTGGAGCAGGGAGAGCAGTGACAGCCTGTGCTGCAGCACTGTGAGCCAGGAACAGGGGAGACCATGGGAAGTGTTAAACATCCCCACTTGGAAAAAAATGCTGAAAAATTGGAAAAGACACAGAAGAGCAGTGTGCATATTTTGAGACTGGAACAGAAGCCTTGGACTGGCTTCAAAGGAGGGGAAAAACTTGCTACATGTTGCCTTCAGGCCCAGGGGAAAAGCAGCGTGAGAGAGGGGAGTGGAGAGCTGCTGTTGCACAAGTGCAGGGAGCGATGCCCACAGCTGCTCAGCGCTGTCTGCAGGAACCAGCCTCCCTGGACAAGAGCTGGTAGCCACAGCTCCGTGGGTTTGGTTCAGGCAGGCTGGGAGGTGCTCTGGCCTGGCTGGTGTCTGCGGCCGCCCTCTGGCTCAGAGCTCTGTGCCAGGGCTGCTCTGTGAGGAGCTGCTCCCCATAGCAAGGCAGGGAGCAGGGGAGATGTGGGGTGCTGGGAGAGCACAGAGGCAGGAGATGTATTTGGAAAGAAATCCTTGCTCATCCTGTGGTGAGAGGTCAGGAACTCAGGGTGTGCCTGGTTGTGTCCACGAACGGGTGGGAAGCATTTGGTAGAGCCAGCGAGAGCCTTGGCTGAGGGAGCAGGAGGCTGAGCCAGTGAGGTAATCTACAAGTGAGAAAAGGAGCAATCCCTGAAGTGTAATGTTATGTTTTTCCTGCTGGTGGTGTGGTACTGATGGTTGGTCAGTAGGTTCACTGTGAAGATGGAGCTGCTGGGGGAGCAGCTTTGTTTTATCATGGTCATACATGGCCAGAGGTTAAGGATGTGCCTTCGGGTTCAGAGATAATAGAAACTTACCCCTTGTGATCACTGCTCTCTCACTTCTTCTTTCCGAAAAACAGGAAGGGAGGTTCTTGACCCAGAATTAAAAGATGAATCTGACACATTTGCTTAAAATGTCCATTGGGTATTGTGCACAGATAACCAACCACTGCTGTTTTCTGTGAAAATCAGAGCCATAGAGATGTGCGAGCTGGGAGTGTCTGCTCCTCTCTGGATACCTCTGTTGGTTAGTGTTGTGCAGAAGCCAGATGGGCTTTTGGTCTGAGCTGATGTGGCTTGTGTTTGTCATGATTATCGTTGCCCTTGTTGCTTCTGAGAATGCAGGTTTGTGTTAACTGCCTGTCAAGATAAGACAGAAACTAAAGAGTAGAGTTGTATGTGGGTATTACAGGAGTATTCCCATTTTCCCCTGAACTCTCTTTGCAGCAGGCCTTTGTCTCTTGCCGTTGTACCACTCCTAAGGTGTGTCTTTTCTCCTGTGTCTGTACTGCAGGAAAGTGGGAGTGCCCGTGGCATCAGTGTGACATGTGTGGTAAGGAAGCAGCTTCGTTCTGCGAGATGTGCCCCAGGTCCTTCTGCAAGCAGCACCGGGAAGGAATGCTCTTCATCTCCAAGCTGGACGGACGATTATGCTGTACAGAGCACGATCCCTGTGGGCCTCACCCTCTAGAGCCAGGAGAAATTCGTGAGTATGCGCCTCCCATAGAAGGCCTGACTAACGGCGAGGACACCCAGCCACCAGAGCAGCTGCCTGCAGACACAGAGGCAGACACAGACCTGAGTGTTCAGCCCCTGGACAGCCTACCTCAGTCTGTGGCCCTCAGACTGCAGTCACCAGAAAAGCCCCCTGCTACCCTAGCGCTGAGGCTGCCGTCATCAGACAAACCCCCCACCACCCTTGCCCTGAGGTTGCAGCCGTCAAACAAGCCCCCCACCACCCTGGCCCTCAGGCTGCCTTCACCAGACAAACCACCTGCCACCCTGGCTCTGAGATTACCACCGTCAAATAAACCCCCCGCCACGTTGTCACTGAGGCTGAAGCCATCCAACAAACCCTCCACCACCCTCTCGCTCCGGCTTCAGCCTTCAGACAAACCTCCCACCACCCTGTCGCTCCGCCTGCAGCCATCAGACAAGCCCCAGGCTGCCCTGTCCCTAAGGCTGCAGTCAGAGAAACAGCCCATCATTGTAGCGCTGCGGCCTCAGCAGTCCGACAAACCCCCCAGCAACGCCGTGCTCTGGCCACTGGACGAGTCCTCCAGTGATGCCTCGCAGCCTCAGCTGCCGAGCAAATCTCCTCCGGGAACGCCACCGTCCCCGTTGGATGAGTCGCTTGTTACTGCTGGTGCCCTGCAGCTCCAGCTGTCAGACGAGACTCCTGACGCCCCCGAGGTTTTGGAGTTATCGGACAAGTCCCTCATTGACAGCAGGACCCAGCAGCCTGAGCTGCTGGACGAGTTCCCCACGAAATGCCTGCATCCTCCGCTGTCCGACAGACTCCTCGCCACAGTGGGAACGCTGCAGTCCCAGACAGAGGATGAGCCTCCTGAGGCTGAGCAGCTCCAGCCGCTGGACGACTCCTCTGCCCAGAGCCCGCAGCCACAGGCTGTTGAAGAGGCTTCCAGCTCTGTGGTGCCACGGGAGATGGCTTCTAGTCCTGAGGTGTTGTGGTCTGTTCCCATTGAAAAAGTCCCTGACTCCCCTGTCTCACGGATCCTGCCCTCAGAGAAGGCTGCTGGATCAGCAGTACCACGATCCCTGCCTCTAGAAAAGGCTTCCTTCTCTGGAGCAGTGCGGGTCCCAGACACAGAGAAGTCTCCCAGCTCTGGATCACCCCGTCCCCTGCCTGCAGAGAAGGCTGCTGGTTCGGGTATGCCACGGATCCTGCCCACAGAGAAGGCTCCCAGCTTAGGGTCGCCATGGCCTCTGTCTCCGGAGAAGGCCCCTGGCTCCCGGTCACTGCATGTCCTGCCCATGGAGAAGGCTCTCAGCTCAGGGGCCCTGCGGGTCCCACTCGCACAGAAGGCACTCTCTCCCGGGGTGCTGCGATCCCTGCCTCCGGAGAAGGCTGCTGACTCCGGTGCCTTGCGGGTTCTTCCTTTGGAAAAAGCTCTCAGCTCCGGGGTGTCTCGGCCTCAGCTGTTGGAGAGGCCTCTTGCTCTTACAGCCCCATGGCCTCAGGCATCGGATAAGCTGGCTGCTGCTGTGGCTCCTCGGCCTCAAGCCCTGGACAAGCCTCTGGCTGCATCAGCTCCAAGGCTGTTGCTGTCAGAGAAGGCGCTGCGTCCCGTTGACCAGAACGCTCAGCCGAAGGAGAGGGGAGCCCCAGCCGTGGAGCTGAGTCCCCAGCAGAAAGAGCGGACCGTGTTAGCTGGGGAGCAAATCTCTTGGTCTGCTGGGAAGGTGGTGACGCACGTGGGACAAGTACCTTGGCCTACGGAGAAACTACAGATGCACGAGCAAAGCCACTGGCCCACCGCGAAAGCCCTGGCACCCTCGGAGCAGCCTTCCCGGACAGCAGAGAAACTACCAGAGCCAACCCTTCAGCCCAGCTGGGAAGTGGCCTCAGCCCCCACGGAGCAGACCCCGTGGACATCAGAGAGATTGTGTGTGTTCGAGCAGACCCCTCGGCCAGCCAGGGAAGCGCCGGTGCCCCCGGAGCAGATGCAGTGGCTTGTCACGAACTTTCAGACAATTGATCAGATTTCTTGGCTGAGTGGAAAAGCACAGACTCCTCGGGGGCAGGACCCTTTGCCTGAACAAAACACAGCGCTAGCCCGTAACCAGGATTCTGTCTGTCGTGAGTTGGCTGACTCAGAGCCAAAGTGAGGTTGGTGTATATGGGAGGCAGGTTTCAGTCGTTTAATGTTTAGGGAGGGGGAATCTTTGTTTTGTTTTTTTTATTCACTTCCCTGAGCCCAGCCCCTAACCCATGCACATCCCATCCATATTCTCTTGTGACATGAGCAAGGACATTCTCTTAAATCTGAGTCTGGCCCAGCCAAAGGGAGAGAGCATCCGTGACCTTTTCCTCTTCCTTTCACAAATGGTAAAGCTGAAATAAAGAGTCCACTCTGGGTAAAAATCTCCAATTCCATTGAAATGGTCACATTACTGATCCAGCGTGTTCAGGCTCCAGGTTTGTTTCGTAGGTGGGTTCCCAGGTACAGCCAGGGGCCTTGCTCTTTTTACTGCATTTGAAGAAAGTGGATCAGTCAGGCTGCCTTGGCACTGGAGATGTTTCAGGGATCACGTGGTGAGCAGTCGGGTGTGTGTCCTTGCTAGACTCTAGGAGCAGGGAAGGGATTTTATGTCACCTGCCTAGGTCTCTGTCCCTGCAGGGCGTTGCTTTGTGAGGTTTGTCCATGTGTTCACTGGGACATGCTGTGTGTGTGGTTTGCTGAAGGACAGGGATTGTCTCCAGTGAGATGGGAAAGGAGCCCCTGCACTCTCTCGGTGCAGTTTTCTCCAGCAGAGAAGAACATTTCTTTTT
Source organism: Orthonyx spaldingii (assembly GCA_013397795.1). Lineage (NCBI taxonomy): Eukaryota > Metazoa > Chordata > Aves > Passeriformes > Orthonychidae > Orthonyx > Orthonyx spaldingii. The sequence continues at coordinate 861,345 of VZTJ01000996.1, read as the reverse complement.
TATAGAGCTTGAACTGGCCAGGTCCAAGAAACGGGAAATCTGGAGGAAGTCAGGGAAAGAGATCTTGGAAGAAGTCGTCTGGCAGTTTTTTCATTCTTGTGTCTTAATCCTTTAGCACAGGACATGCAGAGTGTTTCCCTGCGCTCGACAACATAGTGACCCATAAAGCAGCAATAGCGGAGCAGAGCAGAGTGGGTTCCTGGAGGTGCTGAGCACTGCCCTGCCACGGGGACAATGCTCCGTTTCACATTTCCATCCAATCTCTTCTAGACCTCTGTTGTCAGCGTGAGCCAGTGGACTGAGCAGTCCTTTCTCCCTTTGCCTCAGATGTGTTCAGACCGTGTTCCCATCACACCTGGTGTTGCCAGCAGCAAGCCAAGCCTGCCCCACTCACTGCACAGCGCAGAGGCGAGGGTGCCGTAGCTGGATCGGGACCCATCTCAACGCCTTCCTCTTGTGTAGCTTCTGGCTTAACTCTTCTACAACCAAAGGAGACTTGAATTAACTGGACTGTGTTGGTGTGCATGTGTGTGTGCGCATGTGTGTCCATCCAACTGAATTGTAGTTCTCACACTGGAACACAGTGGGCTCCAGCAGCTGGCTGGCTTTCTTTTTTCCTCTTCTCCCTTTTACAGTGTTTAGCACCTGGTGGTCATTGGGCTGGTGTCCAGACTAGGCCTGCTGAGAGCCATTCACTCAAGCGTTGAGGCAGAAGTTGGCTTGGCTGTGGTGCTCCTGGGGCAAGCAGTAGAGTCCCAGGGACCTGCAGCATCTTGTGACCACTGGCACCTTCGCAGGCAGGAGGAGGACAGACCTCCTGAGGTGGCACTGCCTGGCCTGGATGGGGTTGGTGTCCTGTCGAGGAAACGCTGCTGACCAGCTATTTCCCTCTCACAACACATTACCTCTGTGGTTTGCCTGAGCTCCACCGATCTGGGGCCACAGCCTCAGATCTCCGTGCCGCCGCCAGACCCTTGCGCAGCTCCAGTGTGTGTATCCTTCTCCTTCTCCTTCCAGGCAGATCCGCAGGCCCCTCCCCAGGAAGGGAGAGCTCAGCCCTGTGCTGACCCCCTTCCTCTGACATGGGAGCAGGTCCTTGTTCCCACCTGGCTTGCAAGTGCCTGCTGCTCCCAGAGCAGACAGTCATGAGTTTTGCAGTTTTCTATGAAGGGAGGCAGACACCTGTACCAAGACAAATCCCGATCCGTTCTCCTTTCCTGACGTATGCACCCCGAGACAACGTCCTGCTGTAAAGGCCAGGTGTGCTGGGCATGAGGGGACATTACCAGTGCTATGGTGCATCTCTTCTCTAGTCCGAATCATTTCAGATCCTTTGTAGAATAGCTCGCGACTTGGAAAAGCTTTATGGCTTATGGAAACTTACTTGTTTAATGTTGTTTTTTTTCCGGGAAGACTGGCAGGTCAGTTCCTGCTTGCTGCTGAAACTGGGGAAATGCAAGCAGCTTGCGTTTCTGCGTGACTCCTCCACAAAGGGAATCAGGACAACTCAGATCCATTGAGCGAGAAGATTACCTTAAGGGCATTCATTATCATTTTTAAACAAAAACTAAAAAAAAAAAAAAAAAAACAGATTATGACGTTCAGTATATTAAGTATTTATCATGTGTGAGAAGGAAAATAAATCTTGAATTTACATTTATAAGCCTTCCCATGAGCTGGACTTAGTCATGTAGATTGTGTAAGTAGGGTTTCCTCAGTGCCAGCGCCCAGCCAGCTCCCGCTGTAACCAGAGAGGTCTCTGCACTGCTCTGTCCACCTCCCGCTTCGCATTGTCACGTGTTAACTAGTTACTTGTTTCATGAAAAAATAAACTGTGAATATTTTTGGTGCAGGCTTTTTTAAATCTGTAAAATGGAGAAGTTCTCAGTGAATTCTCACGAGCAGGTTTGAAAAAAATCACTTCTGTAACTCGCGGGCTCACGTAGCAGGGTGAGGCTCACGGCAGCAGCCGCCCTTCATGCAGCAGGTGCTTATCCAAAAGCTTGTTTGGAACAGTGAACGTGGATTAAACCGTTGCATGGCATTTCCCACAGCCTTCTTCACTGCAGCTACTGTACCCTGTCTCTCTTCTTGTCTCCCTTTTCCACAAGGATCCAGCTTTCTGGCTTGCCACCTTGCAGCTGCAGTTGGAAAGTTGAGTGCAATGTAGCCAGGAGGCTACTTGGCAAAACTGGTGTTGGGGAACATCATTGAAGGATGAAGCCAGGAAGCTGCTCTTCCCTCTTCGCCCTAGTTGGGGCCCAGAGCAGTGCTCTGTCAGATCAGGCGGGCTTTTCAGAGGGAGTAGTGGTGCTTTGGGGAGTGTCTGGGCTGTTCTGGGTCACATAGACAAGGCCTGACCTGTAGAGACAGGTCCCAGCAGCCCTGCCTTGCCGTGGCTGCCCTCATCAGGGAGCATGAGCTGGGGAACAGCTTCAGGCAGCAAAACCCTTGTGAAGGAAACGCGGGCATCTTCTCTACTCAAGGTGACTCACTGTGGTGGAAGCTGGCAGCACTGCCTTGGAGGAGAAGAGGGACATGTCTGTGTTGAAGCAGTTGGGTTTGCTGCTGTTTGTTTCTTCCTTCAGAGTTCGGCCAGTTCAAATCACAAGGGATTTTAAAGTAGAGGGTAGAGGCAGAGTAACCCATACCAATGGCAGACTCTGTGGCAGAGACACTGCTGCAGCCTCGTGCTGGGCTCAGACCTGTGCTGCAGCTCCATGCCAAGGCCGTGGTGCTCTTTTGCTGTGCTGGAAGGATCCAGTCACTTGGTCACTCAGTCCTGGGTCAGCCCTAATTGCACCCAAGGTGGGTGAGAGGTGACTCCTGCCTTGACTCACTGGTGTGGAGCGTTGTAGAAGCAGAATCAAGGGTGTAATTATCTCTGCTCCTTCCCTGGTGTCCCACAATGGCTCACAGGAATTTTCCAGGTTCGTTCCTGGTAGGAATGGCTCCCTCTTCCAATTTCTGAAGGGGATGAAGGCTCTACTCCCATACAAACACTTTGCTGGTCAACATCCTTGCTGCCAGGGTAACTGCTGCCCCTGCTCAGAGCAGTGGGCTGGGGTCAGCAGCTGTGGCCTCCAACCCACAGCAAGACCCACTTTAGTGCTGGATTTCCACTGTGGACAGGAGAATCCCAGATGACCTTTGGTGATGGAGGAGCTCTGATGAGGGATAACAGCATGGTCAGGGCCTTGTGCCCCGTTGGGAGGAGGGTTGCAGAGGAGGAGCCACCACAGGACCTGTGGGATGTGTGGCCAGGAGGGGAGCAGGCACAGGCCACTGTCTTGTGTGGCTTATTCCATCTTCCCCAGTGCCCACTGTCAGCCCAGGCTCTGGTGAATCTAGCAGGAGAGTTATCACTGAAAGGAATAATAATCACCTCACCTACTGCACATCTCCAGATGCACATTAGCTCATGGCAGCTTGCTTTATTGCTGTTCTCCAGTTAAACTTTTCTTATTTAGCAAAGAAACCCCACAAGAACCAGTCACTTCAATACACAAAGCATCTGGGTGGTACCGTGGGAGCACGTGTTAATTCAGGGTTAAACCCCTGCAGGCAGAGGCTCTGAAGGTGTGACTGGTGTTAAAATTTGGGAGATAAGAGAGATGATTGAATGTAAAGGACATTAAAGAACTAAGGTGAGATAGTGCATTTGCTAGAAAAGCTTCAGCTTAGTTTCACAGAAAAAAAAAGAAGAAAGAGAAAAAGCAGCCCAAACCTTGATGCTCTTGGCAGTAATTTAGCCCTGAGCATGCTGTGGATGTGTCCAACTCCTATCTGGACAGGGCGGGGGGAGTTTGAGAAACCTCAGACCTTCAACACCTTCTGTTTATTTTATTTCAGCCTTAACTTCTGATTTTGCTTGGTGTTTGGAATAACCATAATTGTAACCTGCTTGTAATGTGCTTTGCCCTAAATAACTGATGAGGCTTTCAGCCTTTGCTAGCCAGTGAGTGTTAAAGCAAAGTGGCAAATTGTGCAGCTACTCTGAAAGTGGGGGGGGGGGATGCTGTGTTTGATCTCCCAGGCTTTGCCCGCGCTCATTACTCACCCTCCTGTGATAGTGATAACGCTTGTGGCAGCATTTGCAGCCAAGGCTGCTTCTCTTGCAGCAGCACGGCTGAACTGAAGGGTGCTTGGGGCTTCCAGGGCCTGGGACATGGGACACTTGAGCTGGGGACTGCTCTGCCACATGCCTGGCTTCAGCAGGAGTCTCACCTGTGGGGTGGCAGTGCCCTTGCTTAGCAGGAGGTGGGAGAATGCAAGATTCCTGCTCCGGGTCCTACAAAAGTGATGTAAGCGAAGTTCGGTGCCTGGGGGGACAGGACAGGTTGTGTGAGCTCGGGCTGGAGGAGCAGCAGTGATGGACAGTCCCTACAGCACTGAATCTACCTCCTAGGGAAATCTGAGAAATGGGTGTTGCTATGGCCTATTTCAAGGTAAAGTTTTAATCAAGTTTGCCCTTGGCAAAGCCCTTGGGCTATTGTGGTGCTATTGTAAACCGTCGGCAGCTTAGCACAGTAGGGCTGGACTCACGGCTCCTGGCCTGCAGGCTGGGGCTTCTTGGCCAGCTGATCCCATCCCCCTGGAGCTGGGGCTGGGCTTCAGCACCTGTGACTGAAACAGGACAAGGAGTGACTCAGTTCCTTCAGTTTATGATGGTTTTGAGACTCAAACCAGTGTGCCAGTGAGCCCCGTGGGGAGCCCGTGGAGCCACGTGAAGCAAGCAGGCATCTGCTACTGCATGTTCTTCGTGTCCGTTTGGTACTGAGCTGGTTTCAGTTCTTGTTTCTTTTTCTGATGTATCTGAGTTATTGACTTCAAGGAACTGGGTTTTGTGTATTTTTTTAGACACTGGGAACTTGTTAAAAGGAAAAGCAGCAAGCACCGGGAGGCTCGAGGTGGAGCGTGGCTGGAGCTGAGGGTGGCCCCGGCCGGCGTGGGTGGGTGGGAGGTGAGGTGTGGTGGGAGCAGGCAGGAAGTGGCTCTCCCTGTAAGGGGCCACAGAAGCCTTTCAACAGTGGTGCTCCCAGCCCTGCAGATCCATGTGCTGAGCTCACTGCCCCACCAGCCTGAACCTGTTGGACGCCATGCCTCGCTTTTAATGTCCCCTGCCACCCTCCAGCACTGTGTGCTCTCAGCTGGGGTCCTGGCTGCCAGCTGGCTGAGGGCCCTGGGCAGGGTGGCTGCCCACTGCCCCTTCCTCACTGCCCGGGGACATGGGGGGGCCACTCGTTGTGCTGGAGCCATGAGTGGGAGGTTTGCTCATGGGGGGACCTTGGTGTGAGCAGCCCCACGCTGCCTTCCTTCCCCTCCAAGGTCTGCTGCCCACAGGGTGGCAGCAAATGGGGGTCCCCCACAGGGTCCTGTTCTGCAGGATCAGCCAGAGGGAAACAGTAAGAGTCGAGGATCCCAGCCAAGGCAGGGACTGGCTGGAGCACTGCAGGGGTACACGGGTGTGCTCAGCCCTGGCCAGGACTTCGTCTGTCAGTTGTAAGCAAGAATGCCAGAGCAGGTGAGAGAAAACTACATATTTCCAGCATGTATATTATTTTTAGAAGAGGGAGAGGGGAGAGTCTTGGACCATTGATTACTTTCATTTTGCTCCCCTTAGACTGTTGGCTGTGTATGTGAAACTTATAATGAAAAGAGGGTTGCCCTGCCCAGGTGCTCCCAGAACATGTACTGTAATTCTTTGTATATAGAAGAAAAATTACTGTAAAGTAAAGTTTAACTTTACTCTCGATGTCCTCTTGTGGTTTGTCTTGCTGAGTGGGGGGAGGCAGGGAAGGGAGAGCCCCGACAGCCTCATGCACGGGGGACGGCTCAGACCACAATGTGTTTTATTTACATTGTACACCTCAAAAGAAGACGCTTAAATAAATCTGCAAAGAATCGAGCATCTCCAAGAGAATAAGTTACCGGCCGCCGCTGGGCCACCGCAGCTCCCACAAACGCCACAGGTGGCAGGGAGGGGGTCCCCAGGGGTGACAGTCCACGATCCCTGGCACTACCCGGCAGCCCCGTGCCGCTCCGTGTGCCAGGAGGAGAGCAGTCCATAGGCTGTGCCGCGGACAGGCCCCAACAGCTAAAACACAGCAGGTAAAAATCCGGAGGAGTCCGGCGCACGCCCGCTGCCTGTCCGGCAGCAGCAATTCCCTTTTGGCACAGGGGCTCAGTGGTGGCAGCAGCTGTAGAAGTAGGGGTTGTTCCTCTGGCCCAGGTTGACACCCTTGTCCTCTGGAAGAGAGCAGGAGCAGGAGGCTGCCGGCACGTCCACACCATCAAAGCTGCTGGTCCCAGGTGTGGGCCCTGACAGGGCCCTTGGGGAGGGTTTGGTGCCCCGTGGAGAAGTGGCGAGGTTCAGGGTCATGGCACAGCTCACGGCCATGGCGGGACGCACAGCCAGGCTGAGCATGCCTGGGCAGGGCTGGTGCAGAGCTGAGCCAGTCCCGCAGCCCAGCAAGGCTCCCGGCTGCCAGAGGCCACCATGGCCCAGCTGGGTGGATGTGCTGAGCCTGGCCTGAGCAGGCAGGAGGATGCTGTGATCAAACTCAAACTTCATGAGACAATCCCTGGCACCGAGCCACAGCAGCCTCAGGGGAAGCCCTGCCAGACCCCCACAGCTCAGGCTCTGCACCCTCTCTAGAAGCACAGGAGGGTGCCTGGGGAGGGACAGGTCCTGCCTACTCACCTGTCATCACCTGGAAGGCAGAGAAGTTGACGTAGTCGTCAGCCACCTTTTGGAACAGCTCGTCTGGGGGGCACAGGAGGCACGGCAGGTGTGGGTGCCCCCTGCCAGGCAGAGCCCCGAGCCCTGCTCAGCCAGGACACGGCCCCAGCGAGGGGCTACTCACCCACACTCTGGCCCGTTTTACTGGAGGTCTCAAAGAGGTCTGCTTTGATCTCTGAAACGAGGGCCCAGGTTGGCACTTGCTGGAGGTGCTGAATATGGTTCCACAGGCTTGTCTGCCCCCAGAGTCACCCCCTGGGCACAGCTGCTGACAGCAGGCTGGCAGAGACCCAGGACAGGGCTCCCGGCCCCTTGGCCCAGCTGGCCACATGCCCACCCATGTCGGGACACGCTGTGCCCAGGGAGGTCCCTGGCAGAGCCGGTGCCTCACCACACAGGGAGCCCTGGTGCCACTGGATCTGCTGTGGGCCCACGGCAAGGGCAGAGCTTCTCGCGTGGATGCAGCAGCTCAATCCTCCCTCACTCCCCACCCATGAGCCCAGGAAGGGCCAGCACCGGCCGTACCGTCAGCGTAGTCCTGCACGTCGTGGAAGTCAACCCCCCGCTTCCTCCTGTCCTCCTCCAGGAGGTCGCTCTTGGTGCCACACAGGTAGATCCGGCAACCCTGCAGCAGGAGAGGGGTGGGAGGGCTGTGCCCACGTCCCCACCACCAGCACCCCTTGCCCCGAGGTGAGGCTCTGCAGCCCCCCGCTCCCCGTACCTCCTCGCAGTTCTGCAGCTCGTTCACCCAGAACTTGGCTCGTTGGAAACTGGCGCTGTCAGTGAGATCTGGGGAGAGCAGTCAGGGTCTGCCGACACCGCTCCTCAGTGCGCGACCCACCGGTGTCAGCACCACCACCCCGGCCCGGGACCTCCGCAGCCACCGGCTCCTTCCCCTTCCCGATCTCCGTGCCCTCACCGTAGCAGACGACAGCAGCCCGGGCTCCCCGGTAGTAGATGCGGCTCATGGCCTCATAGCGCTCCGAGCCCGCCGTGTCCTGGGGGCGACAGGAAGGTGACAGGGGTCGGAAGGTCTTAGGGATCCCTGAGCCGGCGGTGGCCAGAGATGTCAGCGCGGCGCTGGCACAGCCCGCGCCCTCGCACTCACCCAGATGCCCAGGGTCACCGTCTGGTCACCCACGGACATCACCTTGGCCACGAAAGCGGCTCCGATCGTCTGAAAACGACGCAAGAGGAGCGGTGGGAACCGGCCCGGCGATGCGGGCCCACCTGGCTTGGGAACACGGCGGAAACCGGCGCAGGGACACGGGGAATTCACCCCGGGGCGTGGGGAAGGAGGGTGAGGAAGCGACGGCACCGAGCCGCGGACGCGGGAGGGATGTGGCGGATCCCAGCCCGGACACGCCGGGGGACAACGCGAGGGGACAGAGACGTGGACGGCAGCACCACGGGGGACACGGCGGGGAAACGAAGCGACCACGGGCAGGACGCGGGGGTGACAGGCGAGGGGCTGATGGCGGGGAGGAGCGGGAGACGCGCGGTGCCGGTGAGTCACTCACGTTCTGGTAGGGCCCGGGGCGGAAGCGGCCGTGGGCGCAGCGCTCCACCAGGCTGCTCTTGCCCACCCCCTCCTGCCCCAGCAGCACCACCTTGGCGTCCACCCGCCTCCCGCTCATCCTGGCGCCGCCGCCGGGCGGGGCGGGGCCGGAACGGGCGGGGCGGGGCCGGAACCGGGCGGGGAGTGC
>VZTJ01000996.1:807773-843432 GCA_013397795.1 Orthonyx spaldingii | reverse complement strand
CGGGCCGCGCCGCCATATTGGCTGTTGTCCTGGCTGCGGCGGGCTCGCCATGACTCGCCGGCGGAACAAGGCGGCAGCGGCGGCAACGGCGGCGGCAGCGGCGGCAGGCGGCCCCGGGCCTCGCCGTGACAGGGNCGCGGGGCTGGCTCCGAGGGAGTTCAGCCTGGGCGGGGATGGGGCCCTGCCCCTTGCGCCCCATCTCCCCCCGGGCCCTGCCCCATCCCCGCCCCGACCCCCGGCTCGGAGCATCCCTGCGGATGGGGCTGGGAGCGCTCCCGCAGCGCCCCGCGGGAGCGCCCGGCCCTGCCACAGCCGTGCCACAGCCCTGCCGCTGGGCGATGGCAGGTGGTGGCTCCAGCATCCTCGTTCAGCGCGCCGCTGGCTGCTTGACATCGCTGCTGGACACACCTGGCTGCCGCCACCTGCTCCGGGTTGCGGGCAGGGAGCCGGGAGTGGGCGCCGGGGGTGGACGTGCTGGGTGGGTTGGGGACAGCCGTGGTGTCACCCGCCGTGGTGTCACCCGCTGTGGTGTCACCCGCCGTGGTGGCAGTGTCAGCTGGGACACGGGGTGGCCCGGCCGCCCCCCACTCGCCGTGGGTGGGCAGTGGGGCTGTGCCCCCACTCTGCTCTCCTTGGCCTCTGACCTTTGCTTCACCTTGAGCCTGCAGACGCCATCTGTTTGGCAGCAGCGGTTCAATGCACGGCTCATTGTGGCAGGGCCCCGCTGCGCCGGCAGACAATGGGGGCCCCCTCGCCCGCGCCACGCCGGGCTCGTCACGGCTGTCAGGGCTCCAGCGAGCCCGAGGGATGCAGCGCAGCTCCTGCAGGGAAGCCCCAACCTGGCCGTGCCTGTGCGGGGCGAGCATGAAGCAGCATGGGGGCTGCACCCCACCCTGGCGCATCGGCGCCGCTGGCTGTGCAGAACAAAGGGGAGGGAGAGAGGGCTTGGGGCTCTTGGGTGACACAGTGGGGGCATGTGTGATGGGACAGGAGGGAGAGCTGAGGCTGCCAGACCCACACTTCTTATCCTTGTGTTGGATTTCTGTGGGTCTTGCTTTGCCATGCAAGTTTCCTCAGTCTCACTGTACCAGAGGTGACGGTGCGAGTTGCTGGTGGCAGGGCTGGCTCTTTGGCATGCTGCGATCTTCCCAGAAGTCCAAAACACTCCCAGCTGGCACATGGCAGGTTGGCAGCAGCTGGGCAGCCTGAGGCTGCTCAGCTCCAGTGGGAGAAGGTGCAATGCCACATGTAGCCTATAAGAATTTCCCTGGTTTGGTGTCAGCATCCTGAGGTCTCCTTCGCTGCCTCATCTGCCCCACATCTGCGCTGGATCACACCTGGGTGACTCACAGTCTGTGTGTCCTTCCCCAGGTGCTGCCCACCACCAACCAGTCCGTGCAGACGTGCTGCCTGCTCTGTCACCGCGAGCGCAAGGACTGGGGAGGGCCGTCCCACAATGGGCTGGTGTCCCCGGGTGAGAGGCTGCCGCCGGACTTCGTGCCAACGCTCGTGCAGAACCTCCTGGGAGAAATGCCCCTGTGGATCTGCCAGAGCTGCCGGAAGAGCGTGGAGGAGGAAGAGCGACGGGCGGTGCAGGAGCAGGCCCTGGCGGTACGTGGTCACGGAGCTGGGCTTGGAAAGCCAGGACTGTAGCTGCACTGACCGCTCTGTGGCACTGACTGGGTGTGTGAGTCCCGTCCCCACTCTGAGCTGAGTGTCCCAGACATCCCAGTCTTCACTTCCCTGCCCAGGGCTGCCTCTGGCTCAGTAGGGGCAGGCTGTGGTGGGGCAGCGTATGGTGCTGTGGAGGTTCATCTAGCAGCCTACTGTGGCTTGAGGCTGCTGAGGCTGACAGTGCCACTGCTTTCCTACCAGCCCCACTCTGCTGCGCGTTGTTCCGCGTCCCCTGGCCCCAGGGCTGCTCCCTTCATGATGCAGAGAGAGGCAGTGGCTGCCAGGGCAAGTGCCTGCCTGTGCGTGGAGCTTGGGCAGAGGAGCTGCCTCCTGCCTGGCTTTACTTAACCCTGCCCTGGTGTGAGTGGGACTAGCACAGGCGTGTGGCCCTGGGCATGGCCCAGCCTCTGGGAGCCAGACTGTGTTGGTGTTGGATGGTGGGGGTGTTTGTCACTCCCAAGACAGTGGCAGAAGTGGTTCTCATGAGCTGAGCCCCTGCTGCAGTGGAGGGACTCTTGGTGCTGACCCCCTGAGGCTAAGGGTGTCCCCTCACAGTGACTTCACCCTGTGTTTCCTTTGATAGGTCTCGTTATCCCACACATCCTGCAAGTCGCAGTCTTGTGGGGGTGGCTCACACTCCTCTTCCTCCTCCTCCTCGTCTTCTTCCTCCTCGTGCCATGGGAACTCAGGGGACTGGGACCCCAGCTCGTTTCTGTCTGCTCACAAGCTCTCGGGCCTCTGGAACTCACAACACACCAACGGGACCACGCAGGGCAGCCCCCTTGGGACCCCCCCAGCTGCACTAGGTGAGTTGAAGCCGGCTGTGGGGTTCAGCAGAGTTTTCTGCCCAGTTCTTGGCTTAGGTGGCTTCCTTGTGGGCAAGGGTGGGTACGCTGAGCCTCTGAATCTCAGTACCAGCAGCATATTGGACCCCTTTGAAAAAGGCAGATGGTGCTGGGATTCAGCCCCAGCTCCACTTCCCTTCCAGGCGACAAACACTCCGGCCTGGCTCTGTCTCCGGAGTGTGCCAGCCAGGCGTCGGCCATGGCGCCGGGGCTGAAGGCCTGTCCCTACAGCCACACGGCCTCTGCCACCTCCAGCAACGCCACCCCGGGCTCGCCTCTGCCTACCTCACTCGACTTCTGCAAGACGCTGCCGAAGCAGTTCAAAAGCTTGTGCCGGAGGGCCACCCCGCCAGGTGCGTGCCTGGGGACAGCACCGGCCACAGCCTCCCGGCTGCTGCTGCAGAGCCTTTCCCCTTGCCCTGCTCTCCATGAGGCAGGGCTGGATCCTGTGGGGGAGGCACACTGACCCCAACACCCTGTGTGAGCAGGGATGGCTTCTCTCCCAAAGACTCTGATGCCTGGGAGGAGAAACAGCTTTGTGCAAAGGTGGTGGGTGGCTCTGAGCATGGCCCTGGTCTGTGCAGCACAGCCAGTGTCTGACTGTCTCCGCTCCCGCCCCTCTGCAGGTGAGGCCTTCCACTCCTCAGAGCATCATCAGCACTCCGACCTCACTGCTCCTCCCAACAGTCCCACCGGCCTCCCCTCCCAGCCGCCGGCGCTGATCCCCTCCAAGCAGACACCTCCCCACCCGGGGCCCTTCGGCTCCCCGCCGCACATCCCGCTGGGCTCCTCGTCGCAGGCCACGCTCTTCCCTGCTCCCAGCGTGCAGGCGGCGGCCCCGAAGCCGGTGTCCGAGTCCCCTCCGGCCGGCGCGGCCTCCCACAGCCCAGGGCCCTGCAAGAGCCCTCACCTGCCCCCTGCCAACGTGCCGCTGCTGAAGATGCCGCCACCGCTGTCGGGCTGTGCTCATCCCTGCAATGGGCACTGCAGCACTTCACTCATCCCTCCTCCTGCCTCCCACCAGCTGCCCAGCACCAACAGGTGAGTAGAGGAGCCCTGCCTGCTTCAAGCCTGTCCTTGTGGGGCCGTGTGCCTTTTCTCCCATCCCTGCCTACAGATGCACTTTTCCCTGTGGAGGGACTGGCAGCTCTGGCATGGTGGTGCAGTGTGGTGGCAGGAAGCTGCTGTCTTTGTGGGCCAGTTCTGCTGCTGCAGACCCCTGGTCTCTGAGGGTCAAGCTCTTTCTCTTCCAATGTGTGTTCTCCCTGTGGTTGTCCTTTGGTTCTGTGGTGCAGAAGAGGCTGTGCTTGCTCCTCATCCAGCTAAAAGGCCCAAAGGAACAGCCTGGTCAACCTGCTGTTGGCCAGCAGGGCCTATGTCCGTGAGACCTGTCAGGCAGCTGTGGCACTGAGGAAAGGTCCTCAAGAACATGAAGTCTGTGGTCTTGTTCTGCTCCCTTGCTCCCCCAGCCCTCTCTGGGCTGTGCCCTGGAAGAGAGCACAGTGGTTCCTCTCTGCTAATTAGCTCTCCTTGTGGAGAGCCAGCTGGGTCCCGAGCTCGAGCTTGAGGAATGATGCTGTGGGCTGTGCCCTGGTCTCCCTGTCTCTGAGCTGGGCAGCCTGTGCCTATGTGAGCTGGGCCTGCCTGCATTGGGGATGTCTGGCAGCTGCACACAATCCCAGTGTTCCTCACGTGTGCTGCCTGCCACCCCCAGTGAGTACCGTGCCCTGCCCTGCTCCCAGCCTAGGGCCTGGCAGGATGCTGCTCGCTGGGGCTCTGCTGCACCAGCCTCCTGCTGGCCTGAGGCCCTGAGGGCTGGGAGTGACAGATGTCTGCTGCCATGGGCTTCTTGGGCATCTTCCCCAGAGGAGGAGAATGCAGGGTTTGTCCTGCAGATCCTTCTACTCGGGCAGAAGCTTCCCCAGGAGGGCTGTTCCTACATGCATAGCATGGGGGCAATTTTTGAGATCCCCTGGCACCTGCTCACCTCTCGCCCTTCTCCTCAGGGACCCCTCTTGCAAAGGGCACAAATTCCCAAACGGTACCAGCTGCCACCCGCCACAGCCCTGCGAGGCAGATGAGGGACTGGGGGAGGATGAGGACAGCAGCTCGGAGCGCAGTTCCTGCACCTCCTCCTCCACCAACCAGAAAGACGGGAAGTTCTGCGACTGCTGCTACTGTGAGTTCTTCGGCCACAACGCGGTGAGTGAGGGGCTGGTCTGCAGCCACCCCCAGTCCTCGCGCTGCGTAGGGAGACATTGCTCAGTCCCTGTGCCCAGAGCGTGGGGGTGGGCAGGTCTGGCCGTGGCTGTTTCCTGCGGGCACGCACATCCCCCACTTCCTTTCTGCCCTGCTTCATCAGCCTGCTGGTCCCTCGCTCCTGACTCGCAGCCGCCTGCCCAGCCCCGGGGCTCGGAGCAGCCGGCCAAGCCCTGTGGCTTCACGGTGGAAGAGCTCAGTGGGGCTGTGCTGACTTGTCTCACTGAGACCGCGGGGAAGGGAGTGGCTGGAAGGTCGTGGGGGGGGTGTTGGGGGAGCTGGGACTGCCTGCCCCTCACGCTGGCTGGTGCCTGGCTGACAGCACTCGCCTTCCGCAGCCCCCGGCCGCTCCCACAAGCCGCAACTACGCTGAGATCCGAGAGAAGCTGCGCTCTCGCCTCACCAAGAGAAAAGAGGAGCTGCCGCAGAAACTAGGGCACAACAGCAGCTCAGGGGAGCCCGCTGTGGACCACCGCAACGTGGACGAGCTGCTGGACTACATCAACAGCACGGAGCCCAAGCCCTTGAATAGTGCCAAGGCGGCCAAGCGGGCACGGCACAAGCAGAAGAAGAAGGTGAGGCTGGGCAGGGGCTGGGGCTGTGGGAGGAGGGCAGGGCAGGGCTGTGCTGCTGGCAGGGCTTTTCTTTCTCTCCCTTACATCCATTTGGGTTCTGGAATTCTGTGTCCCTCTCGCCCAAGGTGGCACCCGTGCCTGGCCCCACGTAGGACTCCCCCTGCCTCTGTTCCTGCAGAGCGTGGTCCAGCCCTCCTGGCTACTTTGGGCTGCACTGTCCCATCTGCTCCATGCCACATCTCTAACACCATGCATCTCTGGTAGGGAGAGGCAGTGCCACAATGGCTCTTTTTGGTGCCTGGTGCCCCAAGCAGTTTCAAGTGTGCAGTGTCCAGCTGTTGCAGTGCCCATGGGGGACACATGACAGTTTAGGGACTGTGGAAGACGTGGGGTGGCTGTGCTGAGCAGCTGCCTTTGGGTTTGCTGTCAGGCAAAGCTCCGTGGCCTGTGCTTGTGGTTCTGTGGGCAAGCCCAGATGATCCTCATGGCACCTGTGTTGCAGGAGAAGGAGAAAGCCCAGCTAGAGATGGAAGCCCAGAAGCGGGCAGAGCGGGCCCCTGCAGCCAGCCAGGCCAGGGAACCGGCCGAGGAGAAGCTGCTGGAGTGGCCGGAGCTGGAGCTGGAGCGGGTGAACAGCTTCCTCAGCAGCCGGCTGCAGGAGATCAAGAACACCATCAAGGACTCCATCCGGGCCAGTTTCAGTGTCTATGACCTCAACCTGGATGTCAACGACTTCCCCAAGAAGGCAGCTGTCCTGGAGCAGAAGAACCTGCTCTCCAACCTCAACGGGTCTTCTGACCTGCAGGACATAGACCTGGCGCTGGCCCCGCTCAGCCTGGGCCCTGCCAAGAGCCACACGCTGCTGCGGGGCGAGCTGGGCCCCCGATGGGCCGAGGGGCCCGGGGAGTCCCCGCCAGCCCCAGCGGCTGAGAATGGCGTGGTGAAACGCCTGAGCGCCGTGCCCAGCCTGTCCCGCATGATCTGGGTGCAGTCCAAGGCTGCGGACTCTGCTGCGGACGGGCTGAGCCCGGAGCCCAAGGAGGCAGCGCAGCCCAAGGGGCCGGAGCCGCCGGAGCCGCCGCCCGCAGGGAGCCGGCAGCGCAAGAGCAAGCGGCAGAACGGGCAGGCGAGGAAAGGAGAGGGCAGCACGCCCGTGCCCGGCAGCCAGGCCCGGCTGGAGAGCGCTGGAGTGAAGGGGCAGGTGCTGGCAACCAAGCACCCTTCCAAGGCCAGTGCCCCAGAGCCACAGCGGGTGGGCGGCTGCGCCGAGCCCGGGGAGAGCGGCAAGGGGCAGCCGTGGGGCTGCAGCAGCGCTGGCAGGGTGGAGAAGGAGAGAGCCGGCGAGTGGAAAGGCCGGAGGGGAGAGGGCAAAGCGGAGCTGCCAGAGCTGGCACAGCAGCAGCCACCTGCCCTGGCCACCCACCTTGCCCTGGGGGGCTCCCCCCAGCCCAAGGGCAAGAGCAGGAAGAGCCGCAACAAGGTGGAGAAATCCAATACCTCGATCGGTGAGTGCTGGAAGTGCTGCCCTGCGCCACCATCCTCTGGTGGCCCCTTACCCAGCTGGCAGCCCCCCGCCTGCGTGGCAGCGTTGACCCTCTGCTCTGCTTCCCCAGATGATGTGTTCCTGCCCAAGGACCTGGACGGGGCAGAGATGGACGAGACTGACAGAGAAGTGGAGTATTTCAAGAGGTGAGGGGGGAACCCCAAGGGCTGAGCTCTGCCACTGGGGCTGGAGGCATGAAGGGGCTGGGAGCTCGCTGGGACTGGGGTCACAAAGGGGCTGCGGGTCCCGAGGGGCCGGGGACTGACCGGGCTGTCCTCTCCCTGTCAGGTTCTGCCTGGACTCGGCCAAGCAGACGCGGCAGAAGGTGGCCGTGAACTGGACCAACTTCACCCTGAAGAAAACCACTTCCAGCGCAGCCCAGTGAGGTGCGGAGGGGCCACCCCCGCCCACCCACGGCCGCTCGCCTCTCCTCACTGTGCCCCCCGCCTCACCTCGGTGGGCTCCCCTCCTTCGCGGGGGGCCCCGGTGCTCTCCTGCCCCGCGGGGACCCCCGGGGCTCCCTCCATCCTCCTGCCCCTCCCCGCGGGGTGATCCCGGCCGTCCCGTCCCCCTCTCCGTGGGCACGCGGCTCCCCGTGCCGCGGGGAAGGACCGTGCTGGACCCAATAAAGAACTTTTTAATTTTTTATTTTATTTAAACCCCGCTGTCTGCTGCTTTCTGCCGCGCCGAGGAGGTTGGGGAATGGGAAGGGAAAAATGAAACGCGTTCTGCGCAAGTTTGGCCGTCGCGGGGACCCGTCGGGCCGAGTCGCAGCTCCCGCCCAGTGGCGCTTTGTGCGCGTTGCTAGGCGATGGCGCCATGTGCGATGACGTCACTTCCTGGATCTCTTCCGGGAAGGCGCCATGGAGGCCGCGGCGGAGCGGAAGGTGGGAGCGGGCCCGGCCCCGGTACCGCCCGCCCTGCGCTCCCGGTGCCGCCCCGGGCCCCCCTCACCGCCTGTCTCCCCACAGAGGCAGCGCGAGGAGCCGGCAGACACGTCCGACCTGTCCGGAGAGGATGATGAGGACTACGTGCCCTACGTGCCCGTCAAGCAGCGCAAGCAGCAGATGGTACTGGGGTAACGGGGCTGCCCGGGGAGGGCTCCGAGCGGCCCTCTCGCCGCGGTGCCGCTCACTCCCGCGTCCTTCCAGCTGCAGAAGCTGCTGCAGATGCGGCGGAAGGTGGTGTCGGAGGAGGAGCAGCGGGACAGCGGGAGCGAGCAGCGCGGGGACGAGGATGACATCCCGCTGGGGCCCCAGTCCAACATTAGTCTGCTGGACCAGCACCAGCACCTCAAAGAGAAGGCGGAAGGTAAGGGAGGAGCTGGTGGGGGCACTGGGTGGTGTTCAGGGATCAACAAAGCCCCTCACTGTTGCTTGGCTCTCCCCCAGCTCGGAAGGAGTCAGCCAAGGAGAAGCAGCTGAAGGAGGAAGAGAAGATCCTGGAGAGCGTAGCAGAGGGCCGAGGTGAGTGGGAGCTCTGTGTCTCGGATCTGTCTCCAGAGCTTCCAGGGCAGCAGGAGGGCTGTTCCCTGCCTTGGAAATGCTCGTACTCGGGGGTGGCACTGGAGGTGACAATGGGTCCCCTCAGTTGGCACTGCCTGGTGTAGCTGAGACATGGCTGTGACAGGGCTCTGGGCACAGCAGCCTTTCATGTTCCTGTGCCAGAGGAGCTGTCAGTGCTGCTGCTTCTCCTCTTCTGTGTCCAGACATGATCTCCCAAACTGTTCGTCCAAGTAGCTCTCAGTGAGGTTAACGTGGATGTGGAGGGTTTGCTCTGACTCATCATCATTGTTCCTGCAGCTCTGATGTCAGTGAAAGAGATGGCCAAGGGCATCACCTATGATGACCCAATCAAAACCAGGTAAGTTTCGCAGCACAGCTCAGAAGTTGTCCTGCTGAAAACATCACTTCACCATGGCTGAAGAGAACTAGAAGCCACAGAGTCTTGGAGGAGCAGTGTGGCTCTGCAGCCTCTAGCCTGAGTGACTGACTTTGTGTCATTCTCTGGAAAATGAAAGGATGTTCTTTTATATATAGTAAGGCTTGATAAAGTGTTTTTATGGTAAACTAGAAAGTCTGAGGGTGGATCTTCAGGTCTGGAAGGTCACTAAGCCAGAGAAAGAGACTGGAGGAGCTTTTGGAGCCAGTGCTGCTCGAGGCAGTATTGTCAGTAGTGATTGATAAAGATTGGATACAGTGATCTCAGAGCTCTTTTCCAACTTCAGTGATTCTGAGGCAGTGTCAGGGAGATGATTGAGGTATGTCCAGACGTTTTTGGCATGTTCCATCCACAGGCTGTAACCACTTCTCAGTGAGATTTTGGGGAAGGGTTTAGTGCATAGAACTGACTCAGATCTGCTCCTACACTCACTCCACAGAGCCCCTTGGGGTTCTTTTATCTGGGGGGATATTGGAGCCTGACAGGGAGTTCCCCTGAATTTGTCCATGGAAACTGCTGGCCCTGGAGCCCTGTCCTCATTGTGCACCGTGACCTGTTCCTGGTGCTTTCACAGCTGGAGAGCCCCTCGCTACATCCTGGGCATGTCGGAGGCGCGGCACGAGCGCGTGCGCAAGAAGTACCACATCCTGGTGGAGGGGGAGGGCATCCCGCCCCCCATCAAGAGCTTCAAGGAGATGAAGTTCCCAGCAGGTAGGCCAGGAGAGGAGCCTGGAAGGGATCCCACCTTTTTTCTGGCTGTTAGCCTGAGGGGTGTTTGCCACTGGTGGAAGAGCTGCTCCTGGGACATGCATGGGAGAAGAGAGGAAATAGTTCAGGTCACGAACATGTGTTGTCTGTTGTTCTCTGACAGCTATCCTAAGGGGCCTGAAGAAAAAAGGAATCCAGCAGCCAACACCCATACAGATCCAAGGCATCCCCACGATGTGAGTGCTCTGTCCCCATCCCAGAGCACAGAGCAGTTCCCCCCACAGCCCTCTCTGTGGTGTGGACTGGATGTTCTTCCCTGGTGGCAGATGCACCCTGTCACCTTGCTCAGCCCTGGGGTTTCGAGCTGCTACATGACATTCCCCTGTCCCATCGTCCCCGTTTCCCTGGCAGCCTCTCAGGAAGGGATATGATTGGCATTGCATTCACTGGCTCTGGGAAGACCTTGGTGTTCACCCTCCCTGTGATCATGTTCTGCCTGGAGCAGGAGAAGAGGCTGCCATTCTCCAAGCGAGAGGGACCCTATGGACTCATCATCTGTCCCTCGGTGAGTGTCGGGAGGAGGCTGTGATTGACTTGCAGTGGCAATCCTAAATCCTGCCTGCACAGAGGTGCAGGAATGAGCTGGTTTTGTCTCTGCAGCGGGAGCTGGCCCGGCAGACCCACGGCATCCTGGAGTACTACTGCCGTCTGCTGCAGGAGGACGGGCTGCCCCCGCTGCGCTGCGCCCTCTGCATCGGGGGCATGTCTGTCAAGGAGCAGATGGAGACCATCAAACAGTAAGAAAGACCTTCTGGGGGAGTCCATGGGGCTGGAGCTGCTCTGTTTCCTGACAGGGGCCTAAGGGTGGCACCCTGGCTTCAGGATGGTGTGGGGGGGGGAAAGTGATATGCCAGGGAGGTGTCCTGCATGGGGCAGGAATCCTGAGGGCCTGACTGCTCCTCCTGTCACCCCACAGTGGGGTGCACATGATGGTGGCTACCCCCGGGCGCCTGATGGACCTGCTGCAGAAGAAGATGGTGAGCCTGGACATCTGCAGGTACCTGGCCTTGGATGAGGCTGACAGGATGATCGACATGGGCTTCGAGGGGGACATCCGGACCATCTTCTCCTACTTCAAGGTACTGAACTGCCACGGTAGGAGCACCCTGAAGCTCAATCCTGCACGTGCCAGGTTGGGTGAGTGCTAAAGGCTTCTTCCCTGTGCAGGGCCAGCGGCAAACCCTCCTCTTCAGTGCTACCATGCCCAAGAAGATCCAGAACTTTGCCAAGAGTGCCCTGGTGAAGCCCATCACCATTAACGTTGGGCGAGCAGGCGCTGCCAGCCTGGATGTTGTGCAGGTGAGGTGTTTGGGTGCTCCCTCATGCCTGTGTGGGAGGCCAGAAACGTTCATGAGGGCACTTGGTGCCTCCCTCTGCTAGGGAGCTGGGGTTTGTGGCCCTCCTTCCCAGCTGGCTAAGGGATACCAAGCAGTGGAAGTTCCTCTGCTGCCTGACCCATCCCTCTGCTTGTTCCTAGGAGGTAGAATATGTGAAAGAGGAGGCCAAGATGGTGTATCTGCTGGAGTGCCTGCAGAAGACCCCTCCACCTGTGAGTGTGCTGGGGACAATGTGGGCACACCGGGGCTTGGGGCGAGCTGGCAGAGGGGACCCCCTGTGTGGAGTGGGTACGTGACTGAGCCATGCTCCATGGATCAGCAGGTCCTGGAACCAGCAGTGCTGTGTGCTCTGCTCAGCAAGAGGGAATGGGCTTCCCCAGGGGGCTGTGCTGGTGGCAGCAGTGCCAGTCTGCAGGAAGGTCTCTGATGTGATGCCTATGTTGCTGCAGGTGCTGATCTTTGCAGAGAAGAAGGCAGATGTTGATGCGATCCACGAGTACCTGCTGCTCAAGGGTGTGGAGGCTGTGGCCATCCACGGAGGGAAAGGTCAGTGAGGGTCCCAGGGAGGCCTGGACTGTGGTGTGGCCCCACTCCTGCCAGGAATGTGTGTAGCCATGGGAGGTGCCAGCGTGGAGCAGTGGATGGTGTCAGGAAGGGCTGTGGCAGTGTCAGGAGTGAGCTCCACGTTGTACATAGCAGGCATAAACACAGTGCAGGCCTCTGTGGGATGTAGAGGCCCCACTGCTCCTTCTTTGGGAGAAAGGCTGCCTGAGGAAGCAGTGCTTGGCTCTGAGGCCATAGTGGTTGCTGCAGTAGGTAGGACTAGGAGCTCTGCCCTCGCTCATCTTCTCTGCTGGGCCTTTGCAGATCAGGAAGAACGGACAAAAGCCATTGAGGCTTTCCGGGATGGGAAGAAGGATGTCCTGGTTGCCACTGACGTCGCTTCCAAGGGCCTGGACTTCCCAGCCATTCAGCATGTCATCAACTACGACATGCCCGAGGAGATTGAGAACTATGGTAGGCACTGGGCCTTGTGGGAGGGGTCTAGAGGCCAGCAAGGCTCTGTGCTTGTCTCTGCAGTGTCTTGGGGCAGGGATGGTCTGTCCCACTGCCCTCACCCGGGGCTGACCCTGTCCCTGTCTCCACAGTTCACCGCATCGGGCGTACGGGCCGTTCGGGCAACACCGGCATCGCCACCACCTTCATCAACAAGGCCTGTGGTGAGGAACAGCACGGGGCTGGAGGAGGCAGCTGGACAGTGGCAGGGGGTGTTCTGAGCAAACAGAATGGCTGGTGGACAGGAGATGGTGGTGCTGGGCTTTGCCTGACCTGTGTCTCTGCCCCCAGATGAGTCAGTGCTGATGGACCTGAAGGCTCTGCTCCTGGAGGCGAAGCAGAAGGTGCCGCCTGTGCTCCAGGTGCTGCACTGTGGGGATGAGACCATGCTGAATATCGGAGGTGAGAGACTCCAGGCTGACACAGGGACCGCTTGGGGGCTCCAGACGGGACCCCCAGCTCCCAGTGCGGCAGCACTGGGAAGACAGTGGTGTAGCCCCTTTGCTCTGGGGTGGGGACCGCTGTTCTGGTGTGGCACTGTGCTGTCCTGGCCCTGACCCTGTCCCTCCCATTGCAGACGAGCGTGGCTGTGCCTTCTGTGGTGGCCTGGGCCATCGCATCACCGACTGCCCCAAGCTGGAGGCGATGCAGACCAAGCAAGTCAGCAACATCGGCCGCAAGGACTACCTGGCCCACAGCTCTATGGACTTCTAGCCTGGGGCGTGTGCTGCCCCAGACTCCCCTTGGACGGGCCTGGGTTCCCTTTCAGCCCAGGGGCCTGTCTTGCACTGCTGTGGCCCCTTTTCCAGACTTTTGGTTACTGGGACTGTTGCCAGCTAAGGCTGATGAAGCTCCTGCCCCGGAAGGAAATGTACGGATCTGTGCTGCAATAGTTACATCAGCGGTGTGTTGGGCAAGCAGGTAGCAGTACCTCAGGGCAAGAGAAAGCCCCAGGTGGGGCGACTGGTCTGGCCAGCTGCCTGCTGCCCCTGCCAGCCCCCTGCCATGGTGAGGTCAGGCTCTTGTGTTGCTCTTCACAAATCTGCCCAGTTCCTCTGGATCCATCTCCCTCACCTGAATTTGTGCATCCTCAGTGGGTGGCTGTTCCTGTCTCCCCAGACACGCTGGGATGCAGTCAGGGCGAGGTGGAGTGTGCCATGCTCATGTCAGGCGCTCCCCGAGGTGCTTCCTGTGCTCTGCCCCCACGTTCTGCCCCACTGCCCTGCTGCGAGGGGGAGGGCAGGCACATGGACACCTCCTGTGGCCCAGCCTCTGCCCCCCATCCCACACCCCAAAAAGGGGAAGTCTCTCTGAGAAGGAAGTCTGCCCCATGCCTTCCCTTCAGCTGCAGCAGTCACGTTTTCTCCGCTGCGGGTAGCCCAAGTCCCTCATCCTTGCGCTGGCTGCCAGGGTGGACTGGGCCCATGGAGAGACCAGTGAAGGATGGGATCCTCTATGTGCAGCACTCCAGATTTGGAAAGGTAAAGGGTGGATTTGGGGCTGGTAGAGGGTTTGCCCTAATTTGTCATGGCGCCGGGCCTGGGGCCAGGTGGGCCGCCCCGGGAAGGGGGGGACTGGAGCCAGACCTCTTGGAGCTGCCCTGGGGGGAGTCCTGGGCTCTGCAGCCCCACAAGTGGGGTTCTCCCTGCGGCTGAGGGGACTCATCCGTGTAGGCACCCACTGCGGCTCGCCCCCGTGTTGGGTCCTTCTTGCTTGGTCACCGCGTGAGTCGCAGTGGAAGAATAAATGTGCGTTAATGTGGCGCAGCTCCAGCGTGTGCGTGTGGGAGCCAGGCCCTGCGGCAGCACATGGGATGTGTCCCTGTGCCCTCCATCAGCCTGGCCTTGGGGTACCAGCACCATCCATGTGACACCCTCATGGCTTGGACTACTCCCCTGTTCCCTCGGAGGGGGCACTGAGTGCCACAGCCCTCAGAGCAGGATATGGGTGACATGGTGAGAGTACCCAGGGTCGGGCCAGCTCCAGGGAGCTGTCAGGTGTTGGCACAGTAGGTCCTGCTGGCACACTGGTCATGCCATGGCGGGGTGGCCATGTGCTGTGGGGGTCCCAGCAGATGTGTGGGGTTGCAATCACACTCTGACCTCGCTGCTGAGCAAGAACCAAGCTCTGAATGCACACTGGGCAGCCCTGTGTGCGAGGAGCCGGTGCCCTGCCATGGAGGAGGCAGGTGGGCTGGAGGCGGTGGGTATTTTGGGTGCTTGGCTGCATCTGGTTCCTGCAGGGTGGAGGCTCTGCTGCACTTTTGAGGTGCATGGTGGCACGCGCCCCCGCTATCCCATGACAGACTGGGAAGGTGCTGCTGCTGCAAAGGCTCCCCTGGGAGGAAGCGGGCTGCTCAGCAGATGTGAGGCTGTCAGCAGGAGCCTCAGCAGCTCAAAATGGCTTTAATTTGCATCAGGGTCTGTCCTGAGAACAGCTTGAGAGCTCAGCTGCAGGTCGGCAGGCCGGCACTTGCAGCAGGGAACAAAGAGCAGGACCTGGTGCTCAGGGAGCTGGGAGTGAGCGTGACTCACCCAGTGAGCCATGCCAAGCCCGCTCAGGGCAAGACTCCCCTCAACTCAGCTTTGGGCCTGCCCTGCCCCACAGTTTGGGGGTCTGTGCTGGCCCCTATTCTCTGTGCCCTCCGACAGTATCTGGTGGGTGTAGGCCGGGACTCCCCTGTGCCCCTCATTGTGAGCACTGCTGGCCCTGCGTGGAGGGCAGTGCTGCCAGATGCAGCAGGCAGCTCTTTGCTGACCCGTTTTTTCCCGGCCTTCACCCTTCCCGTGCGTTAGAGGTCCTGGAGGAAGGTGCGAGCCCAGCTGTTCGCCGCCAGCCCCTCGGGTGTGGCCCGCATGGAGAAGTTTGATGTGCGGGATGATGGCACGGTCCCGGAGAAGACGTCCCTGCAGCGCTGTGCCCGCAGGGTGATCCGCCTGTCTGACTGCGTCTCTGTGGGCCCGGCGGGCACTGAGAGCTGCCCCAAAGCCACGGCCGCCTTCTACCTCACCACTACAGAGAAGAACTATGTGCTGGCAGCCGAGCAGCGGGATGAATGGATCACCCAGCTCTGCCAGCTGGCCTTCCAGGTACCAAGGGCCAAGAGCCCGACTTGCGTGAGCTGCAAAGCGTGGGGGGTTTGTGCTCCCCCCCCATCCCAGGTCATACTCACATCCCTTTTTTTCAGGGTGCAAAAGAGACAGTGCCAAGTAGTGCCAGGACCCAGCCCGGCCCTGCTGTCCCCATGGAGGAGAACTCCCTCTACTCGTCCTGGCAGGACCGTACGTGCAGGGGTGGTGAATAGGGCTGGGGTGGGCTGCAGCTCAGTGCTGCAGTGCTGACCCTGGGCTTGTTTGGCTCCTGCAGTGACCGAATTCTTGGTGCTGGTGGTCCAGACAGACGCGGCCACCCGCTGTGGACTGCACGGGCACTACCTGCTCTCGGCCCTTCCCCAGAACTTGACACTGAAGGACCCCCAGTCCCGCCAGCCCCTGCTCACCTGGCCCTACCCCTTCCTTCGCAAGTTTGGCCAGGATCAGGTGAGTACCCCACTCCCTTCTTGGAGCTGTTGCCTGCCCAGGGTGGGTGCCAGCCCCTCACCCTCCGCTCTGACTCTGCAGGCTGTCTTCTCCTTCGAGGCCGGCCGTCGCAGTGAGTCCGGCGAGGGCACCTTCACCTTCAGCACCCCACGGGCCCCTGAGCTCTGCCGGGCTGTGGCTGCTGCCATCGCCTGCCAGCAGCAGGGCAAGGACACCCCGGACCCCAGACTCTTCTGTGTCTCAGACCCCCAGCTCTTTGCACAGGGCCTCGAGCCCCAGCCCTGGGGGACTGGGAACGATGATCCCCAGCCCAGCCCAGCCCTGGGGGGAACACAGCCTGCCTCCCACCCCCCTGCCAGCCTCCTCCGCTTCACCCCACCAGAGCCAGAGGGCTCATGCCCCATCGTCTACGCCTCCATTGCCCGGGGCCAGCAGCCCGTCTTTGTGCCGGGGCTGCCGGGCTCTGGTGAGCCCTGGGCGGTGGGGAAGCCGCTCCCTGAGCATCTCTACGAGAACATCTTCACTGCAGAACCACGTCCAGCCGGGGCCCAGGAAGAGGAGGAGGAAGGGCAATGGGAGCTGGGGTGCCGACAGGCCCCCGAGGGCCACAGCACTGAGGGGGGTCCCCTCTATGACAACCGGGCCAACCTGGCACAGACCCCCCGGGCTGCGGGCTGGGGGCGCGGAGGACAGGGGCCGCTGCCGGGGCGCTCCGGCCACAAGCCTCACAGCAGCCTCCGGGCCAAGCTGGTGCGGCTGCTGAGCCGGGAGAGCCCCGGAGCGCGGGACTGGGCTTGATGTCGCCGGCGGCGGTCGGTGCCGCTCGGTCAATAAAGGCCCTGCCCGGACTCGGCTCCGCCGCCGCTGAGGGGAGCGGGGTGGGCGGNGGCCGGGCGGGGACGGTACCCGCTTGGAGTGTTGGCTCCGTTCGCAGCGCTGCGCTCCCGCCCGCTTCGCCGGGCCCCGCTGGCCGCGGGTGAGTGCGGGGAGCCGGGCCCTGGCGGGGAGCTCCGTCCTCTGCCGCCGGGGATGGGGGCGCGAGGGGTGGAGGGCTGAGGCCAGGCTCAAGGGGAAGGCGGTCGCGTCCCGGTCGGGCCCGTGTGGGGCAGAGCCGGCGTCCTCGACCCCCGGGAGGGGCGGCGGTGTGGGATGGGGAGGTGTCCCGGGGCCCCCCGCGGGTCAGGGTGGGGCTTCGCAGCAATAGGAAGTGCTGCCCCGCCTGTGCACGCTGGAGACCCCCGGTGCAGCCGGGCCCCGTCCCGCCGGGGAGGGGTGGGGGGTATCCGCCCGCTCCGGGCCGCCCCGTCCCGGCGCCTCGCTGGGGCTTGCGCGGCTGCCGGGCGCCGGGAATGCCTGACACGCAGCTCTTCCCCCGGCCCTCCCGAGCGGGGAGCGGGCTGGTGTCGTCTTACACGCCTTATATAGCTCTCACCGGCCTGCGGAGAGCGGGGGCACGCTGGCCCCCGGCCCTGCAGCCGCCCCGTCGGCCCGTGCGAGGTGTGGGGAGTCCCGCAGCCGGCCCTGTCCGCCCTCGGGAGGAAAGTCCTGGGGGCGTTCATGGGGGTCTGGCGGCTTTTCTCAGGTAAAAGGTGGCAAGAGGCTGGTGCTGGCCCTTGTGCCCGGAGCCTTGGCCGGCTGACAGCTGTCAGGCAGGGGAGCGCCGGGATTCCCTCCTGCCGAAGCCCCGGAGATGGGCTCACTCCCAGGGAGCATCTGCTCGGCCGGCTGCCGGAGCGCCAGCCTGGCTGCTCTGCCAGGCGCCTCGGGTGGCATCACGCAGCTCCTGTGCTGCTGCTGCTGCTAATTCATCCGGGAAAATTGCTTCTGGTTCATATCCTTCTGTACCTGCTGTTGCTTCTCTGTGGTCTGAACAGCCTTGGCTCTCAGCAGCAGGAGTTCCTGGGGTGCTCCAAAGGAGAGCACATCCCAGGTTTGGGAGGAGAGCAGAGCCCACAGACACTCCGCTGTGGGTGGCAGCAGGGCTGTGCCTGGCTCCCTGGCACTAGTCAGTGTTAGCCTGGGCCCCTCAGCTCTGACGTTGCTGGAGGAGATGCTGATGGATTTGGGGTGCGTCTCTAACCACAGTGTAGGATGGTCAGGGTGGAGTTGCAGCTGGAAACGTGACCTGCCTCCTGTCCTGCCCTGCCAGGCGCCGAGCCCTCTCCTCGCCTGCTCTCCCTGCATTGTTCCCACGTACCCTAACACCGGGATCACACCCTCTTTCCTTGCAGAGATGGGCGACATGGAGTCCTACAAGGTGATGCTGAATGGGCCGGCACCCTGGGGCTTCAGGCTGCAGGGAGGGAAGGATTTCAGCATGCCGCTCTCCATCTCCAGGGTAAGAGAAACCAAGGCTGGTGACACCCATCCTTCCTCCTGCCTCTGTGGGAGGGAGGCCGCAGTGGCTGAGGCAGAGCTGTACGGGGGATGTAGATGAGCTGGGGCCCCGGGAGCGCTGCATCCTGCTCTGCCTGGCTCCACGTAGCCTCCTTGGTCCCTTATCAGCTGCAGCCCAGCACGGGGGTGTTCCGGGCAGAGAGCTGCAGCAGAAACGTGAAATTCTGCACAGCCCCTGCAGAGGGGGGCAGGGGAGGCCCCTTCCGGAGTGTGCCCACCACAGCGGGAGGCGATCTGCTCTCTGAGATGTGGGACTGGCTTCCTGGTCTGCACCCCAGCACTGGGCTCGACATCCCAGGACCCAGCCCTTGCCCTTCCACCCTCCCTTCCACAGGGTAGCTCCCAAATCCATGCCTGAGGTCACTCCTGAAATGGGCATGGAAAGAAGGAAGCCACAGTGCTGCTTGCACAGCGACGTGACTCCCTCCACAAAACTCTGCCGTTTCTCCAGTGAGAGCCATCATGCCACAGCTGGTTGTGCCTGAGGCTGCTGATTTGAGCCTCTCCTGTTGCCATGCTCCCACATCTGACCCTGGGTGTGTGCAGGTCCCCGTCCCCAGGCGGGTGCTGGCCACAGCTCTGGCCACGCAATTGCCTTATAAGCCTTGGAATGTGACTGCATCGCCTGTGCCGCTGGCGCTCGGGCAGCTGGCACGGAGGCTGCTTCTCCAAGGACATCTTTCCGTGTGGCACTGAGTGCTGCGTGGGGACCTGCCCCTGGCACGAGCCGGGCACTGCACGCCTGTCCCAGAGGGCACAGATCTCGGCAGCATCCCAGCACGGAGCACGGGCCCTGAGGGCACCGTGTGAGGCTGGAGTCGCCAGTGCCGCTGCCCCGGGGCCTGCTGATCTCTGCTGAACACGCAGAGACGGCTTCAGTGAGTTTATTCTCTAAAAAATGTTTCTCTTGGCTGCAAGCCAGTTCTTAACAAAGGGTCTGGTCGACGGAGGAACCTCCCAGAGCCCGGGGCAGGGGCCTCGTGAAACAGCTCTTGGTGAGGCTCGGGCAGTGCTGCCGTCCTGGGCAGGGCAGAAGCAGCGAGGACATTCCCATGGGATGCATCTGGGTTTGGGGGGCTCTCTTGGGAGGCTGGGTTGCATGGCAGGGGGTGTGTTCTGATGGGAAGGGGTGAGCCAGTGCTGTTCTGCACTCCAGAGGCATCCCCAGCCCCAGAGCTCCTGCCCAGAGCATGCTGCCGGCCTTGGCCACTGCTTGCTGTGAGCTGGCCCTGCCGCAGTGGGCTGGTAGGAAGCATCCTGCCCTGGCTTTGTGGGCTGCAGTGGGATCCTGTTCTTCAGGGGTGGGCAGCACAGGGCAGCACTGGTGTGTCCATTGGCTTGACTTCCAGCTGTGTCCATCGGTGTGACACTCCTGGGTGAGCAGTGAAGCTGTTTCAGCTCACTGATCACACAAAACAGGTGCCACCATGGCCCTCTGAACATGTCCCTCCTGTGGCAAGGGGCTCTTCTAGGGTGCTGACACCTTGGCTAGGCAGGCTGTAAGCCATGGTCCCTGTGCTGGAGCCGGCACAAGGACTGCAGTCTGAGAGCTGGATACTCTGTGGTACGTCCTGGCATCTGCCAGATGGGGAACAGGAGAGACCCTTTGGTTCTGCTGGCGGGCAGGCACTGAGGGAGGCTCTGTCCTGGAGACCTCTGGATGGGGCAGTAGGTGAGCACCTCTTTGGCTGTGGTGATGGAGGTGCAGGGAACAAAAGACTGGGTGGAGAGGGGAGGAAGGAAGCCCTGGTTAGTGGGCCTGTGTGGGAAGTAGGAGGGCTGGCACCTGTCAGAGGGGTTTCCTGCATGTTGGCATGGAGGGGGACGGGAAGTGCTGACCAGGCTGGGTCAGGCTTCGTGACGCAGCCTGACGTGCTCTCCCCTTCCTGGGCAGTCGTGTGAAAACCTCTCCCAGCTCCTGCTCCTGCCTCCAAACCCACGCAGCCGCCCTGTGCCTTCCCCAGCCCTCCAGGGCAGCAGGCTGGGGCTTGCAGCAGCACGGCCAGGAGTCGGGGGCACCACTGCTGCTGAGGGCATCCTCCCGTGCCAGGCAGGAGGAACGGGAGGGCGGCGTGGGGACATCGGGGGGGCACCCATGTCCCGCTGGGAATAGCAGTGGGATGCAGGTGGAGCTGGGCCACATCCAGCCCTTATGTGGTGTTTGGCCTTGCGTGGATGGCTGGTGCTGGCCTAGAGAAGGGACGTGCGGCTCTGGGGCGAGCCGGGTCCTGCAAGGAGGGGCTGGGACTCTGTGGCAGGGATTTTTCAGCCCTCTGACAGTGCTGGGAATCTGGCTCGCTCCTTTTATGTTCATGTCGAACAGGACTTGAGGAAATACTTGGTCTGGGTCCAAGCGCCTCGAGTTCTTCCACGCTGGAGGAGCAGGAATGGCTGCAGCCTGCCCACGTCTGTCTGTCTGTCAGTGCCTGGGAGCTGTGTGCGGTGCTCTGGACCCTGCTCACCTCTGGCTGAGCATCCCTGATGGGAGGGAAGGGCAGCCTCCACTTCCCAGCGTGGGGTTGATGTACAGCCGTGCCACGGAGCCATAGCAGGGGCAAGGCGCATTCCTGGCACTGTGCATGGAAGGGGAACTTGTGGCTGTGCTCCCGGCTGTCCCAGCGGGGCGACGTGGGTGGGGGCGGGTGTCTCCCTGCCCCGGGAGGGCTCCTGCTCCTCTGTGGGAATGAGGTAATGTCTGCGCCTGCTGGGAACGGGACGGGAGCGCAGGCGGCTGGGGGGAGTGCCCAAGGGTGCCTCCCCTGGCCCTCCCCGCCCCAGGCGAAGGGCTGGACATGCCTGTGGTTTGCAGTGAGATGTGGGCTGCCCAACGGGCCCTGACTCACTGCGCACTCTTCCTGCCCCGGCACCACAGGGATGACTCCGAGGGGTGGCTGGGCTCCTTGCCGAGGCTGAGGCAGCACTGCCTCTGTGTTTGGCGTCACGGCGATCAGGCCCTGGGGTGCTGGCAGGGTTCTCAGCCGTGCCAGAGGGCAGGGGCTGGGCAGCACCCTGGAGTGGTGCTTTGCCTTCTGCTGCCGCCAAGAGGAAGAGGCTGTTCTGGGCTCTTGCACTGGGAAATGGGGAGTAATCTGGGGGTCCCCACCTTCCCCTGGGTCTGGGCTGTGTGGTGTCCTATGCTGGGCTGGGGATCCTGGGCTTCTGCAGGCCCCTGCCCTCACCAGGATGTCCCTCTGCTCCCACGTCACTGCTCAGCTGTTCCAGCTCTCCCTAACTCTGTCTGTCCTGCAGCTGACTCCGGGCGGGAAGGCGGCCCAGGCTGGCGTGGGAGTGGGCGACTGGGTGCTGTACATCGACGGGGAGAGCACCAGTGCCATGACACACATCGAGGCCCAGAACAGGATCCGTGCCTGCGGGGACAGGCTCTGCCTCACCCTGAGCAGGTAGGAATCGTGGGGCCCGCAAACGGGGTTCTGGTATGACTGGAGCATAATCAAGGCCCTCTGCCCAGTGCCACCTCCTGGTATCACCATCTCCCAGCATCATTGCTCCTTACTTAGAGCCTGGATGCCCCTGGCTGTGTCCAAGGGCTCTGCTTGCCTGGATAAGGCTTAACCTGACTGCAAGCCACAAGGCAGAGCCAGCTGGCCGAGGTTCCCCTCGGTTAGGTGCTGCATCCTTGGGGTACCAGCATGCTGGTGGTGTCTGGGCCAACTCCAGCACCTGCCCATCTGTCTCCTCTCTTGCAGAGCCCAGAACCAGCTGGGGAAGCCACAGAAGGTACGTGTTGCTCCTAGTGCCGCAGCAGCAGCTCACCCTCATCTCAGGGGAAGGGAATCTCAGAGTGTAGTCAAACAAATGGACTTTGCTCCTGGGGCTTTTAGGGGGCCAGGGTGTGTTTGGAGGTCTAGAAAACCCAGATGGAGGAGCAGCTCTGACCTCTGACACCGTGGAGGATCAGAGGGAGCGGGATCTGCTCAGTAGGTGCCTGGGCCCAGATTGTCTGTGCCCCTGCTGGTGCTGGGTGTGGGCAGGGATGCAGAGGGGCCAGCACAGGGGAGGAGGCTGGGCAGGTGCAGCACTGTGTTTGCTAGTGCTGGGGAGTGTCCTGGCACGGGGAGGTAGGGCTGGGGCTGGTGACTGGTGGCTCCTGGGCAGAAGCCACCTGCATGTGTTCAGCTTTGTGCCATGGGACAGTTGCGATCGGCGTGTGTGCATGCACCGCCCTGCCACGGGCAGCAGCGAGTGTCCGGGGCACCTACTAATCTCCAAATGACCCTCAGGCTGGGTTTGTGACCTGCTGTCGCTGGGCCAGGTGCCCAGTGGAGTGAGTGCCAGCCTGGCAGAGCCCGATCTGCAAGGAGCACGTGCTGTCCAGCTTTTCTACCTGGCTGCCTGCTGCGCTGCCTGGCCCAGGGCTGCCCCTTGCATGCTGCTTGACATGTGAGCCCGTGTCTGTGTGTTTTGTCTCGCTCAGGACTCACTCCCCTGCTCTGAACCCCTGAAATATAACTTCGCTCCCAGCACCGCCCTCAACAAAACAGCTCGGCCCTTCGGGGCCGGCTCACCTCCGAACCCACGGCCCGGGCTGGTGACGAAACCCGTGACGTATGCGCCCCTGGCGCCTGCCTGCACCCCCCAGCACAACGGGTATGTTGCTGTCCCTCCTGCTCCCTGAGGATCGGGGGGAGCCTGCTGCCCGGCCCTGCTGCGCCTTGCATGCCAGGCACCCTGGGTGGGAGCGGGTGACAGTGCCCATGCCAGGGTCCCCGGCGGCTGGTGCTGAGGTGGCACAACAGGACTGTCACACACAGGGACACACAGCCCCGCTCACGCCAGTCCCTCGCTCAGACGTGTGAGCCTGTGGGGACTCCTGCAAGGCTTGAGATGGTGGCTGTGGCAGGACGCTGGCTGGCGTCTGCAGTGGCAGGGAAGCGATGGCTGTCTGTGACCACCAGCTGGTGCCTGCCAGGGGACATCCTGCTTGTCCCCTGGTGCAGGAACGGGCTGGGCAGAGTGATGGCCTGCAGCCCTGCCACACTGTTCTCCCCTGGCTCTGCTCGGCTGCATGTGTCCAGCAGCTGCTGGTCCCTGCTCCTCCTGCCAGAGCTGCCGTGGTGCCCAGGAACTGGGCAGTGGGATGGGATGTGGCACTGGCTGCCCTGGGCATCCAGGCCTGTTCTAGGGGCTGAGGGAGCACAGTCTGGTCTGTTGGCATCTGCCTCTGTCACAGTGTGCTCTCAGCCCTGGACGAGCTGGGTGTGAGACTCGGGGATAGAGGGACTAATGCAGGTCACAGATGAGCTCTGGAAACTTCTTCGGTGCTGCAGGTCTAATTTCACCTTCCTTTTTCTTTCTTTCTCTCCTCCCTTTCTCTTTCCCTCTCCCTACAGGTGCTGAGCCTTGACAAGTCAGTAAGCCTTTTACCTGCTCTCTCTATCCTCCCTGCATGCCTCTTCCCTGCCAGTGCCCCATCCTCCGGGGCAGGGCCAGCCTGGGGATGGGCAGCAGGTGCTGCTCTGCCCATGTGGGTGGGTCACTCCTGGCACCAAGCTGTCCCCAGTGTGGAGGGCCAGCACTGCCTGTCTCTGCCAGCTGCTGGGGCCCTGGAGCGTCCTTATGTGTGATCCATTCCCTGTTCCCCAGGATGTGGCTCAGCTGGGCGAGGGCTGATAGGCTGTGCTGGGCACCGTGCCCAGGGCCAGGTGGCACTGCCATAGACAGTCATGGCTGGGGTGCAGCTTCCCTGATGGTGTTTTTTTGACCTTGGCTTATTCTTACTCTGTCCTTTCTCCTTCTGGCCCTTGGAGCCAGTTTCAAATTGCCAGGAATGGTGGTAGTCATTCCAGAGTCAGTCCTTCACGGGCCCGGCCTTTGTGGAGGAGGAGTTAGGGGTTGGGGAGTAAGACAAGGTGTCTCTGGTATTGGTGTTCTGTAATTCTGTGCTGGGGAAGGTGGGGGACAGCCCCAGGAGATCTGTCAGACTTGACAGATGACTCTGTCACTCACAGGCAGCCCCTGCAGCTGCTGGAGTCCCCCAGCACCCCCGTGTGTGACCCTGTGAAGCTGCGGATGTTAGAGGATGTTGATGACTCAAAGCCCCACAGCTGGACCTCCCAGTCCCGCTCCTTCCGCAAACTGTCCCGGCTGGTGGGCGCAGACAGCAGTGAGTTCCTGCAGGGCCTGGCACTGGCTGACTGCCCAGCTTTGCCAGGGCAACAGGAGCTGGAGAAAGGCTTTGGTGCCTCGTGGCACTGGAGTGTTGGTTTTGGCCCTATGGGGCAGTTGAGCCAGGTGGAGCTGCCTGGGGCTGTGTGGGCTCGTGGTGGTGCCGCTGGGCTGGGGCCGTGCTCTGCCTCGTGGCCAGGCAGGGCCATGTGTTGGGGCAGGGGGGCAGTGGGAGGAGAGGTCCTTTTCCTTTTCCCTTTCTGCTGTCTCTGGGCCTCAGTTGCTGCAGACTGACTCATCTCCCCCTTTCTCTCCAGTGGAGGATGGTGAGGATGAGATTGTTAAAAAGTCCAGGTAAGGGGAGCATGTGCTGGAGCAGCAGCAGCCACAAGGTGCCCACCCCAGGCTCAGCCCACACACCAGGTTCTCCCTCACTGCTTGCAGTCACTCAGGGGAAGCTCTTTACCCTGTTGCTGTTTCTTCTCTCCCTCTCCAAGAGTCAAACTGTTGGTGGAGCTCACCCCACTGTGGGCACCACCAGAGCTCAGCCACTGCTCTGGCCATCACCTTGGGAGGGTTCTGCTTGGACACCCACCGGTCAGACAAGATGTCCTGTGCTGGGTGGGACCTGCTGGGCACTGCTGGCACCAAGCTGGGGAGGCCAAGCTCTGCCATTGCTTCTTGAGGAAAAAGGATCTGGAGAAGGCTGGTGCACTGGCAACACCTTGCTGGGGGTATTGGGAGGTGCTAGGCAGCAACTGGACAATGTGGCGTGAGCCTGGCGTGGGGCTGCGAGATGGCAGGGCAGAGCTAGGTGAGTGTCGCCGACTTCTCCTGGTTCTGGAGTGCATTTGTGAGGGATGGGCTGAGCTGTGGTCAAATACTGAGTGTTGTGCTACCGTTTTTTCCAATATCACAGGGATGCCCGTGGGTCCAGCTGGGGCACAGTGGAGCAGTGGTGAGTGCCAGAGTCTGGTGAGGGCACCTTTGGCAGCACTGCCCAGTGCTGAAGCAGGGTCTGTGCTTGGTGCTGGCTAAAGCTGCTGCCCTCTGTCCCTCACAGGCAGCCCCCACAGCCTCTGGAGGCCCCCAGTACCCCAGGGTGTGATCCTGGGAAGTTGCGGATGTTGGAGGATGCTGAGGACTGGCAGCCCCGCACCGGGACCTCCCAGTCCCGCACCTTCCGCAAACTGGCCCAGCTGACGGGCACAGATGGCAGTGAGTTCCCACAGGGCCTGGCGCTGGCTGGAGACTGTGTTGGGATAGCCAGATGCTGGGAAAGGCAGTGGGGTGATGTGGCACCCAGGAGTTTGGGTTTTGGCTCCAAGTAACTCCCTGAGGGCAGCTAAGCCAGTGAGATCTGCTCAGGGCTGTGTGTGGGCTCATGGTGGTGCTGCTGGTCTGGGGTTGTGCTCTGCCCTGTGGCCAGACAGGGCTGTGCAATGGGGCAAGGGGATGGTGAGTGGGGAGGTTGGTTTCTTGCCTTTCCTTTCCTGCTTTTCCTGGACCTTCGTTGCTGCAGACTGACTCCCATCTCCCCCTTTCTCTCCTGCTGCATTCAGTGGAGGATGGTGAGGATGAGATTGTTAAAAAACCCAGGTAAGGGGAGCATGTGCCAGGGCAGCAGGAGGAGCCACAAGGTGCCTACCCTGGGCTCAGCCCACAAGGCTTGTTCTCCCTCACTGCTTGCAGTCACTCGGGGGAAGCTTTTCGCCCTGTTGCTGTTTCTCCTCTCCTTGTCCTCCTCCCTTCTGTCCTGTCCTCTCCCTCTTCCTAGAGCCAAGCTGTTGGCAGAGCCACAGACTGCCCTATGCTCACCCCACATCAGGCACTGCCAGTGCTCAGCCGCTGCTCTGACTGTCACCCTGGGAGGGTCGTGCCTGGACACCCACCAGACAGACAGTTTGTCCCCAAAGGAGGTGTCCTTATGCTGGGTGTGCAGGCAAGACCAACTGGGCACTGCTGGCACCGAGCTGGAGAGACCAAGACGCAGCACGGTGTGCTGAACACAGCGGGCAGGGGTGGCTGGTGGCACTGACAGCACCTTGCTGGGGGTGTCAGGAGTTGCAGGGTAGAGACTAGACCAGACCTGGGGCACGATGTCTTGTGAGGCCATGGAATGGCTGCAAGGCTGGTCAGGAGTGAACACTGTGACACAAGGCTCATGTGTGTCTGGGGCTATGGATGCATATGGAGAGGGATGGGCTGGTCAAACACTTGACTGTTGTGCCACCATTCTTTCTGATGCCCGTGGGTGCAACTGGGGCACAGGGCAACAGCGGTGAGTACCAGCATCTGGCAGAGGTGTTGGCATGTGCCAGGGCATCTTTGGGAGTGCTTCCCTGTTCCAGAGCAGAGTCCTGTCTTGGTGCTGAGCTCCTGCCCTCTGTCACTCACAGACAGCCCCCGCAGCTGCTGGAGCCCCCCAGTGACACTGTGTGTGACCCTGTGAAGCTGCGGATGTTAGAGGACATTGATGACTCAAAGCCCCATACCTGGACATCCCAGTCCCGTTCCTTCCGCAAACTGGCGCGGCTGGTGGGCGCAAGCAGCAGTGAGTTCCTGCAGGGCCTGGCACTGACTGACTGCCCAGGCGTGCCCAGCTTTGCTGGAACTGGATAAAGGCCGTGGTGTGTCGTTACAGCAGGGCATGGGTTTTGACCCCATGTGGCAGCTGAGCCAGCAGGAGCTGCCTGGGGCTGTGTGGGCTCGTGGTGGTGCCGCTGGGCTGGGGCCGTGCTCTGCCCTGTGGCTGGGCAGGGCTGGTGTTGGGGCAGGGGGGCAGTGGGAGGAGAGGGCGTTTTTCCTTCCTTTCCCTTCCCTTTCCTTCCTGCTGTGCCTCGGCCTCAGTTGCTGCAGACTGACTTCATCTCCCCCTTTTATCTCCTGCTGTGCTCAGTGGACGATGGTGAGGATGAGCCCGTTAAAAAGCCCAGGTAAGGGGCAGCACCAGCAGTCACAAGGTGTCCATGCCAGGCTCAGCCCTCACAGCCACATCACCCTCGCTGCTTGCAGGCTCTCTGAGGGTGCTCCTTGCACTGTTGGGGGTTCTTCTCTCCCTCTCTGTCCCCTTTCCCAGACTCGAGGTGTTTTCAGAGCTGCACAACAGGCACTGCCAGTGCTCAGCCACTGCTCTGACCACTACCTCAGGAGGGTCCTGTCCCAAGCGCGCACCTGGGTAGGGGTGGCTGGTGACAATCACAGCACCTTGCTGGAGATGTTGGGAGGTGCTGGGCAGCAACTGGCCTTGGTGCTTTGCGTCCCGTGTGGCTGTGGAGCAGCTGCAGGGCTGCTGGTCAGTATTTCCACACGGCTGTGCCTCCGTGGGGCTGTGGGTGCGTGTGGCAGGGATTGTCAGACTGTTGCGCTGCTGTTGTTTCCAATGTCACAGGGATTCCTGTGGGACCAGCTGGGGCACAGTGGAGCAGCGGTGAGTGCCAGGATCTGGCAGAGGTGTTGCCATGTGTCAAGTCACCTTTGAGAGCACTGCCCTGTGCTGCAGTGTTGGGCAGGGTCTGTGCTTGGTGCTGACTGAACTCCTGCCCTCTGTCACTCACAGGCAGCCTCTGGAGCCTCCCAGTACCCCCGGGTGTGATCCTGGGAAGTTGCGGATGTTGGAGGATGCTGAGGGCTGGCAGCCCCGCACCGGCACCTCCCAGTCCCGCACCTTCCGCAAACTGGCCCAGCTGACGGGCACAGATGGCAGTGAGTTCCCACAGGGCCTGGCGCTGGCTGGGAGTGGTGGACTGTGTTGGGGTAATCAGAAGCTGGGAAAGGCAGTGGGGTGATGTGGCATCAGGAGTTTGATTTTGGCCCCAAGTCGCCCCTTGAGGGCAGCTGAGCCAGCGGGAGCTGCCCGGGGCTGTGTGTGGGCTCAGGGTGGTGCTGCTGGACTGGGCCATGCTCTGCCCTGTGACCTGGCAGGGCTGTGCAATGGGGGTGAAGGGATGGTGGGTGGGGAGGTCGGTTTTCCTCCTTTCCTTTCCTGCTTTTCCTGGGCATCAGTCACTGCAGAATGACTCCATCTCCCCCTTTCTCTCCTGCTGCATTCAGTGGAGGATGGTGAGGATGAGATTGTTAAAAAGCCCAGGTAAGGGGAGCATGTACTGAGGCTGCATGTCCCAGGCCGGTGTCTGGGTACTGCTGGCTCTGAGCTGGGGATGCTGAGCTGCACCTTAGCCTTTTGGGCATACAAGGAGTGGAGGAGGCTGATGGCACTGGGAAAACCTGGCTGTGGGATGTTGGGAGGTGCTGGGTAGCGCCTGCATTGGGGCACATTGTCCTGTGAGCCTGGTGTGGCAGAGCTGGGTGAGTGCTGCTGGCTCATTTGCCCTCAGTCTCGCTGCTTCTCAGGACTCTGGGCAAACTCTTTGCCCTGTTGTGGATTCTTCTCTCCCTCTCCCAGGGCAGAGCTGGTGGTGGAGCTGCAGAGCCCACCCGGTGCTCACCCCACAACAGGCACTGCTGGTGCTCAGCCACTGCTTTAACCTTCACCTTGAGAGGGTCCTGCCTGGACACCCGCTAGCCAGGCAGTTTGTCTCCAAAGGAGGTGTCCTCATTTTGGGTGTGCAGGCAGGACCCGCTGGACAGTGCTGGCACCGAGCTGGGGAGGCCAATATGCAGCACAGTGTGTAGGGGTGGCTGGTGACACAACACTCTCGTGAGCATTTTGGGAGTCACAGGGCGGGAACTGTACCTGGGGCACAATGTCTTACGGGGTCGTGGAATGGCTGCAAGGCTGGTCAGGAGTGAATGCTGTCGGCATTTCCATGAGGCTCGTGTGTCTCTGAGACTGTGAGTGTGTACGGGAAGGATGGGCTGAGCTGTGGATCAGCCACTGACTGCTGTGCCGCCGTTCTTTCCGATGCCACAGGGATGCCCGTGGGTCCAGCTGGGGCACAGTGGAGCAGCGGTGAGTGCCAGGGTCTGGCAGCAGTGTTGGCATGTGCCAGAGCACCTTTTGGAGCGCTTCCCTGTTCCAGAGCAGGGTCTGTGCTTGGTGCTGGCTGAGCTCCTGCCCTGTGTCACTCACAGGCAGCCCCCGCAGCCGCTGGAACCCCCCAGCACCCCCGGGTGCAACCCCGGGAAGCTGCGACTGATAGAGGACGCTGAGGACTGGCAGCCCCGCACCGGGACCTCCCAGTCCCGCACCTTCCGCAAACTGGCCCAGCTGACGGGCACAGACAGCAGCAGTGAGTTCCCACAGGGCCTGGCACCGGCTGGGGGTACTGGACTTTCTCTCCAACAGAGTCTGGAGTGGCAATGGAATGTTGATTTCAGCCCTGTGTGTGGTGGCTGAGTCAGTGGGAGCTGCGTGGGGCTGAGCGTGGTCTCGCGGTGGTGCCGCTGGTGTGGGCCCGTGCTCTGCCCTGTGGCTTTGTGTTGGGGCAGGGGTTGGCGGGAGGAGAGGTTGGTTTTCCTGTTTTCCCTTTCCCCTCCTGCTGTGCCCGGGCCTCGCTCTGTGAGGACTGACTGTTTCCTCCTTTCTCTCCTGCTGCGCTCAGTGGAGGATCATGATGATGTGTTTGTTAGGAAGCCCAGGTAAGGGGAGTGTGTGGCAGCAGGAGCTGGGGGGCTGCATGTCCTGGGCAGAACCCCTTGGGCATTGCTGCCCCTCAGCTGGGAATGCCGAGCTGCGCCGTGGTGTCCCAGAAACAACGGGTTGGGGGTGGCTGATGGCACTGGCACAATCTCGCTGGGTTGATGTGATGTTTGGGCAGCACCTGGACATGGGGCACGGTGTCCTGCAAGCCTGGTGTGGGACTGTGGGGCAGCCGGACCAAGCTGGCTGGATGTCACCACCTTGTCAGGGTTGTTCCTTGTTCTGTGCAGCCAGGCAGGGGTGGTGCACAGAACCCTATTTTTTGCCTTTACCTCTCTGTGACACCTCCTGCCCTGATGCTGTGGCCCTTGGGTACCACCTCTGCCCAGTTTGCTCTGACACAAATAAAAGCTGGGTTTGTAGCCATCTCCTATTTGTGTTTGTCTTGGAGAGGCACAGAGCCGCTGGCTCTCCCTCTCTCCCTGTCCCCCCTCTTTCGCTGGGCTGTGCCTCTCTAGCCCTGGCTTGTCCTGCCTGTCCCCAGCACTGGTGAGCTGGACCTTGGGGCTCCCTGCATCAGGTCAAGTCCAGGTCCCCCTGGACCCCAAAGAGACTGGGGGTGATCATCACATGGTTGTAGGCAGCCAAAATCTGTATGGTCCCTGGGGTCCCTGGTCAGTCTGAAGCAGCCCAGAACCCTCCCTCCTGCCACTCCCCAGCCCACCACAGTGGGTACCAGAGACCCTGGGGTGCTGTGTCTCAGCAGCTCCGAAGGCCCTTGGCTCAGTACCTCATCACTAAACCAGCTACTGCTGGGCATGGGGGCTTGGCCAGCTCCTTCCTGCTTGTTGGGGTGGGGAGTCCTGCCTGCACACCCGAGCAGTGGGGGCGAGCGGGGCAGGCTGGATTAATTGCTTGTTCTGTAGCCAGGTCTCCGTGCCGGACCCGGCCCCAGGAGCAACGATGAAGACTGAGCCAGGACTGGGTGAGCAAAACATCCCTGGGCTTTTTGGGGAGGGGCTGCTGAGGGATCAGGAGCACTGTCCTAAATTGTATGTGTGTGTGTGTGTGTGTGTGTGTGTGTGTGTGTGTGTGCGCAGCCCCCAGGACCCCCAGTGCCACCCCCAGCCCCACCAGCCGCCCACCCTGGGCTGTGGACCCCTCATTTGCCGAGCGCTACGCCCCGGACAAGACGAGCACGGTGGTGAGCAAGCACAGCCAGCCGGCCACGCCGACCCCCATGCAGAACCGCAGCTCCATCGTGCAGGCGGCCCAGCAATCCCCCGAGGGGCCTGGCCGCACCCCCCTCTGCTACAAGTGTAACAAGGTCATCAGGTGAGCCCTGGTGGTGGCTGCCACTGCCACCACACCAGCGTCCTGGGCCTCGGCGTGGCTGACATGGCTCTGTCCTGCTGCAGGGGACGGTACCTGGTGGCGCTGGGACATTATTACCACCCCGAGGAGTTCACCTGCTGCCAGTGCAGGAAGGTGCTGGATGAGGGCGGCTTCTTTGAGGAGAAAGGCTCCATCTTCTGCCCCAAGTGCTATGACACGCGCTATGCACCCAGCTGTGCCAAGTGCAAGAAGAAGATCACTGGGGTGAGTGTCCCTAAGCCTGCCCTCCATCTCCTGTCCTTACCCTGTGCTGTGAGTGCCTGGCTCTGTCCCTTCCCACCTTGATCCCCTCTCAGGGGATTCCTGTCGCTTCCCACCCTTGGTGGTCCTGCCCCTGGCTGACAGTGGCTCCCCTCCAGGAGGTGATGCACGCACTGAAGATGACCTGGCACGTGCAGTGCTTCACCTGCAACGCCTGCAAAACTCCCATCCGCAACCGAGCCTTCTACATGGAAGAGGGACAGCCCTACTGTGAGAGAGGTAGGACCCAGGGACCCTGTGTGTCACCTCATGTGGCCCTGGGGAACCACTGGGACTCAGCGGCTGCGCACAGGGGTGGGGGATGAGCTGCCCTGCTCTGCGGGTCTCCCCCTGGGCTGTGGGGAGCACAGAGACCCCAATCCCACAGTCCTGAGCCCTCCATCCTGGTTCTCCCTAGCTGCAGGGTAGTGCCATCGCTCCTATGTTGCCATGGCAATCAGGGAGGATGTACATCAAAGTGAGTGCTGCATCCTGGGAGATGAGGTTCTCCTCCTCCTCGCTGGAGCCCTGTGGTGGCTGGGCCATCCTGCACTTCTCCTGGGTGTCCGGGGCATTATCCCACCTGGACAGGGGCTGGCACTGAGTTGTCCCCAGTCTGTGCGTGTAGGATCTCAGCTGAGCTGCAGCCCTGCTCCCCTGGGATGAGGGGCTGTAGTGCATGGAAGTGCTGACCTGGGCTCTGCCTTTCCTCACAGACTATGAGAAAATGTTTGGCACCAAGTGCCGCGGCTGTGACTTCAAGATCGATGCTGGGGACCGGTTCCTGGAGGCGCTGGGGTTCAGCTGGCACGACACTTGCTTCGTCTGTGCGGTGAGCAATGTGCCTCCCTCCCCAGCTGTTTCCTGGGGCCTGTGCCTCTCCCTGACAGTCCTGCTCTGGGCTGCATACACCAGCAGCACAGGGGACCTGCTGCCACAAGGTTTTTCCCACTTCCTCCGTTCTGAGGGCTTGGGACTCTGCTCTGAGCCTTCTGGTCCCTGGCAGTGCCCCAGGGAGTGGAGTGGTCCCTGGTCCCTGTGCCACACCAGTGCTGGGCTGTGGGGGATCCGGAGGCTGGCTCAGCCCCCCAGCCTGACCACCTGCACTCTCCTCCCTAGATCTGCCAGACCAACCTGGAAGGGAAAACGTTCTACTCCAAGAAGGACAAGCCTCTTTGCAAGAGCCACGCTTTCTCCCACGTGTGAGGAGTGGGAGTTCAGCTGTGCCCATGCATGCCCCTGGCCCTGCATGCTCCTCTCCCCCTTCCCTGCTGCCCCCAGGGAGCCACACTGGGCCCTTGGCCCTTTCCCTTGCTCCTGCCTCTTTCCTGGCAGCTCCTGGCTCAACTCCAGCCAGAGACAGTGCTGGGTCCAGAGCCCCTTATAGCTGGGTGGCTTCTTATATGCTTCTCAACTGGCCCTAGGAGCCCTGAGAAGGGGTTGCTGCATGCATCTCCTGCCCCTGAGCCACGCGGCATGGTGGCACAGCCGTGCTGAGGCTAGAGTTCGAGGGGGTCTGCCACAGCCAGGCTGCTCCCTTGCTGCCTGGCAGCTCTGTGCTGGGGCAGGGATACACCTTACACATCCCTGAGTGGGTGAGGACCAGCCCCTGCCACTCTCTCCTCCACTTTCCCTGCTGTGTGCTTGGGGCTGAAGACCCAGCCCTGCTCCCCTGCTGGGGCCCTGCCCGTGACAACCCCCCAGTCACCCCTCAAACTGCTGCAGTGGCTTCCTGCCCCAGCTGCATTCCAGGGGTGTCTGTACCCGTGCCCCTCACCCCGCTGGCCCCCTGCTCCCCAGGGACTGGCAGCACCCTCAGCCTGGCGTGGCCCAGCCGTGCTGATGGCCAGCCCAGCCAGACGGCTGCTCCTGCAAGGCTTGGGCACAGCTTCCTACCAAAGAGCTCTCTGCCACTGCCATCCTGGGCCCATCGATGCCTCCCCCAACCCACACTCTCTGGTCGGGCTGCACTGATGTAGCCACGGTGCTTTTAGTGCCTTTAATAAACACTTCTCTGCAAGTGCCGCCTGTCTCCAGGCCTGCGGTTGTGCCGAGCGAGGTGCGGCCGGCTGGGAAGGTCACGCTCTGCCCTTGTCCTTCTCCCTCTGGGGCCTGACTCAGCTCCTTCCAGCTTTCCAGGGAAAATCTTTGCCTCAGATTTCTCCTCCTCTGCCCTCATCAGCCCAGGCTTGACCCTTTGTGTTGACTGGGTCATCCTTCTTGTAGCAGGCAGGACTGCTAACGGAGGCAGTAATTAATCTGAGGGGGCAAAATGCAGCAAGGAGAGATGGGGAAGTGTCCTCTGGTCCCTGCTGTGCCCTGGCCCTGAGTCCTGTGGAGGGGCTGAGGAGTCATGGGGCACACATGGGCCACGTGCACCAGCTCTGGGCGTTCTCCAGTGTGGAGCAGCCAAGCGTTCGCTCACGCGATGCAGCTGCCGTCCCGAAGGACGGGTGTGAGGCCACGCCGGCACCGCCGGCTGGAATGGGCTCGAGGGCAGCGGCTGTGGGGAAGAGGGTGTTCCCCTGCCTCTCCACTCTGACAGCTGGAATGGTCATTAACAATTGCAGCTCTCACCATGATGAGCAATTGTAAGGAAAATTGTCTTGCTCATCTACTCGAAGGTTCTGCCGGGGGCAAGAGCTGGCTGTGGGAAGCCAAATGCCTCCTGGCATGGCCCAGATCTGGGCTGCGGTGCCACAGCTTCTCACTGCCAGTTCTGGGAGTGCAAAAGCCTGTCAAAGATGGGGCGAGGAAAGTCGAGTGATAAAGACAGGCTGGGGCTGGGCCAGGCACTCAGGCTGGGACACGTGTGGGCAGTGGGATGGTCACTCTGGGGAGCAGCAGGACACGGGGGCAACAAGGGACAGGAACAGCCAGTGCCTGCCTGGCAGGGCCGGCGGGAGCAGGGCTGTGGTGAGTGCCCGCCGGTGAGTCCCAGCTGTGCAGCCAAGGTCAGGAGAGGCACAGGGGAAGGTGAGGCAGCTGCGGCCTCACGTGAGCAGCCACCGAGCCAACCCTGGCTCGGCCGGACAGCAACCCCTGAGTGGAGGGCAGGAAAGGGGCTGGGGCAGGCAGCCGTGCGGGACGGGGCCTGCTGGGGCAGCAGGGTCTGGGAACAGGTTCTGCCAGCTCAGCCCCGGGGTGCCCAGCTGTGGAGCAGAGCCAGGGCAGGGTGCTACAGCCAACCTGCTTCTCCCCGGGGCAGAGCCGAGCATCCCCTTGTGCCACGGCAACGTCTGCGCTCACGGGGGGCTGAGTTCTATCTGGTTGGTTCCCTGCTGCCTCTGGGCCCTCCTGATGACGCCTCTACCCCCAAGGTGCCTCTGTGCTTTGCCAAGGGCATCTCTTGCCCACCAGCTCTGCGCACCATGTGAGCAGCTTGTGCACAGGCGGCGGAAGGAGGGTCTCGGGTGGGCTGCGGAGGTGGAGCCTGGGGAGGGGCTGCAGCCTCGCTGCTCCGAGAACAAAGCCTGGCGGCGGCAGGCTCAGAGTTCCCACCACATCCTTGAGCAGGGTCCCACCATATCCACCCCCAAAGCCATCTGAGCCGCTTGTGGGGCGCCTGCCCCGGCCCCAGCCCCCGCGCTGGCCCCGGCAGCTGCTCCACAGCTGCTCCCAAACTCACAGCCTCTTAGGGCGGCTCCGGCTCTGGCCTCGCTCGGAAATGCTGGTGCAAGAAGGGCGTGGGGGGAGTGGGCGGCACAGTCAGGGCTCGCAGGACCCTGTCCCATCTCCCTCTGGGGTCATCCACGGGCTGCTCTGAAGGGCTTGTCTTGGGATGGGTCACTCCAGCAACATCCCCAACCTGCGGGGATCAGGGCCTGTGCGCTCCCCACCGCTGCTCTGGCACAGAGACCCCTCCAGCGCGGTGCTGCTGCAGCCTGGGGGCAGTGCCGGGGACGGGGAATCGCTGCCTGCCCTGGCAGGAGCTTTAGGACCTGACTGGGAGCCCCTGCAGAGCCCTGTGCGGGTCAGCGCAAAAGTAACTCTGGGTTCACCCAGAGGCAAAACCTCCTGGAAAAGTGCTGCCGGGCACAGCTTGGCAGGGTTCTGAAGGGACTGGGGGCTCGGGAGCGGTGGGGATGGAGGAGCAGACGAGCAGCAAAGGGGCCCCCAAAAAGGCTGTGTCCACTGACCCCTTGCACAGCAGCGAGGGCACGGCTGGGTGTGTAGGGCAGAGCCTGCGGGGCCGTGTCCTTGGAGAGGAAATCTCGGGCTCGGCGTAGGGCAGCTGAGGCACAGGAAGTCCAGTGTGCCACGTCCCCTGGGTGTAGAGGATGTGGGTCAGGGGATGGAGAGGACCACCCAGCGCCAGAGGTCTCCAGGGTGCAGGTTCCCGGGAGGGGCAGCACAGGTCCCCAGGGCGGAGGAGAGCCCGGGGTACGAAATCACCCGGGGTGCCGGTTCCCAGGAGGAGCT
>VZTJ01000996.1:774664-792354 GCA_013397795.1 Orthonyx spaldingii | reverse complement strand
GGGGGTGACCGCGGGAGCCCCACGGGGTGGGGGCCGGGGATCCCCGGGTAGCGGCTCCCGGTGCGGGTGCGGTGAGGGCCCTGCGACGCTCGGTGGGGAGGTGCCACAGGCTCCCACAGTCGGTAGCCCTGCACTCGCCTTG
The DNA here is from genome assembly GCA_013397795.1 of Orthonyx spaldingii. Lineage (NCBI taxonomy): Eukaryota > Metazoa > Chordata > Aves > Passeriformes > Orthonychidae > Orthonyx > Orthonyx spaldingii. Next base: position 792,212 of record VZTJ01000996.1, on the reverse strand, counting down.
GAGGGACCCTGGGGGTGCTGCCACCCGTTCCCCCAAAGCCATCCCCAGCCTCCTCAGGGGGTGACAGCTCCGTGCTCTCCGGGGTGACGGCCAGCACAGGGACACCGGCAGGGAGGACAGCTCAACCTTCCCAGCCCCTGGCACAGCCCAGCTGGCCACTGCAGGGGGACACGTGGCTCTGCAGGGCAGGGGCACCAGCCTGGCCCCCAGCACAGCGAGGGACCGAAATGGCACCGGGTGTCCTGGGGTCACCCCGCTCCCTTGGGTGCCAAGCCCCCCAGCAGACCCCTCGCCAGCCCGGCCCTGGCAGCTGTCCCTGAGCTGGGGCTGCCCCAGCCATTTGCCATCGGGGGGGTGTCACCGGCTCTTCTCTGCCGTAACTGAGGCCGGGGGTCGCGGCCCCCATGGGAGACCCCTCTGGCTCCTTGGGACTGCACCAAGCTTGGGGTCGAGAGTCCCCGCTGTCCCTTGGCTGCGCCCTGGGGCTGTGCCAGGAGCGGGGCACCGTGGTTTCGGGGCGGAGCCGAGCCAGATGCGGGTGGGTGACGGGGTGTGGGTGGCCCACGCAGGCCGTGACCCCGCCGCCGTTTCCTCCCCGTGGGAGGGTGGCAGGCGCCCGCTGCGGCGGCACACACGGCGCATTGTTCTGCCGGGGCCCGGCCGGAAGGACTTCCTCCATCCCGGCCAGGGGGTGACCTGGGGAACCCGGCTGCTGGCAGCCCACTCCCGCCACGGCCGGGCACGGCGGCTCCGCGGTCCCGCCGAGCCCCGCCACCTCGCTCGCGGCAGGGTCGCAGTGGCCACGTGTCCCCCGGCCCCCTTGGCTCTGGCCCCGACTCACCTTGCTGGAACTCGCCTCCTGCGATCCGACCTCACAGCGCGGCCGCGGCAGCCGGGCACTGCCGGCTCGGCGGTTGTGGGGGTGCCCCAGCAGCTCCCAGGGCGGGCAGGGGGCTGCGGCCATGCGGGGGGGCCGGGCTGCTCCCTTGAGGCATGGGGACCGCAGGGACGGGGGGCACGGTGGGGCCCACGGGCATCGTCAGGTCAGGGCGAGGACGGGCGAAGGGAGCCAGGCCTCCGGCCCCGCCAGCGCCGGGGGCCGGGAGCTGCCTTCCCCTTCCCCTTCTCCCCACGGCGGCGGGGGGAGGCAGGCGGGGGAGCGCTCCCCGACCACATGGTGGGCTGGAGGAGGAGCCGTTGCCCAGGCAACAGCTGAGAGCATCCTTCACCCCTGAAAATGGTGAGCGGAGCTGCCGCCACAGCCCCCAGCGCCGGGCACTGCTCAGGACCCCCAGAGCTCGCCGGTGTCCCAAGGGTCCGGATCCACCCGCTGCAGCTCTGGACATACACCAGCACCCCCTCACCTGCATGCTGCCACCCCCCACCAGGGACAGGGATGAGACACTCCCCCAAATGCTGGGGCACCGCTGGGCAGGTGGGAGCAGGCAAAGCCACTTCCCTGCCCTGCTCAGGGCTGGCCACGGCTCTGTTCGCCCCCGGCCCTGCCCCAGAGCCACCCTGAACGTGTGACAGCCACGGTAACATGCCGGTGACCCCAGGACCTTGGTGCCGGGGTGCCGTGACCCGGGCAGTGCCAGGGGGGCGGCACAAGCAGCCTGACTGGTGCGTTTGGAACAGCAATCCCCAGGCAGTCCCCATCCCCCCGCCTGCCTTCCTTCCTTCCACGGCTGCAGAAAATTCCTGGATTTTACCCCAAGATGCCCCCTCTGAGTGTGAGAACTCCTCCTCGGCCCGCTCCCATAGCAACTGTTCCCTAGCTACCCGGCCGCACTTGCTATTCTCATCCCAGTGCAGCTGCGTGTGGCCCCCCCCGCGCTGCGCACGAGGCTGTGGCCGCTGCCGCCAGCCCCGGACCCCAAACCCACCCTGCACCCCCCGGCCAGGCTGCCCCCATTTGACTGCTTCACCCTTGGTGACCGTGGTGACCCTCAGCCCGCGGGGTCTCCCCTTGGAGGGGCTGGTCCTCAGGCTAAGGAGCAGCACACTGTGCTGGCACAAGGTTCCCGTTCATGGTGGCCCCCCAAAGCAGTAATTCACTGTGACCAGAGGGCAGCAGGGCTCCGTCTTGGCCCCACAGCACACCTGTGACAGCCCGGGAGGGGCTGTGCTGGGGATGGACATGCCCCTGAGGGAACCACAGCAGGCACGAGCATCCCAACAGCACAAGGCCTCGTATCTGTCATGCCCCCACACTGACCCAAAACATGCAGCTGAAGCCATTGAGGGGTATCTGTGGTACCCAGGGCTCGGCCAGCATTAGCCCTTTTGCCCTGGAGGGCAACCCCAGCCCTTCCCTGCAGGGCAGGAGCACCAGCAGAGCCCATGGCAGCCCACGAATGATGTCCCCACTCCCCTTCTTACAGCCACCAACCCCAGATGGCTCAGAGCAGGCCCCCTGTGACACACGAGCAATACAAGGCATGGCAAATCTTCACACTTAACAAAAGGTTAAAAATTTAAATACTCTCCAACTTTAGTGCAAGGCAAGCAAATGATACCACAGGTCCAAGTAGGTGCTCAGCCCCCCTGGGGGGCCTGGCTCAGAACGAGCAGAGGCAGCAGCACACGCACACGTGTGCACACACACACACACACAGAGGGGACGAGTTATTGCTCAGGACACAGCTGGGACAAGTGTACACAGGAGAGGACAGGACAAGCTGAATGGAGAGGTGGGCTGATCCCCACGCTGCTGGCCACAGAGGGCTCCTGCTCATGGGTGCAGGAGCTGTGCAGGCTCCCCAGAGCCCCCGGGGAACACAAACTAAGCTGGTCCCAACCCACTCACTCTTGGGTCACAGCTCCACATGACCCTGGGAAGGGACATTCCCTTTACCACAGCTTTGCTCCCTGAGAGCAGGGTTCTTTGTGTCTGCTCCTCCACCACCGAGCTGGGCCTGGGGACAGCCACACCTCTGGAATGCTCAGGTCTGGAGCTGGTGGAACTGCACTGTCACCGTCCTGCAGCGTGCCGGGGCTCAGACCAATCCTCTGGCCACAGCAGCAGCAGCAGCAGGTGCCCAGGAGTGGCTGTGTCTGGACAGGGGCTCTGGATCAGCTCCTTGGAGCTGGCAGCACGTGTGAGATGAGGCAGGAGGTTCCACAGGGACGCGAGGACGAGGCAGTGACACTGCTGCCAGGACACAACGAGAGACGCTTTGGCACAGCTCTTTCCTGTGCCTTGGGGCTGAGCAATGGACTCCGCTGGAGCCAGGACACCTCAGCACGGCCAGAAAGGTCCAGGAAAGATGATTGAGACATCTCAAGGCACAGAAGGCCTCTGTCCAGGACTCCCTGGAACAAAGCTGGGACCGTTGCTCCTCCCATAGGAGGACATTTGTGCCTGTGACAGGGTGGGGGCAGTGCAGGCCCCCACCTATAGATTAAAAACCGACATGTGATATGTACAGACCGACATATATAAATATACAGCAAACCTGCGGTGCCGCTCTGGCACCGTGGAATGTGTCAGCAGAGCTGCTCCAGCCTGGCCTCGGCCCACGCCGGCACCGTCCCTCCCTCCCTCTCACCCTGGGCCCGGGAGGGGAGCAGAGCCGGCGGCAGCAGCACCATCCCAAGGGGCAGATTTGGAAGCGTCCGGGTTTGTCTCAGGGCTTGCCCATGGTCAGAGGCACCTCAACCCGTGCCGTGTGCTCCTGCCAGCCTTGGAATCATCCTCACAGTCTTCAAATACAGACGTGTGAAACTGTAAACAAATCCACCTTGTGGGGCCACTGCGACCGTGTCCTTCAGGCTGGGCACTCGGGAGAGGCAAGGGGGTCCCAGGGGCTGGAGAACAAGCTGTGCTCTACAGCCGGGTGGGCTCTTCCTCGCTGTCGCTGCAGTTTCCACAACAGTCCTGAAGTCAGAAGGGCAAGGAGAAGGAGGAGGGAGGGAGAGAGGAGCACAGCAAGCAGAGGGTGAGCACGGTCACACAACCCAGTCTACAGCTGCCCTCTGGCAGGGATGGGCCAGGCCCCCCGCCCCAGCCTGTGTGCGGGAGAGCTACATGGAGGCAAGGGGCTGGAGGGGATCTCCAGAGTGCAGAGAACAGTCCAGCTGCATCTGGAGGTTCAACCCCTGGCAGACAGACTGGTGAGCACACAGCTGGCTAGCTCAGAAGCTGTGAGGAAGCTGGGCTCCGGGGACTGCAGCCACCCAGGGACACAGCTCAGTGCCAGCACAGACGCTCAGCCCCGCTCAGGGCTCAGTTGGCCACAAAAGCAGCTGAAGCCCTTCTTGCTGAAATGGGAGTCTGAGCATGGGGCAATGCCAAACCCTTCACAGTTTCTCAACCCTTCTGTGTGTTCCGGACATTCAGAGAGGAGTGAAGGAAACTCCCCACAGCCCCCTGGGAGCAGAACTCCCAGCAGCGGCAGTGCAGGGGCAACTTTGGCTCAAGCTGAGGGCAAGGCCTCCCCCACAAAGGCAGCAAGAGCAGGGGTGCGGGATTAGTGGCTCAGGGGGCAGTTAGAACAACAAGCAGGTTGTGCTCTGCCAGGGGAAGGGGATAGACACTGAAGGATAACACTCCTCTTTCCCAGATCTTGCCATGTCCGTGGGCCACCGGGTATTTCCCTGAGCAGAGCAGCCAGGAGTGACTGCTCACCTCTGGAAAGAGAAAACACGTGGGAAATCACAGCTCAACCCCTGCTACAAGCAGCTGCCCATCCTCTGGCAGGTCCTGCCTGCCTCGGGAAGGGCTGGATATCCCCAGAGCTGGCTCTGGCTAGGGCAGCCCGCTGAACCGCAAAGCACAACTCAGAGCTTGCCAAGGAGCAGCAGCCAGCACCAGGTGGCTGAGTGGGTCCAGGGCCAACCATGCTGGAGTCCTACAGCTGCACACAGCTGCTGAGAGGCAGCAGCCCAGGCTTTGCCAGGCCTGGAAAGAAGGCAAAGACTGTCCCGGACAGAGGAGACAGGCAGACAAGCAAGCCCACAGCAGCTGCAAGACATTTCTGTTCTCCTCATCCCTCGAAAGAGCTGCTCTCTGCCTGGCTCAAGATCTGGCGGAAGTGCTCTGGGGAGCCCAGATATTCCAAGAGCAGGGGCTTGTTCAGGGATGGTATTATTCATGTCAGAAGGGAGATGATTTATTAGAGTCTTCACCATGCCTCTGCCTGGGTGATTCCAGCATATTTAGCCAGGATGCTCCTTTCCAGCCCCCTTGGCTCCCCCAGCACGGGGAGTGCCAGCCAGGCATGGGCTGGCTCCCTGCAGCCTTGCACAGGTGCCCCTGAGAGCCCAGGGGTCTGACCACCCAACTCTAGTGAGACTGGTTGCTGCCCTCTCACGCCCATCTCCCTGCCAGACCTGCCTGGCACAGGCAGGAGCAGGATCACTGCTGCTGGGACACTGGCTGGGGAGGAAACGCTGGGCAAACCCTTACCTGTCTGCTGAACAAGCGCTGGAGTAACCCTTTTTTGGGCTGTGGAGAAGGCTGCCCTTTCCAGTCCAGGTCTGGAGGCACTGTGCCATCTGTGCTAAGGACATTCAGCTCCTTAAAACACTCCGTCTCGATCATCTGCAAGAAGGAAAAGAAGGCTGCAGCAACTGCCTCATGGAGCCCATCACTGGGGGCCCAGCAGAACATGAGAGCAGCGGGGACAGCACGGGGACACTGCCTGTGGTGGGCACAGGCAGGAGCAAAGACCTACCTCGTTCTGCCAAGGAATGGGCACACTCCCCGTGGCAAACTTCTGGTAGAAGTCATTGTCTGTGGGCTCCAGCTCCACTCCTTTCACTGTGGAGAACTGCTCGATGTCCAGAACATCCTTGCAGTAGATGGCCTGGGGCTACGCAGCACAAAGATTGCTCTAATGCCAGGCTCCACCTTGATGCCACCACCTCCAACTGTTGCTCGTGGCCAAGCCCAGGCCACCTCTCCCTGCAGCCCAGAGCTTGCTGGACCCCTGTTCTGCCAGGTTCAGGGAAGGGGATGGGCCCCATCTCCCCATGTCTGGGCTCCCTCTTCCCTCAACAGCACCAGTGACTGGAAAGGTCAGGACTTACATCTGGCTTGAAGGGAGGGTCCAGCATGCCCGCTTCCAGCCTCCTGAAGTTGAGGTGCTTGAAGAGAGGGTGTTCCTTCACTTCCTTGGCCCCAGCTCCTCGGCACCCCAGTCGCTCCAAAGGGTCTTTGCACAGGAGCTGCGACACAAAGGAAATCAAAGTCCCGGGTGAAGGGTGCTCTGTGCAGGAGCAGCCTGGGTTCCTGCAGGATGTTCTAGCGGGAGCACAGGCCTGCTAGGCAGCTGGGCAAGGCATGAAGGCACTCTGAACCCTCCTGTGCTGCCTTATCAGAGAGACTGAACCTGGCTGTCAACTCTGCAGGGAGCAGCCCCGATGTTCTGCTGCTGCACCCACAGAAGCGGTGGGGGTGAAGGGACAGGGCTGCACACCCGTACCGTGGTGCAGAGGGACAGGGCTGCACACCCGTACCGTGGTGCAGAGGGACAGGTACTGTACCATGGTGCAGAGGGAGCGGGCGCAGGGCGAGAACTTCTCCGAGTACTCCTCCTGCACTTCCTTCACCAAGCGCTCCACCTCCTCCCGCTTGATCTTCTTCTTGCGCTGCTGGAAGGGGGACTGGCCCTCGATCATCTCGTACACCAGGCAGCCCAGAGCCCACCAGTCCGGGCTGAACGTGTAGCGCTCGTTCTTCACCACCTCCGGAGCTGCGGAGGAGCAGGGGTGAGGGATGTGCGAGGGCAGGGAGAGCACATCTTCTGAACCACTCTTTGCTCAAACCAGGGTCACTTACCCATGTAGCCAACTGTCCCCACCCGGCCCTTGATTGTTTGGCCCTCTGGCACGTGCACAGCTAGTCCCAGATCTGAGATACGGATGTGACCTGCAGAGAGGAGGGGACAAGTTAACAGGACAAAGTCAGGGGGCAGTGTTTGAAGCTGCCAAAAACACAGGGTAACCCTGGTTGAAGCAGAGGAAGAAAAAACTCAGGCTCAGGGCTCCTCTTGACCCTGCACTCACCATGGTCATCCAGTAATATGTTCTCTGGCTTCAGGTCCCTAGGAGGGAAGGGACTCAATTAGCAAGAAGCCTGTTGTCAAAGCAAAGGACACAAGCAACAGCCACATCCCAACAAGTCCCAGACAAGCAACTTTGGGATGCAATGCTCCTGCCCTGGCACACAGATAACCTTCTCCTCACCCTCTGACCCTGCAAGCTCTCCCCTGCTGGGCAGAGAGGTGGGACACAACAACCTTCAACCCTCTGCAGGCGAGCCTGGGGATGGTTCCCTCTTTGCAGGTGCAGAACTCGCTATAGGGCAGGTCATGCAAGTGAAATGGAGCAGAGGCTTCTCTGTTTATCCTGCCCCAGGGCAAGGTAGGACCAGAAGGGACTTCCTGGCCAGTGTTTAGCCATGCTATCTTAACACTGCATCACACTCCTGTGAGGAGTCAATCAACTTGTTCTCCCTCCTCCCCAGCTCTTGAGCACGTTGGGGCAGCCTACCCTCCTTTGTTCTGGTGTCAATGCTGCCCAGGGAGTTCAGTGCCTGCCCGAGACATTCACAGCATGATCACATCCTGTTCTTGGCGATCATTTACCAGCACAAGGAAGCCAAGCTAAGCTCTCCCTTTCTCCCACGAGATCAGCTTTCTGTTCCCGATTCCTCTCACTCAGCTCTGTGCTGCTTTCAGGCCTGAGCTTATTTTCTTGAGCAGACAGAGGCAGCTGGGCTGGTAAGAGCAGCAGGAACCCTGTTGCTGCTGCAGGCCCTACAAGCTCTCCCAGCAGGGACCAGGCAGCACGCACCTGTACACTATCCTCTCCTGGTGCAAGTCCTCGAGGCCACAGCAGATCTCAGCAGCATAGAAAGCTGCCCGGGGCTCCTCGAAACCAGCCTCTCCCATGTGGTAGATATGGAACTTGAGGTCCCCTCCATTCATGAGGGTCAGCACTAGGCAGAGAGCATCTTTAGTTTCATATGCATAGGCTAAGCTCACCTGCAATTCAGGGCAGAAAGGCTGTTAGAAGGCACAGCTGGAGGAGGGAGGTGCCCACACTCCCACCGACACTTTGCCACCCAAGCAGCCACTGACAGGCTCAGGACTGGGCCTTTGCCAGCAGAGGAGGAACTGTGCAAACCCAGGGAGGACCTGGCAGTGCCCAGCAGTCCTAGAACACCCCCAGTTTTCTTCAGTCAGGGAGGACACTATTTCCCTGAGTCAGAACTACTTCCCCCCAGGGGCAGGCTGCACCCAAAAGCAACACTGGGGCAGCACCTGATGAACCCTCTGCAAGGCAGGTTCAGGCTCTTCACACCTCAGTGCACCAAGGTAGAGCTCCCAATCACACAGCTCAGGGCTGGGCTTCTCCCCACCCCTCCGTCTGGAGAGACAGTTCTCACTGTTTACTTGTGCCCCAAAAGTCACAAAGGTGCCTGTAACACCAGATGGGTGTTTGGGGCTGACTCTGGGGGCATTTACAGCATGTTGCGGAGGCAGTAAAGGTCCTGCCAGAGCCCAGCCTTGTGAGAGATGTGCAGCCACCAGGACCCTGCCCCATGGGCAGAGCCTGCTCCTGCCTCTCCACACCAGGGGAGGAGCACAGAGGTGCCAGGCTGGCTGGTTGGAGGAAGAATCAACCATCGCAGCAAAGTGAGAGCAATTCCTATGTACTTACTACAAACCTACTGTTCACTTTTTCCAGGATCTGTTTTTCATTCAGGGCCATGGCTTCTCCCTTCCTCTTTTTGATGCGTTTCTTCTCCAGTTTCTTGCAGGCATACATCTTCCCCGTGGCACGCACTTGGCAGGCACACACCTGGAGGGAGGACAAGGCTCAGCACCCTCCCACTGCTGTTTCCAGAGTGGGGGTTTAGGTTCTGCTCTCAGGAAGAGGCACAGGAAGGCAAAGAAGCCCATTGTCAAAGCAAGGACACAGGGAACAGTGACAGCTCCAGATGTCACAGAGAAGCAGGAGCCAGCTGTAATGCCTCCAACACCTTTAGCAGCACCATGGCTGATGCCTGGGAGGACAAAAGTCTACTTCATAAACAGAAGGAAGCCTAGCAGGAAGTTTTCAGGAGTGCAGTCAAACACAGGGAACAGACCTGACTCTGCCCAGTTAGCAGTAGGCACCACAGGGCTCATGCTACCAACCCTGCACAGCACCTCCCACACCTGCAGCACCTGGAGAGAGGTGAGCTCCTGCCTCTCAGGGAGAGTTGACAGGTCACACAAGGCCTAAAACACAGCCCAGCACAGAGCCCTCACAGCCCACCCAGCCAGCAGCACCTGCCTCCAGGTGCTGGAGCAGCTTGTGGCACCCTGATGGCCAACCCAGGTCTGCCTCTGGCAGCAGGAAACAGTGGCTGCCTGGTACCCTGAACACAGAGGAAATGGTGGTCACTCACCTCCCCAAAACCGCCCTTACCCAGCACACGGTACTGGCGGAAAGTGTTTTTGGTCACTGGCTGCCTGTGAGGGAAAGGAAACCACAGTGAGGTGTGAGCAAGGAGAGAGCAGGGGCTGAAGCCCAAACCACCTCCATGCCCTGGCCTGAGAGACTGTGGCTCACCCCAAACCCCTGCTCAAGTAGGCCTTGCTTCCCCACAAGGCAAGCAAGGCTGGGGCTGCTGCTGGTGTCAGTAAAGGGCTCTGAGGGACAGCAAAGGGCAGGCTCTTGGCTCCTGCCAGGGCCTAGCAAGGGAAGGAGCCCCAGGGACCCCTCAGGTAGGCTGTGTGAGGAGGGTGCAGGTTTCCCAGCCGTGCAGGGAGCGTTACCGTTCCAGCCATTTCCACTGCAGGAAGCGGTTGAAGTACAAGCTGTCGAGGTAGTCGGCAAAGGGAGCCACGCTCAGGTAGTCGTGGATAAGCCTAGGAGAGAGCAGAGCCAGCACGGTTCCTGAGAGCTGATCACAGCCCTGGAAAGAGCCAGCAGCCCCAGGAAAGAGGAGGTGAACACCCCCAAAAGCCTGTTTCCTTTGCCATCTCCTCACCCAGCCTGGTGCTGAATCACCCACGTAGCCCTGGCCCAGAAAGCCCCAGTCCATGCTAAGCCTGATGCAAAAGGAGGGTGCGTTGGAGGTACCACTGTGACAAACACAATGCCCTGGGACGGGGCTGGCACTGCTCATTGTGGCCTCTTGGCACCAGCCAGGGCTGCAGGACAAAGGGGGACAATGGGACTCTTTGCAATTGCCCCTCTGCTCACAGGGCAAACGTGCACACAGCCTGTAATCAGCTGCTAGCAACATTCAGCACCAGGCGCTGAGCTGTTCGCTATCAGATGAATATCCAGCACAAAAGGCCACAGGGGATCCTGCTGGAGAGAGCTGACTGCCTTGGAGAGCTGTGCCAGGGCTGCCCAGCGGAGTGAGGAGCCTTAGACACAGCGTCTAGACTGGAAACACGCATCAAGGAGAAGCGGATGGGCTCTCCCCTTTCAGAGCTTGCCAAGAGCAGGCAGGGCCCAGCCCGGAGGCTCTGCTTTCAGACACGACACTGGTTACCACACACGGAGCTAACGCTCCCCAGAAGGCTGCAGCAAGTGTGTTGCCACAGCCCTGCACTCAGTTAGGCAACACACTCCAGCTACCGTGCAGGGAGGGGTGAGGCTGCAAGCCTGCTTTGCCCAAGAGCTTCCGCTTCACACCTGGAGCCAGGACCTCGGCCACTGCTGCCGTGATGGGAACAGAGGTGACCTTAGACCCCTGCAGCAACAGCCAGAGTAACCCAAGCACAACAGCCACCTCTGCGGCCGGCAGGACAGGACAGGACAGCTGGCATAGGATGGCTCAGCTCGGCAGGAGCCTGCAAGATTCTGGCACAACACTGGGAACAGCATTGCCACAGGGTCTTCTCAAATGGCTACTCAGACTGGGAGGACCGACAGAGGTTTCTGCAGCAGCTCGTGGCTCCCAGAGAACAAGATCCTTGTGCTCAATTTCCTGGAGCTGAACTGCAAACTGCTGGCCCAAAACTCCCCAGGGCCCAGCCTTAGCACCAGCTCTTGCTCTCCCAGAGGAAGGGACCACGAGGGACAAGGTGAGTCAGCTGCAGCATCATCCCCGTGCCACGTGTGACCTCCAGGCACAGCCCAGCCCTTCAACTTACTTAGTGCATTCCTTGAAGAGCTCCTTGGAAGGTTCCTGCTCCAGCCTCTCACAGCAGGCATCCACCAGTTGTGAGGGAACTTCAGGCACATGGTCTTCACTCTGAGGACAAAAGGATGGAGTCAGACATAGGGAGCAGAGCCCAAGGGTCCTGCTTTAGGCTCAGTGGGCAAAGCAGTGTGGTGGCTTGTAAGGTGGTGTGGTGGCTTGTAAGGTGGTGTGGTGGCTTGTAAGGTGGCTCAGCATGTTGGCTGTGGCAGGACACAGGCAATGTCAGCTGTTGCCTTTCCAACTGCTCTACCCTTGCAGGCAGCAAACACAACCCTCTTACTCACGTTTGGCTTCAAGTACTTTTCAATCAGGTGCTGCCCACATTCCTTCCTCTTCTCATCTGGAGCCACTTCGTACCCTGCCTGCAGAGAGCAAACAGTGTGAGGGGCAGGTCCAGCCAGGAACCCAGCCTTGCTACTGGGCAACAGCTGTGGAGCAGCAACACCCTCTGCCCAAAGTCTCCCATGCTTTCCTTGAAAACCAGATCTCCAGCAAACAGCTCCCTAAGCAAAGACCCAGCCCTGTCCGGGCTGCGACTCACAGGTTTTTCCTACAGAAAAACTCAATGTGCCCAGAAGTACCTGGCAAGTGCTGGAGCACCCAGCCAACCAGTTTGTGCCCAGGGTGTCAGGAACATCCCTGCCTCCCCCAGGACAGCCTGACAATAGGCTTTGCTCTTACCACGGCATCCAGGAACTTGACGCAGCGAGAGAGCTCGGGCCGTGTCTCGCAGAACTGCCGGAACAGCATGTGCCCAATGGGCTGCTTCTCGCACAGGCTGTGGTAGTCCCGCTCTGCAAACGTGGAAAAGCTCACTCACTGCCAAATCCCAGAGGAGCAGTCCTAGCCCACCACCCCAGCCAGGCAGCAGTGGGGGAATTGTGACTCCTCGGCTGGGCTGCTGACAGGTCCCACCAGCCTGAGACTCCCAGGAGAGAGAAGCGCACCCAGTGGGACAACGGACGTTACTGAGGTTTTACATTCCCCTATGGAAGAGCCTCTTCCCTGAAAGAGGACTGACCTTTTCTGTTCAGCCTGAACCTCTTGTTCAGGGACCTCCATATCTCCTGCTTGCCTAAAGGCTCTCTCCTCCTCTCTCCACAGACATCCACCAACTACTCCAGACACACAACTTTCCTTGGAACATGAGGAACACACCAAGCCTATCTCAAGGCAGATCTTCTAGCCAAGAGTTGCTCTGACGACTCCTTTAAACCACTTGTATTCCCACAGGCCTTTTGAAGCAACAGCATCAAAATGGGAGGCACCATTTCCACAGATGTCCTGTTGATGTGCACGCAGCAATCAGAACTCCCCACTCCATGGGACAGCTACTATCTTGTAAATCAACTCCTACTGCCCTCCGGAGCTTGTGGATTCCTCCTACCCCTCTGTGAAGTCTGGCAGCCCAGGCACAACCCCTTGGACTATCCAGAGCACTTCCAGTTCTCTGCTTGTTTCCTCCCCTTCCACTCACAAGACGTTATCTGATCACAGGCCAGAACACACTTCTGTGGCAGCCACTGCCACCGAGGGCTGTGGGCTGCCTGCAGTGCAGATGTGCAGCCACCCAGGGGACCCCAGCACTGGGTACTCCCAGCCTTCCCCTGCCTGTGCAGCAGTTTCTTCCGAGGAAGCTGCAGCTTCCTGAGGCTGCAGGAGAGTGCAGGGCTGGGCGGGCTGTGGTGGAGGAGGAGGTGGCCTCGCCAGCTCTGCCGCACCAGCCGGTTTCCTTGTGTCTGCAGGGCAAGGAGTTCCCTTCAGCTGGGGAGGACCAGAGTTTGCTGTCGGTGAGATCAGAAGCTTTCGGCTGCCCTGGTCACTGCCCAGGCTCACACGAGGTTACTCCCTGTGGTCAGGGCACAAAAAGCTTAATTCTGCAGTGGGCAACCAGCCCACCATGCCTACAGTCCTGCCAAGACTCTGCAAGAGGAGAGAAATGCCCTTCTAGCAGGCTGTGAGGTGAAAAGAAAGACACCACAGCCAAAGAGTGCCCAAGCACAAGGAACGGGGTCATCTCTCCATGGGAAAACCAAGCAAAGCTGCTGCCACCTGGGTCAGAGCACTTCTCACATGCCTCTCCAAGGGGAAGTGAGACACGAGTGGTGATAGCCAGTGGCTGGGAGAGACTTGCTTCCCAAATCTTCACAATGTCACTGTCCTGGATAGCAGGACAGCAGAGACAGAGACCACCAGCCCTCACTGCTGGCAAATGAGTGAAGTTCAGTGCTGGAAAACGTCATGACAGCCACAGGAAGGGTGGCTGCAGGTAGAGGATGGACAAAAGCAGAGGGAAAGCTCTGCTGAGGGCACAAAAGTCAAAGAGGCAGAAGGGATTTGGATGGTCAAGATGGGAGCTGCAAGAGGAGCCCAGGCCAGAGCCGTGTTCAGCTCTCAGACCTTGCTCCAGATAGGAAGCCAGCAGCAAATCCAAGGCTGGAGTCTCCATACAGCCACACCTGGCTGTGAAGCCAGCCCTGAGAGATGGTGCATGGGGTGTGTGGCAGAGGGAGGTGGGGACAGCCTGCACTGGGCTGCTCTGAGCTTGAGGGTTACAGTGTGGATGAGTGAGGTTGAGTTTCTCCAAGTACTACAGCTCCACGTGGCCCAAAGGATTGCCAGGACTGGAAAACCTGGGCAGGGCAGAACTGGGAATCTGAGCTGCAGAAACCTCCCAAAGCCATTCGTTTCAGTGACACCTGTTCTGAAACAAGGCCAGCGTTGTGCCACTCTCCAGCTGGCAGCTGAATCCGGACTGAAAACTTAAATAAGCTCTCCTCTTCCCAGGAAGCAAACCACTTGCACCCTCTGTGCCCCAAAACAATTTCACATGATCTCAGGACCAAGCCTGCTGCACAAACAACATTAGAACCATGAAGAGTACAAAGTACAGAATGAAAGTGACAGGCCAAGCCCTGCCCAACTCCAGTTCTCATCCACACCACACAGTAAGAACCCAGTTTGCCTGAGAGGAGCTGCTGCTTGGATGTTAGAAGCTGAGGCCTGTGGAGCTGAGCTGAATCCAGCCAGGGAGAACAGAGGACATTAGCAGAACCTTTGTTATTTATACAAAGTCACCCCAGAGTGACACTCCAAAGCTCTGCAGCATGGAGCAGGTCTGTTTGCACACCGAAGGTGATGCTCCTCTAGTGAAGCTCATCACAGGTGTGTGGGTACATCTTCAGCCACTTACCTACCCATCATTTCTTCCCTACACCCTGAACTCCAAGCAATCCTGGCTAGGATTTGCCCTGTTATACATCCCTGACACTCTGGGGTCTCAGTTTGGGGTGCACACCTCCCACACAGACACTCTCCCACCGGCTCCCACCCAGCCCTGCAGCTCACCCAGGGTTTGCCGAAGGTCCTCGCAGAGGCTGATGTGGGGGAACTGCAGCATCTGGCGCCATTTCTTGCTCTTGCCTTTCCGGTTTCCTCCACCACCTGCAGGGCACACAAAATCACTGCCATGAGTCAGGAAGCAAAGGTGTCTGACTGCAGCTTAGCCTTGCCAGGAGCTGAGGAAGGAGCCTCTCTCTAAGTCCAGGCAAGGAAAACAAGACCGAAGTGGCACCACCATCTCCTGGTGGGACAAAAGTGTTGGAGCCTCGATTGCCAGAGGAAATGGGCAGACCAACCTCTGGCTGCTGAACAAATCCTGAACTTGAAGACCTTCCACAATGGGAGAATCCCAGCAGGGGCAGGAGTGTCCACAGCTACAGCAGCTCTTGGCTCCCAGGCCTGTCCCCAGCACCTCTGCACAACTAATGACCCCTCCAGGCCATGCCTTGCTTGGTGTGAAGCTCTTCCTGCTGCAGTAAAGACGTTCATGCCACCTACTCATTCCAGACTGATTGCTTACTCCAGGGAGGGGCTCTCAGAGGGAGGACATGAAGCTGGGAGACAGGAATTCCTGCTCTAATCCTGGCTCCACAGACAACTCGCTGCATCGCCTGGGGCTCATCACTTCAGTTTCCCACCTGTGAAGTGGGGACACTCCCACCTTCCTCCAGAGATAAGCCAGCCTCAGAAAATCCAGATCCAAGAACCAGGTGTTGTTTCAGCTTCAGCTGCTGGAGTAAATGCCCAGTGCTGTAGGACAGGGTGGGAAAGTTTCTAGATAGACCAAAAAATTTACATCATAGCAAGCACTAAGTACGTATGGCTGGGATCAGCCAACCTCCAGGGATTGCTTTCCCAGTGCCAACACACACAATTTCCCACCTCTCTTTGGAAACTCATTAAATCACCCTGCCAAAGTGGTCAGGCCAAGAGTTGGGCCGAAGGCCCGGCTTTCTGAAATCACAGAGGGGTTGAACATAATTTATCAGCTCTTGAGAAATACTTTCATAACACTTTCCTCCACTGCAGATGCAGTTCAGCTCCAAACCCTAGGCACAATCCCCTGGCATTCAGCTCCGCAGGAGGCCCCAAATGGACAGGCAGGTGGGATGGGGTCATCCTGGCCAGCCTCGTGCGGTGCCAGCCCCGGGCCCGAGCCCCTGGCACACCGTGGGTCCCTGCACTGCATCTGCCCCGCACCAGCAGCTGGGCCACACAATTGTACAAACTCAGGAAGGAAGTGACTCAAGGGTAAGCAGGGCTGGAAGAAAGCAGCGGCGCAGACACCTTCTTGTTGTCAGCCACAATGAGGCGGATGGGGGCAGCGAAACGAGGGCAGGGGAGGACAGGCCATGCTCACCCCAAGAGCGCTCAAGGAAAGGCAGAGCAAAGCCCCACAGCACCCGGAGGTTGCATTTCCTTGAGTTGTTTGCTTTGAAAGGAGGCTCCAGCGCCCTTCACGCGCGGTTCTCCCTCGCCCTCCCAGCGCTGCAGCCACCAGTCCAGCGGGGAGCTGGGCTCCTGCACAGCAACCTCCCAGCACCCCTGGTTTGGGGATGGGGTGGGCTGTCTCCACCCAGAGCTCACCAGGAGCAAGCTTCAGCCTTGGGTGATGGAGGAGAGCTGGTCTGTTGTCCCTCTTTCACAGCAAGGGGGACAAGGATCCTTCACCTTCCCTGGGCCACACCAAACACAGGGCATGGTTGTGCTGTGGCAGCAGATGAAGGTGGTGGTCAGCAGCCCCATGGCACCTCCCAGCTCAGCTCTGCACTCCCACACCAACCTAGGAAGCTCCAAAAAGGCCAGGCTAGAGCAAAGAACCTAGCCCTGTTGGATCTGACCTGCAAAGTAGCTCTGTCCTGTCACAGAAGCTGTCTGAGCTCGCCCCAGTGGCCACCACGGCCACCCAGCCACAGGTGGGAGAACTACAGACAGGCAGCACAGACACCTACGCTCTTGCAGCCCAAGAACCACCCGGAACAAGTGTGACAGTGGGTTGTTTCTGCCTGCAAACTGCCAAGAGAGAGGCACTAGCAGAGCACCAGGAGCAGCAGCCGTCCAGCACCTTGTGCTGCATCAGTGCCCAAACTCCTTTCCCCAAGGGCAGCAGGAGCCAGTCTCCGGGTCACTCCGTGTGAAGCTGGGCCTCGTGCCTGGAGGTCATAAACCCCACTGCGTGGTTTTGAACCAAACCTTGCCATTATGAACCTGAACGTCACGGTCCACCATGGTCACTGTGTCAGGAGTGCTTACACTTGGCCTGGTTTTCAAGCAGCTTGGAAATGCTTCTGCCCGTGCAAATTTAATTTCGCTGCTTTTTGCTCCCACAAATCGAATCTCCAAAGCCCTCTAACTGGATTTCAGGGAGTCTCTCAGGCTCCAGGATGGCTCGGTCTAGCCAATTGCACACCACGGCTCAGGGGGGGACTGTACTTCCCCACCACTGTACGTGATCTAATGAACTCATGGATGCCTGGTTGAAGCGGATCTGCTGTGCAAAGGACCAGGTTCCTGTGTCAGACTTCCCATCCCCTCCTGAGGCTTCTCCGCGCAGCTCCTCTGCATCTTCAGCACAGTCCCGCTGCTGCCAGGCTGCATCCCACCCCGGGTCCCTGGAGTTCAGAGTGGCCCTGGAGCAGCGGGAGCATGGTGGGCCCGCAGCAGAGCTCCAGGAGCCCCGCAGAGCCGGGACCGGGGCCGGTGTGAAGGCAGCGGACGGGTGGGGCTCCCCGCCGCAGTTTCGGGATCAACCCGTGTGTGGGAAGCAGCAGTTTACCGGACTGAACTCAACTTTTTTTCCCTCCTACGGCACGCAGAGCTGCCTCTCCCCTGTGCCAGAGGAGCCGGAGCGGGCAAGGCAGGCGGCGAACGGGGCGATTCGCACCGGGGAGGCGGCGAGGCCGCCCGGGAGCGAGCTCAGCACGGCCGGAGCGAGCACAGCACCGGGCAACCCCCGCGCCGCACGAAGGAAGCCGAACGACTGCGCCCAGCCCGCGCCGCCGCCTCCCCGCTCCCCACCAAGGCCGCGACGTCCCGGCAGGGACCGCCCGG